>CM029016.1:133675338-133857258 GCA_016801055.1 Panax notoginseng
ATTGACCGCACCACAGATGGTGCTCCAGCTCTTCTATTCAGGAGAAGCCTAGTTAATTCCATCTCTTATGGATTGTTGTTGCTCTTCGAGGTACAACCGCCGCTTAGATGGTCGTCGAATCTCCTATTTGGAGGAGTTCAGGTAATTCCATCCCTTTGGTCTGAAGCCGAATGAAACGTAGTGGATTGAAGGATGATCCCAGTACTAACTGACAAGGGTTTGTGTTTTGGTAGGGGGTGAGACCGCACCATGAATGGCTGCCTACGTACTCCTATTGAAGATGAGATCAGGTCTGCGTAGTTCGAACCTGGTGTAAGAGGTTCAACGCTGTATGTGGCAGGAATGGTGTAGGAATGTTTTTATTATTTTTGTTTTATTGCGACCGGGCCATATGAAATGGTTGCCTACGTACTCCTACTGAAGGGGAGATCAGGTCGACGTAGTTCGCCCCTTAGGGCGAGATGAAAAGCGTAATCCCATGTGCAGGTCAGCGTGCGGGGAAGAGAAAGTTTAATCCTAGGTTGAGGATAAACTGCAGGTGAAAAGTTAGATCCCAGATATGGGTAGCCAAACTGTATACGCAAGAGGTTCAATCCACGGTGGGATGACCTAAGTTGTAGTAACGCAAAGGAGAAAGTCAGGCTGCTGGCTTGAAAGGTATGTTTCCCTGAGGGGCAAAGTGTAGAAAAGTTGTTTGTGGTAAAGGTTTAAAGAACCGGAATGACTGGTGACCTGATGGTCCACCACCAAGATGCTTGTGAATTTCTTCAGACATAGTACCATTTTACGGCGTCTGAGTTGATGAGTTGCGAAAATTCATCGCAGTCCATTTCTTGCAATCTGAGAGCGCCTCCTGTCAATACTTCCCTGACAATAAACGGGCCTTCCCAGTTAGGAGCAAATTTTCCCTTGGACTGATCTTGGTTGTCCAGTATTTTCTTTAAAACTAAGTCATGTTGTCTGAATTGCCGTAGCCGGACTTTTTTGTTATAGGATCAGGCGATCCTTTGCTGATATAACTGACCATGGAAGATAGCCGCGGTTCGCCTTTCGTCTATTAGAGATAATTGGTGATACCTATCTTGTACCCATTGGTCTTCATCCAACTGAGCGTCTATCAATACTCTGAGGGATTCCATCTCAACTTTTATGGGGAGCACTGCTTCCATCTCATAGGTCAATGCGTAGGGGGTTGCCCCAGTGGAAATACGCATTGAGGTTCTGTAGGCTAACAGAGTCAGAGGGAATATGTCAGGCCATTTTTTGTGATTGGCGGACATCTTTTGCATAATCTTCTTGATGTTCTTGTTAGCTCTTCAACAGCACCATTCATCTTCAGACGATAGATGACTGAGTTGAGGTGTTCGATGTGGAATTTAATGCATAATTCCTCCATCATTTTGTTGTTGAGGTTCTTGGCATTGTCGGACACAATCACCTCTAGTTGTCCATATCGACAAATGACATTGTTTCTGATGAAAGCAATGATGTTTCTTTAGTAACCCTGGGGAAGGAGGTTGCTTCTACCCACTTGGTGAAGTAGTCGATCATGGTAAAGATAAATCGATGACCATTACTGGCTTTAGGCTCAATGGGCCGGGTAACGTCCATTCCCCACATTGAGAAGGGCCAAGGTGAACTCATATTGTGAAGTTCCTGTGGAGAGGTATGTATAGCATTCCCATGAATCTGGCACTAATAGCATCTCCTGACATGGTCATTACAATCAGCTTTGAGAGATAGCCAATAATGTCCCGTCCTGAGGACTTTCTTAACAAGGAGGGGACCACTCATGTGGGGCCACAGACTTCGCCATAGATTTCATCCATAAGCCTTTGGGCTTGATCTTTGTCTAAACATCTGAGGAGACCTAATCCTGCATCTCTTTTTGTAGAGCGCATCTCCACTCTGGTAGAATTTCATAGCAAATCGATGGATCCGCCTTTTCTCAGTCGGGCTCGCCTCAACGGGTGTAGATCCATATCGCAGATATTCCTTGATATGGTGATACCAAGGATGTTGGATGGGAGGTAGCTCATTCGATACTTCTCCAATGTAATTCGTATAGGCTGGGGCCTTGTGCAGGGAAATTGTGACGTTTGGCAAGTGTTCCTTGTCTGATATGCTAATTAAGGAGGCCAAAGTTGCTAATATGTCTGCGAAATCATTCCTATTATGAGGAATGTGTAGAAAGGATATTTCTTCGAATCCCAAAGCCATCTTTAAAACCTGCCAATGGTAAGGTAGCAAATGTAGTTCCTTGGTTTGATAGATTTAGGTGAATTGTCTGATTACCAACTCCGAATCTCCAAGGACAGTTAACCGCCTGATGCCCATTGAATGGGCAAGTTTTAGCCCCATGAGACAGCCTTCATACTCAGCCGTATTGTTGGTGCTGACAAACTGTAATTTGACGGCGACGGGATATTGCTCCCCCGTATCAGATACTAGAACTGCTCCAGCTCTAGAACCTTCCATATTAACAGCTCCATCGAAATACATCTTCCACGTTTGGCGTGTATCGTACTGATGGTGTTGCTGAATTGTCATTACTCCTTCATCAGGGAAGTATGTCTCCAGGGGTTTGAAATCCCCTGATGGTGTGGCGGCCAGTTGATCCGCAATTCCTTGACCTTTGATGGACTTTTGAGTCACATATATACGATGTCAAATTGTTGTAGGATCAACTGCCATCTAGACAGTCGACAATTCAGTATGGATTTACTGAATACGTACTTGAGAGGATCCATGCGGGATATGAGATGGGTTGTGTGACCATGGAGGTAATGTTGTAACCTCATGGCAGCCCATGCTAAAGCATAACACGTCTTTTCGATCAGAGTGTACTTGTGTTCACTGCTGCTAAATCTTTTGCTGAGGTAATAGATAGCTCGTTTTAGGCCTCTATCGTCCTTCTGTCCCAGCAGGCAGCCCATGGCATTGTCACTTATGGACAGATACATAAACAGGGGAACATCATCCCTGGGTGGTACCAAAATGGGAGCTTTAATTAGCTGTTTCTTGATTGTAAGGAAGGCAGTCTGGCACTCTCATTCCATTTCATGGAGGAGTTCTTCCTTAATAGCTTGAAGATTGGCTCACAGGTTGCTGTGAGTTGAGAAATAAATCTGCTAATGAAGTTGATTCTTCCTAAAAATCCCTGTATTTCCTTTTCTGTCTGAGGAATGGACATTTTAGTGATGGCTTGGATTTTGGCAGGATCCAGCTCTATCCCTTTGTGGCTGACTAGAAATCCTAGCAACTTGCCTGATTTAACGCCAAAGGCGCACTTAGCTGGATTCAACTTCAAGTTATACTAACGCAACCTATTGAACAATTTCTTGAGATGGTCTATATGGTCATCCTCCTTCCGGGATTTGAAAATAATGTCATCCACGTAGATCTCGATCTCGATCTCTTTACGCATTAAGTCGTGGAAAAGAGCCATCATAGCTCGTTGATAGGTAGCTCCAGCATTGATGAGGCCGAATGACAACTGTCTATAGCAAAAAGTTCCCCAAGGAGTGATGAGAGCAGTTTTTTCACGATCTTCCTCGGGAACCATGATCTAATGATACCCCGCAAAGCAATCTGCAAAGGAGTACATGTCGTTTTGCGTAGTATTGTCAATGAGAATGTGGATAAATGGCACGGGAAAGCTATCTTTTAAGCAAGCTTTGTTCAAGTACCGGTAGTCCACGCAAACTCGCACCTTTCCTCCAGGTTTAGGTACGGTCACGATGTTGGATATCCACTCAGGATATGTAGACACCATTATGATGCCAGCTTGAAATTGTTTCACAATTTCTTCTTTCATCTTTAAACTTCAATAAGGTTTCAATCGCCGGAGCTTTTGCTTGACTGGTTTGAATCGCTCTTTGATGGGAATGCGATGAAGGACAATGTCAGTGGACAAACCCACCATATTTTTATGAGACCATGCAAACACATTCTGGAACTGGGTTAGTATCATAACCATGTCATTCCGTTGGTTTGGGGTATAGTCTGAACCAATATGGATTAACTTAGGGTTTTCTAAGGTTCCGAGATTGAAAGGAGTGGTTTAATCAAGGTTGGGTTTGGGTTTGTGTTTGACCCATTTTTGAATTTCTGGAGGCACCTCAATGTCATCCGGTATATCCACCAAGGCTGAATTCATCTCTACATCAAAGGTAAAATCCTTGTGGAGAAGAGGCATCGTATCAGCAAGTACAGGCACATCTAAATTCAGAGTCCTGAAACAAAATATGATTTCACTTAGTATATATGAAATGTGTTGATCATACACAGTGTTAGCATATACTGGCAAAATAAACCGCTAATACTGTACAGAAAAGTAAGTAGTTATTATATCTACAGGGCAGAAAGAGTTTCTTCCCGCTTTACCCTTGACGACCAATGAAAGGAATGTTGTTCCAATTGGCAAGAGCAAATTCTGGGTGAACCGCAGTGATAGAGGGATTATCATCATATTCCCTGTCCCGAATGATAGACATTACGTCTGGGGTGTATCTGTTGGTATGCTCATCATGAACGATGATGCGTATGCCGGACATCATCCTGATGACATCTTGCTTGATTCTTCGTTCCTCTTCCTCCACTGCGGGATCTGGAACAAAGATTTCTTTCTCCTTCACCGATACCGGCTTGGGAAATAACATTGCCATTATATTGGTTGGCACCTTTACGGGAGGTTGTGCGGACTCGGAGCTTGAAGGCGAAGCTAAACGCCGCATGGTCGAAGCTGAATGAATCTGCTGATGCTTATGAGGATTCCTGTGACTAGAGCTAGCAGAATAGCCTAGTCCAGCTGTCCCAATTTGCTTGGTTAAGTGAATAGGGTACTTGACACCTTGGCAATCTTTACCCAACCTTTGTCCCGGTTTATGACCCAATGACATCATTTCTTGTGTGGCCGACATTACCTCGGTAGAAATCTAGGGTTCGGACAATGGCGTTCCAATAGCATGGTAATGGGTATTGCTTATTTCCAAAGCATGAAAACAAATTGGCTCAACATCCTTATTGGCATTGATGAGCGGCATGTCCCCATGCTGAGGAATCTCTGGTTCAGCGTTGACTGTGACCAGGCTATTGTTGATGATGTATTTCAACTGTTGGTGAAGAGTGGAGGGGACTGCCCCTGCCATGTGAATCCATGGTCGTCCCAAGAGCAGGTTGTATCTTGAATCTATCTTGAGCACATGGAAGGATACGCAGAATGTATGAGGACCAATCTCAATTAGCAGCTCAACTACTCCGACCGAGTTACGGCGGACTCCATCAAAAGCTTTGATGATGGTATGGCTACTCCGAATTCGATTGGGATTGATATTCATCTTCACCAAGGTAGCATATGGGCAGATATTTAGAGAGGAATCTCCAACTATTAAAACTCCAGCCACCATATATCCGGAGGACAAGACCGCAATGTGCAATGGTTTGCAATGACCGGTCCCTTCGGGCGGTATGTCATTATCAGTGAAGGATATCACATTATTGTTGAAAATGTGATCAACCAGATGTTGAAACTTTTCCGTATCAACTGATGTCGGTAGATAGGCTTCTTCTAAAACCTTTAACAAGACCTTTCGGTGATTCTCGGAGGTCAGGACCAAGTCCAAGATTGATATCTGTTATGGAGCTTCTTTCAAGCTTAAAACCACCTTAGCTTCGTTATGACCCATAGTGCGGAGGAAATTTTCAATCTTCTCAATGGGTACTTTCCCCTTAGACTTGATGATTGGCTTTATTACCCGTTGGTGAAGATACAGTGGATTCTCCTTCGACACTACAGCAGTTGTATGCGAGGTGGATACTTCACCTTCTCCATAATTCCATAGAACTATGCACAAGCTAACAATAGGATATTGTGCTGTGCACGACAAGTTGATTGGCTCGGGAGCGGCCACTTTCAAAGGATTGTTGATTCCCTTGAGTTGAATTACTGGCATGACAAGTGATTTGTTAACCCCATCATTTTCAATGGATATGACTGCTACTACACTCTTCCACTTAGTAGGACACGAATCCTCACTTGCCCATAACATAGTGTCGTTATCTGCCAGACGCAGTACGCTACTGTCGATTAAATTTTGAATAAGGTGGCGGAGTGCCCAGCATTCTTTTGTGCTGTGACCGCGAGATTGAGAATGATATTGACATACTCCCTCAGAGTTGTATCGTCCTGAACGGGGTTTGATTGAAGGTAGAAGGGAACTAATCCTTCCTTCATTGATTAACATATGAAGGATTTCCTCCATAGGTTGGCCCAAATGTGTGAATTCCCTTGTGTTGACAAAATCCTGGCGGACCTTAGCATTTGCTCTCTTCGTCACTTTATCTTCCAGCATTTCATTTTCTGAAAGTGAAGAGGGAATATTCATGACAATAGGTAGGAGACTGGCATGCTCCTGGCTGATTAGTTGACGAGTCACTTGATGTTGATAAGTCACCAGTTCCGCTAATTGCTCAATTTGTTTACAGAGAGCTTTCATTTTTCGTTCCATTATGAATTGGAACTTGGCATAATCCCATCTGTCATCACCATCTTTGGGGGTCTGGGAGGATTCACAGCTAAAATTGGAACTCTGTCCACTACTCCAATTGATCATATTGACCTCTTCTTCTTTGTGTTGAGGAAGAGGGTTGTCTTGAACGTGTGGCTGATCGAGTTTGGTGACCACGATTTCACCGTTGTCTATCAGGTCTTGGATTTTATGTTTCAAGGCCCAACAATCCTGAGTATCATGTCCAGGTGCCCCGGCATGATAAGCACACTTCCGAGCAGCATTAAAACCCCGTCCATTAAGGCTGGCTGGTGGAAGCAGGTGCGTGATTTTCTTCTGTGTTGTTAGAAGATTGAGAATGTTCTCGAGGGTGTCCCCTAAGGGTGTGAATACTAGAGGTCGTTTGACTTCTCCACCTTTTGGTACGGGAGGGTTTGAAGACTGTGCTTGAAAGGGAGTGTAATTTCTCCACTGGATAGGCATGTTTTGACTGCATTTTTGACCCTATAGTATCAGGGAAACATCCTCTTCTTTCTTTTTATGGACCCTCCGGGGGTTGTTCCCATAATTTCCAGATTGGATGTGATCAGCAACAACTTTGAGTACAGCTAGGTCTTGAATCTTTCCGGATTTCAATCCCATTTCAGCCATCTCCCCATGTTTGACCATTTCAGAAAATGGTTTGCCGATGCCGGCTAAAACTCTTTCATAGAAAGGTGCTTCTTGTATATCTATGAAAGTCATGACCATTTCTAATTTTGTCATGGAAGGACTAACTTGGGCAGCCAGGCGTCTCCACCTCTGAGCATACTCTCCGAAAGACTCATTAGACTGTTTCTTGATCTTGGTAATTTGATTCCGATCAGGAGCCATTTGAGATTGAAAGTTATATTGGGTGAGGAAAGCGTGTGCTAGCTCTTCCCAACTATGGATCTTTGAATTGTCTAATCTTGTATACCGCGAACAGGCTTCTCCAGTTAGACTTTTTTGGAACAGTTGCATTCTGAGTTTTTCATCCTCTGCATAAGATCACAGTTCTCCAATAAACACCTTTAGATGTGTGTAAGGATCTCCTAACCCGTTATATTTTTCAAAGTCAGGAGTATTAAACTTTTATGGATAATGAATACCAGGGAAAATACACAAATCAGCATATGAAACACTCCCGTGTGTTCCAATTCCTTTGATAGTGCGAAGAGTCTCTTCCATTTGGAGGACTTTCTTTTTGATGTCACCAGTGTCTGGGTCTCCAGTGGGATGGGCAGTATCATGAGTTTTGTTGGTCGGATCCAACTGTAGTTCAGATATTGTAACGACCTGGGTTCCTCTTTGTGTGGAGGATTCAACATGTATGAGTATTTTCTGACCCTGTGTAGACTGGTGTAATTCTTTTAGTAGAACATCCAAATCTGTAATTTGTTTGCTTAATCCGTCGAATTCTTTGCGAGAAACTGGATTAAGTTCAGTATGGTCGGATGACGACATGATTGACTGTAGGCCTGTTGCCTTTTTGGACTTTGAACGGGTAATAGGTCTGATTGATTCCCTGCAAAAGACTTGCATAGTTTAGTCTTTAGGGTGGATAATAACATGATATACGATGTGTCCAGTTTAGGAATTTTATCCTGCAAAACAGATGTCAGCTGTTTATAGCATGTATGTGTACACATTTCTTCATATTTCTCATTACATGGAGATAGATATGGAAGATAATTACAAGTAATTGAACTTTACAAGTAATTTGAAATGAGAGCATGAAGAGACTTTCCTTCGTTTTGGGTTTATCAAAGGCTGACCTATCTTAGGTTACTCTCGCGGCTTTTTGGCATGAAGGTTCCCAAATCATCGCAATCTACTTGACGGGAAGTTAATCCGGTCTTTCAACTGGAGCGAATTTGGGTGGTGCCTTTCTTGAGCCTCAGAGAATTAGTCTTCTCACGAGTCCAGTAATCAAACACCTACGGGATAGCCTCCTGGTGGAGGGACCACACAACAACATACATCGCGTCTCATCGTATGACATGATGACATGTGTGAAGCACTAATATCACAAGCAGTTATGGTGCGAAGCACTAGTATCACAAGCAGTTTATAGTGCGAAGCACTAATATCTCAAGCAGTTTATAGTGCGAAGCACTAAGTAAGGAAATGCATTCGTACACATTCATCATAAAATGTAAATGCAACAACCACACACAAGCAGATAACAATTTTGAAAAAATTGTAATAGCGGCTTAAGTCCTCTTACTGGAGTCCCCAGCAGAGTCGCCACCTATCGACGTCGGGATTTTTTAATTGTCCCTCTCCGTTACTTGTTCTTTGGTGTTCTCATTTTAGGTGAGATTTATTTGAAAAAACAAGTGAAAAGGGTCAGATATGTATAATGTCGACGATGGACTGTTAAGAGTCGCTAGTTGGTTTTTTAAATGGTTGTACCAACACAACCGAGAAAAGGTTTGCACATTGACCCAGTGATGTGACACTGCTAAACGGGTCGGTGAAACCGAGATTCATTAGGGTCCTGGGACTTGGTTATGCGGAGGGAAGGTATTAGGCACCCCTCGACATCCGTGTTATCACGGTGACTGCCTTTTTTCAAGAAATTGTTATCTAAATGTGTGTGTGTGTGGGTCACTGTGCTGCTATTTGGAAGTAGTGCAAGGCCTCGTTCGCACCTATATACACAGGGTTTGACTTTTATGTAAAAATTCAATTTTAAGCAAGATATGGCAGTGATGTTTTATAAAAAAGGTTTTTCAAAGCCTGATGCTCAATAGCAATTGAGACCTTTTACACTCCCATTTTATTCCGTATTCGGCTAAATTGATTTTATTTGACAGATGCGAAGCATCCGTACGAAAATACTTTACAAAAAGGTGCTGAATTCCTCGTGGGTATGAAAACCATCTCAGGAAATTCAGACACCGCAGAATAATTTACAAGCTGCTCACAGCTGAAAATGTCCATCACGGGAACCGAATCTAGATTCAAGGGACTGAATCTGTGATCACATGATTCCTAGGCTCACATGATGCCGCAATTGATATAAACGCAGTAAGCAGGTATATATATATATATATATATATATATATATATATATATATATATATAAAAGCTGTAAATATATATATACAGACATGATCACCAACCACGAAGCACCTCCATGGGGGATCAGAAATGTAAATAAAGCTGTAAAAGCTATCAACCACTGCGGAGGAAACTCCAGGCGGGACGAAATGTACTGAAAGCTGTAAAAACGGTCAACCACCACGAAGTAAACTCCAGGTGGGACGAAATGTAAATATATATATATATATATATATATATATATATATATATATATATATATATATATATATATATAAGCATGTAAACGCACCGGATATAAAATCCAGGCTCATCGAACAAAGTCCAACAACAGTTAATATATATAAGTATATATATATTAAAGCAGTAAATGCACCGGATGTGAAATCCAGGCTCACCGAACAAAGTTCGATAGCAGTTCATATATATAATTATATATATAAAAAAGCCATTAAACGCACCAGACATAAGTCTAGGCTCATTGAACAGAGTTCGACACACATTTCATATATATAAATGTATATATATATACAAAAGCAATTAAACGCTCCAGACCGAAATCTAGGCTCAATCAAGGCATAACTCGATAATGTTAGTCCATATATATATATATATATATATATATATATATATATATATATATATATATATATATATATATATATATATATACAAACTAAAACTAAACCACGGACTGAAGTTCGGGCAAAAGTGTGCAACATGTTGAGTAAAATCAATACGCACAAAACACGTAAGTGTACGTGGTCAACAAGTAATATAGTAATGAATAAAGTATCGTTCCCACGAGGACAAAATACCAAGAATCTTAACTTCACAATTATCAATTTTATATTAACCCTAATTTTATTAAACTAATCAATTCAATGGTTTTCGAAGTAACTAATTAAAAGCAACTAAATTAATGAATAATTAAATTATCACAAAAACAATCACCAATAACGAAATCCAGAATTTTTCAAACAATTAATGGAGAATTAAACTTATGATTTCACCCTAAGCCTCACTCTGATTTTCAAACCTTTATTCCAACTCAACTCAATATTCCAGTTTATTAATCAAGAACACGAACGTAGTAAGAGCCACCTCTCGATGCACTAATACCATATTAACATCAATCCACAATTAAGATAGAAATCCGTTAAACACCTAATTTAACCAACTCACTATATCTTTATGTGAACTGCAATCAAAAAGGTTGAAGCTTAAGCTCTCTATACGATTATATGCGATGTCAAGCGTATCTCTACCTTAACAATAATCAAAAATATGCTATCGACATAATTTATGACACGTGCTATATTAACTAGGTCTAGATTTGAATCTCCTCTCCTGATTCCTTTCAAATCCACAAAGAACTGTTGATCAGGCAATTCATAAATTCACGCACAAATTAACATAGATAAACTGAAAATATCTTATTGAATTAGAAATCAAAGTTATAGAATCATCGTTACGCTCAAAGATCCATCACAAGTCTAATAAATAAATTAGTTCATAACGAATGAATTAAAAACTGAATAATTTGTTGAAAACATCATCCCAATTACAAACAAATGAAAGAGAAGAAGAATTATAGAAAAACCCCTTCACGTAGCCTCGATTTGCAACTATCATGACAATCTCTGAAAATTACTCCTCTAATGCTCGCTCTTCAATTCCTTGAATTCACGCTAAAAATCTTGCCTTTGTGTTATAGGATTGTTGTTTTTCTAAGTGGTAGCCAGCTCCCTTGACTTCTGGACGAATTTTCCTTTTATTAGAGTTCAAAACGCATCAGCCAAACCCACAAACCGTGCCCTAACAGAAGTCAAAACAGAACAGGACAGTTCAGGAAACAGGACCCCCGCCCGGCGGGGGGTATAGTGTAAAACAGGCCCGCCCCGGCGGGCTAGTGCACTGACGTCAAAAATCCTTAAGTTCCAATTTTTTTTCACTTTTGCTCCAAAAAGACCGCCTTTTCATACCAATTGCATCCATGACCACCCTACACATAAAATAACATGAAACAAGTAAAAACGAACACAAAATATGAAAATAAATACTAATTTAAACTTGAAATGAATATCGATTCATGTATATAAAATCCACTTATCAAAATTCCCCAAACTTAAACCGTGCTAGTCCACGAGCACAAACAAACTACATGCAATGCAATAAAATACAATAACAATCTAAATGCCTAAAATCAAATAAAGTCCAACAACATCGCATAAACTGATTTATCCCATCAGCCTTAGAGAAAACAAGCAACTTTACAATACAAATTATCAAAACCAATCCATGCTTACATATTAATTCTCAATTCTTGAACAATTATCACTGGTATAGCGTGCGTGTGTGATCAACATCTAAGATAACTGATATTAACCCAAATTCAACACATAAACAACTTCTTAGAAGGAATTATACAGTGCAAACTTAAAAATCTCAAAAATAGGCACCATTCAACTAAAATTACACTTAACCAAATTCAAGGGTACATGCAGGATACTTATACTTCCTTTTTCTTAAATTTTTTTCTCTTTTCTTTTCATACGGGGGCTTTTTTTTTGTTGCACTTTTCCCGTTTTTTCTTATCTCTATTTTTTATAGATGGTTGGTGAGTTCGTTTTACGCTCCATCTCAAGCTTGTGTTTATGGGGAGTGCTTCACCTCAACCCACCACAAGACTCAACATATTGCAATCATTTTTTTTTACAATTTTTTTTTTCAAAGCTTATATATCCCACATATATTCCCCCAAACTTAGGTTATTTCCTAATTCAAGCCTTCACTGCCTATCCTTGTCATCTCCTGGTTCACGCTAGCACTATCCTTTAGAAACCCTTTATGTATCAATTTGAACTAACCGATCAACAAAGATGTTATTAGTGCTACCATTTTTATAACAGTTTCAAACAAATCCAAGAATCGATTCATAACAGTAATTATATCACAGTTCTGATAATCTATACTATATTGGTTAACTTGTTCACAATCTCATCATTGGTCAGAATAACCTGTAGAATGCGACACCATTGGACATATGCAAACAAATTTTTTTTTTTTAGTTATATGAAAACAATGCAGACTCCTAACTAATATGCAAAATAAAATTTATAAAACAGCATGCATGCAACTAAACAAATATAACTCCCCCAAACTTAAATAAGACAATGCCCTCATTGGATAAAAATATAAGGCAATAGGACTTCCCTGAAACTGTTTAAGTCTGAGGTGGTGGTTGGTGCGCATCCTCATTAGAATCACTAGGAGGAAATTGAGGTAATGGATCGGGTTGTTGATATGGAAATTGAGCTGCCGAGTTGAAACTTTGGAGTGTTGTATTTAATGAGGCGAAAGATGCATTCATGGCATCAAACATGTGATCTTGGCGCATCGCCAATCGCCGCATTTCCCGACGTGTCACCTTATGCTGTGCAGTCATTTGCTGCTGTAACTCAAGGAACTAAGTACTAGAAAATGCCTCAGGCTGCGGATCCTGCTCGGTTCCTTGACCACCCATTGTGTCATCCTCGTCCTCCGAAGTATCTTCAGCTTCCGCCTCATCCTCCGAAGCTGATGAAAAAATAAATCCTAGACCTCTAGGATGCGATTCGCCGCCAGGCCTTACTGAGTATCGCGCTATCATCCGAGTATTTAAGAGCTGCAGTGGCATCAAAGTAGGTTCATCATCTGACCAACGCACTCCAGCTTGACGACACAACCCACATATGAGAGATGGGTGTGGTAAGCCGCCAGAAAAGTTGCCCCGGAGACATCGTCAAATAGAAAAACCGATAATTGCCCCGATGTCGTTGAGGAAGTCTTGCACGATGGCATACAGGAGAAGTGCCTTTTCCTTGGTCACATCCGAGGTGTGCGTGGACAGTAGCAATTTAGCACAGAGGAAGGCATACCAGATTTTTCCGTACCGACTTAAGTCCTTGCTGTGAAACACTGTGCCTCCCTTTCTACCCTTTATCCAAATAGTACCTGGCTTAGTCATGTTTTGAATAACTTCCTCAAAGTTGGGGTCGAAATCCCGCATATAGGCATACTGGCACTGGTGGGGCACCCTCAGCTGATAATATGTATTGATTGCATCAGTACTGAATGGGACCGTGCGACCCCGAACGAAGGCCTTGAATGGTGCCTTGTCCTCGGCGTTCGCATAGAATTCCTTGACGACATTCACAACGGCGGGCTCGGGCTCCGCCGTTAACTGTAACCACCCTTGCTGATAAATTTGTTGCATCATCTCCCTATCATTCCCCTCGGGAGCCAGCCCCCGCTCCGGTGTAAGAGCCTTGGTAACCATATAGTCGTACCGGTCGGCGACGACGGCACTTCTGAATTTTCGGCGGTCATAAATTCGTGTCGGTGGAGCGAAACTTGAACTCGCCCCCCGTTGGCGTTTGGGTGTTGATTGAGATGCAAGCAGTGAACTCTTGCTAGTAACCACTTCCTCTCCCGAAAACTTATTTCAGTCAATCTGTCAAACACTTGGCGTGCACAGCTCGTTCTGATCCCCCAAACTTAGATTATTTCTATGGACTGTCAGGAGAAAGAAGATGAAAGCTTGATGTTAATGCTATGTAACTTACCCTTAAGTGTGTGTAGGCCAATTGCTTAAAGAATTCGGGTGTAATGGAATTGGTATATTGGAAATAGGAGTTAGAATTTATATAGAGTGAGATAGGGTGGAGAAGGCGGTGAATGTGATTGACGTAGTGTGGAGGATATAGGGTAGAAGGTGGGTAGAATGATTTAGGTGGTGGTAATGGTGGTGGTGGTAGGTTAGGATCGTGGGTTATGGTGAGGAGAGAAAAAAACTGAAGTAGCAATAGTTGTTAAGTGAGGGGAAAGTGGTTGGGGCGTGCGGTTTTAAAGTACTTGTCTGCCCAGAAATCAGGAACCCCGCCCCGGCGGAGGGTGCTAGGCCAAACAGGCCCGCCCCGGCGGGCTAGTCCCCTGCTAAAATTTTTGCTCCAAAATTTTGGAGATGAAAAATTTTCCAATTTCCCTCCATTGCGTAGTCCTTGTTGCTCTGAGTCGTGTTTGACCTCTCCTGAAACCAAAAACAAGCAATAGGTTAAATTAATGATGACTTGGAGTTTTGATAGATTTTTAGTATTTTTCAGAGAATTTTAGCAAACTTAATAATTGACAAGTCCTAACTACTACTTCATAACTATATCCTAACAAATTAAACGTGAAATATGAAATATAAAGAAATATTAGGTTGCCTGCCAATTAGCGCTTGATTTTAAGTTGTTCAGCCTGACTACTCCCTGTTTTACTGAGTATCGGCGAGGATGATGTTGTCGGCGTCCCAATTCGACTCGCCACCTCAGTAGTGTTTTATCCGTTGACCATTGACTTTGAACGTTTCTAGCGGATTGCGACTGTAGAGTTCAATGGCGCCATGAGGAAATACTCGTTTATAGTAAACGGTCCCGACCATCTTGACTTAAGCTTTCCGGGGAACAAACGCAGCCGCGAATTGAACAAGAGGACTGCTTGACCCGGCTCGAATGTTCATTGCACAATTTTCTGGTCGTGCCATTTTTTAACTTTTTCTTTGTAAAGCTTGGCATTCTCGTAAGCTTGGAGGCGGAATTCGTCGAGCTCATTAAGTTGGAGTAGCCTCTTTTCTCCCACTGCGGCTTGATCAAAATTCAATTTCTGTATTGTCCAATAAGCCTTGTGTTGTAGCTCTACCGGTAAGTGACATGCCTTTCCGTACAAGAGTTGATAAGGTGACATCCCGATTGGTGTTTTGTATGCAGTCCGGTACGCCCATAATGCGTCGTCCAATCGAAGTGACCAATCTTTTCGACTCGGATTTACAACTTTCTCCAGAATTTTCTTAACTTCTCTGTTCGATACCTTGGCTTGCCCATTAGTTTGAGGGTGATACGCTATAGCCACTTTGTGATTAACCCCATACTTAGCCAAAAGAGCTGTAAACGACTTATTGCAGAAGTGACTTCCTTCATCACTAATTATTGCTCTTGGCGTGCCAAACCTCGTGAAAATATTTTTTTTTGTAGAAACTTGAGGACCACCTTGGCATCATTAGATGGCAATGCTGCAGCTTCAACCCATTTAGATACGTAATCTACCGCGAGTAGAATATACTGATTGCTCAAAGACGACGGAAATGGTCCCATAAAATCGATGCCCCATACATCAAAGATTTTCACTTCCAGAATTGTTTGTAGGGGCATCTCATTCCGTTTCGATATGTTTCCCACCCTTTGGCATCTATCACATGTTTTCACAAATTGGTGGGTGTCTTTGAACAACGTAGGCCAATAAAACTCGGATTGAAGAACTTTTGCTGCAGTGCGCTCAATTCCGTAATGTCCACCGTACGCGATGAATGGCATTCTTGTAGTATGGTGTGGATTTCACTGTAGGGAATACATCGTCGTATCATCTTATCGGCGCATTGTTTAAACAGATACGGCTCATCCCACATGTACCACTTGACATCGTGAAGAAACTTCTTTTTATGTTGTCGTGTGAGATCTGGGGGAAGAAACTTGCTTACCACATAATTCGCGAAGTCTGCATACCACGGAAATTCTGCATGCACCCCAAATAACCGCTCATCCGGGAATGTCTCATTAATCACGCCTCTATCTTCATTCGTTTTCTCCGGATTTTCCAGTCTTGATAAATGGTCGGCAACTTGATTCTCCGTCCCCTTTCTATCTTTAATTTCTAAATCAAACTCTTGAAGTAGGAGAATCCATCGGATAAGGCGTGGCTTAGCGTCTTTTTTCGCTATTAAGTACTGAATCGCCGAGTGGTCTGTGTAGACTATTACCTTAGTCCCTATCAAATATGCCCAGAATTTGTTGAACGCGTATACTACTGTAAGCAATTCCTTTTCCGTATTAGTGTAGTTCATTTGAGTTTCAGTTAGTGTTTTGCTTGCATAGTATATGGCGTGAAACACCTTGTCTCGTCTTTGGCACAAAATAGACCCAACCGGATTGTCGCTTGCATCACACATGAGTTCGAATGGCATTTTCCAGTCCGGTGCGATTATCACGGGGGTTGTAGTTAACTTCTTCTTCAATAATTCAAACGCGGATTTGCATTCCGCAGTAAAGCTAAAAGTCGCATCCTTCTCTAAAAGACTGCATAGAGGTTTTGCAATCTTAGAGAAGTCCTCTATGAACCTCCGGTAGAATCCAGCATGCCCAAGAAAACTGCCACTACCCTTAACTGAGCTCGGTGGAGGTAGTTTCTCGATCGTGTCCAACTTTGCCTTGTCCACCTCCAATCCTTGAGCCGACACCTTATGTCCCAATATTATGCCCTCTTCAACCATGAAGTGGCATTTTTCCCAATTTAGTATGAGGTTGGTGTCCTTATAACGCTGCAATACCATGACCAGATTCTCTAAGCAAGTGTCAAAAGTGCTTCCATAGACCGAGAAATCGTCTATGAATACTTCAACGTTTTTCTCCACCATGTCCGAAAGAATAGCCATCATACACCGCTGGAAAGTTGCCGGTGCATTACACAGTTCGAATGACATCCTCCTGAATGCAAAGGTGCCGTAGGGGCAAGTGAATGTTGTCTTTTCTTGATCCTCAGAAGCGATAGCAATTTGATTATATCCCGAATATCCATCCAATAAGCAGTAAAACTCATGTCCCGCTAACCTGTCTAACATTTGATCGATAAAAGGTAGGGGGAAATGGTCCTTCCGGGTTGCCTTATTCAATCTCCTATAATCAATGCACACCCTCCAACCTGTTACTGTCCTTGTTGGAATTAACTCATTATCCTCATTCTGAATTACTATCATTCCCCCTTTCTTCGGCACACAATGAATTGGACTTACCCATTGACTGTCGTAAATTGGATATATGACTCTGGCATCCAATAATTTTAGAATTTCCTTCTTAACCACTTCCTTCATGATTGGGTTAAGTCGACATTGATGCTCCACCGATGGGCTTGCATTACCCTCCATCAGAATCTTGTGCATGCAAAATAACGGGCTAATGCCTTTTATATCC
Source organism: Panax notoginseng (assembly GCA_016801055.1). Taxonomy (NCBI): domain Eukaryota; kingdom Viridiplantae; phylum Streptophyta; class Magnoliopsida; order Apiales; family Araliaceae; genus Panax; species Panax notoginseng. The sequence continues at coordinate 133,692,980 of CM029016.1, forward strand.
GCAATCGTCCATCCAATTGCTGATTTGTGATCCCGAAGCACCCTCAACAACTTTTCTACCTGCAATTCGTTAAGTGCAGCAGAAATAATTACCGGTAAAGAATTTAAATTGCCTAAATACGCATACCTGAGATGTTTAGGGAGTGGCTTAAGTTCCAATGCTGGTGGCTCCTCCAATGATGGTTTCAATTTTTCTACAACTGTATCCTCGGTGTGCAGAGGTTCAACCGGTGCTCTGAATCGGCTAACTCGTGGCAATGAGTCTAGCATCTGTAATAAGTCCACAAATTCTGGGTCGTCTTTTTCCTCATCCCCCAGTAAAGTTGTTTCTAACGGATCATTACTTAAACTCTTGCTCATATCTTCGCTGGTAATCTGCTCAATTAAGTCCATTCGATTACACTCTTCCTCGTCCGTAGGATATTTCATGGCCTTAAACACATTGAATTTTACTTCTTGATCTTGGACCCTCATTGTAAGTTCTCCTTTTTGCACGTCTATGAGTGTCCTTCTTGTGGCCAAGAAAGGTCTTCCTATGATGATCGGGATGTTCTTATCTTCCTCGAAATCCAGTATGATAAATTCCGCAGGAAATATAAACTTATCCACTTTTACCAAAATGTCCTCTACAATGCCTCTCGGATATGTGACTGACCTATCCGCCAACTGTAATGAAATATTCGTAGGCTTTGGCGCGGGCAAACCCAATTCTGAATATACTGATAATGGCATCAGATTTATGCTTGCTCCCAAATCACATAGGCATTTATTGAATGACATCTTCCCGATCGTGCACGGGATAGTAAAGCTTCCCGGGTCTTTAAGTTTAGGTGGAAGCTTTTTCTGTAACACTGCACTGCACTCCTTTGTTAGTGCCACTGTTTTGAAGTCTTCCCATTTCTTCTTCCTTAACAGAATTCCCTTCATAAACTTCGCGTAACTCGGCATTTGCTCCAGGGCCTCTGCAAATGGAATGTTAATATGGAGTTTCTTGAACACATCTAAAAATTTCACGAACTACTTATCGAACTTCTGTTTTTGGACTCTCTGCTGAAATGGCGGTGGAGGATGAACAATCGGCTTACTGTTTAGCTTTGGTTCCTCTGATTTGTCCCCCTCTACTGCATTACTGTCGTCGACTTTTTCCTTCGGTGTTGCTGAATTTTCTGCACTAATCCCACCGAGGTGTTTTCCGCTTCTCAACATAACTGCCTGACATTGATCATGATTACCCTTCGGATTTCTTTCGGTGTCACTAGGTAATGTTCCTTGTGGTCTACTATTCAATGCCAACGCAATTTGCCCTATCTGATTCTTTATATTCTTGATAGCAATAGCTTGATTCTTCAAAGCCAAATCGGTGCTAGTTCTGTACCTTGCCCAGGATTCCTCATCATCGGATTTCCTGTCCTACTGTTGAATCTGTTGTGGATGACTATGAAATCCAGGGGGATATGATGGTCGTGGAGCTTGATTTTGCTGATTATTGCTCCACGAGAGGTTTGGGTGGTTCCTATTCCCCTAGTTGTAGGTATTTTGGTATGTATTTTGTGGATTTCTATTGTAGTTGCCTATGTACTGAACGGATGATGAATTTATTGCACACTGCTCTGTCAGATGATCCCCCGCACATAATTCGCATATTGCCATAACCTGCTGAACTTGTTGAGTTTGAGCCCCTGCTAACGTCTTCACCGTCTCATTCATCTTATCAAACTTCATGGATAGTGCAGAAATGGTTGCGTGTATAGATGTTACTCCATCTATTTCCAAGATCCCAGCCGCCTTTGCCTGTGTCATTCTTGATGTGGGCCACTGGTAGTTATTTGCCGACATTGTTTCTATCAAATTGTAAGCATCCTCGTAACTCTTAGCCAAGAATGCACCCCCCCCGATGCCGCATCAATACTTGCTCTGATATTTCCATGTAGCCCGTTATAGAAGGTGTTCATTTGTAGCCACTTGGGCAAACCATGATGTGGGCACTTCCTGAGTAATTCTTTGTATCTCTCCCATGACTCATATAGTGACTCTCCACTCTGTTGCTCAAACAATGTGATGTCACTTCTCATTTTTGCAGTCTTTGCCGGTGGGAAAAATTTGGCAAGAAATTTTTGAGCCAAATCCTCCCACGTAGTGATCGAACCCGGCGGTAAAGAGTGTAACCAACTCTTCGCCTTGTCCCGTAACGTAAATAGGAACAAGCGAAGTCTTACTGCCTCGCCCGACACCCCGTTGTACTTGAACATGTCGCACATTTCCAGAAAACTGAGCAAGTGCTCATTTGGATCGTCGTGTGCCATTCCCCCAAACTGACATGAATTCTGCATCATCTGAATAGTCCCAGGCTTTATTTCAAAAGTGTTCGCAGCAATTGCAAGCCTAGTAATGCTTGACGGCAGATCAGTCACCTTAGGTGTGGAAAAAACGCCTCAACGCTTTCTGGTCTTCGGCAGCAATAGTTCCTTCCTTATCAGAATTTTCAAATTCGGTTCTCGTTTCATCAATCCACTTACTCAACTTTTGAAAGCGTCTGTCAATGTCGTCCTCAAAAGGTAGCAAGTCTGGATGTTTAGACCGTGTTTGCATAAACCGATGTCGAAAACCTGAAATAGAGAAAACAAAAAAAATGTTTAAGTAAAAACAGGACTAATTAAACTAATATTGTAAAAACAAATATTAAAATCTCGGCTAAATTGTCCCCGGCAACGGCGCCAAAAACTTGTTGAGTAAAATCAATACGCACAAAACACGCAAGTGTACGTGGTCAACAAGTAATATAGTAATGAATAAAGTATCGTTCCCACGAGGACAAAATACCAAGAATCTTAACTTCACAATTATCAATTTTATATTAACTCTAATTTTATTAAACTAATCAATTCAATGGTTTTCGAAGTAACTAATTAAAAGCAACTAAATTAATGAATAATTAAATTATCACAAAAACAATCACCAATAACGAAATTCGGAATTTTTCAAACAATTAATGGAGAATTAGACTTATGATTTCACCCTAAGCCTCACTCTGATTTTCAAACTTTTATTCCAACTCAACTCAATATTCCAGTTTATTAATCAAGAACACGAACATAGTAAGAGCCACCTCTCGATGCACTAATACCATATTAACATCAATCCACAATTAAGATAGAAATCCGTTAAACACCTAATTTAACCAACTCACTATATCTCTATATGAACTGCAATCAAAAAGGTTGACGCTTAAGCTCTCGATACGATTACATTCGATGTCAAGCGTATCTCTACCTTAACAATAATCACAAATATGCTATCGACATAATTTATGACACATGCTATATTAACTAGGTCTAGATTTAAATCTCCTCTCTCGATTCCTTTCAAATCCACAAAGAACTGTTGATCAGGCAATTCATAAATTCACGCACAAATTAACATAGATAAACTGAAAATATCTTATTGAATTAGAAATCAAAGTTATATAATCATCGTTATGCTCAAAGATCCATCACAAGTCTAATAAATAAATTAGTTCATAACGAATGAATTAAAAACTGAATAATTTGTTGAAAACATCATCCCAATTACAAACAAATGAAAGAGAAGAAGAATTATAGAAAAACCCCTTCACGTAGCCTCGATTTGCAACTATCGTGACAATCTCTGAAAATTACTCCTCTAATGCTCGCTCTTCAATTCCTTGAATTCGCGCTAAAAATCTTGCCTTTGTGTTATAGGATTGTTGTTTTTCTAAGTGGTAGCCAGCTCCCTTGACTTCTGGATGAATTTTCCTTTTATTAGAGTCCAAAACGCACCAGCCAAGCCCACAAACCGTGCCCTAGCAGAAGTCGAAACAGAACAGGACAGTTCAGGAAACCAGACCCCCGCCCCGGCGGGGGGTATAGTGTAAAACAGGCCCGCCCCGGCGGGCTAGTGCACTGACTTCAAAAATCCATAAGTTCCAATTTTTTTCACTTTTGCTCCAAAAAGACCGCCTTTTCATACCAATTGCATCCATGACCACCCTACACATAAAATAACATGAAACAAGTAAAAACGAACACAAAATATAAAAATAAATACTAATTTAAACTTGAAATGAATATCGATTCGGTTATATAAAATCCACTTATCACAACACGACTCTCAACATGTAGAAGGGTGTGTGCAAAGATGAAGATAAAAACTTAAAAGTGTGAAAGAAGGCTTACAGTGGGCTGCCAAAGAAGACTTCAATATCTTTAAAGTGGATAAACACTGGCTTTTGTAGGTACAAAATAAGCTATAATTGAGCTCACAAGTGTTTAAAAGGGGAAAGTACACTGCCTGGGATTAGTGCAGAGCAAATTGGGCAGGGCTTCCTTCCCGTTTTCTTCTTACAAAATGGCCACCCCAATCCCTCTATTTATAGAGGGTGGAGCCACAGGTGTACCTGTGGCTGAGCCGCAGGTGTGCAAGAGGCAACCCGGGTAGGCCCGGGTTTTTTGGCTCGAGTCGTCTCGAAGTACGTGCACTCAGGCACTGTAATGTCCACTCGAACTTTTAGAAGTGCAATCTGTGCATCTGTTTGAGGTATACAGGACCTATTTCAGACTGCCGTTATCGAGAGTTGTACGATGGCATAGGATTAGAGTTTGTGCGAAGTCATTGAAGATGGGACAGTGCCCTTCGGTCTTCAAGCTTTAACTTTCATCCGTTACCCCGCACAATAGTCACTCTGGATTGATTAGTCTTGTGGGATATTGTTGCGTAGATATGTTGAGGCGACGTGGCGTGACATCGTGTTGGTCAGATGATGATGTTGCCCCTCACCGGTGTTATCGCCAGATTGGGCTGATAAAGCAGACGTTGCTCAGCTTCGCTAAGATTGGACTGCTGCAATTTGTTGAAGGTCCTCATTGTCATCCTTGAGGTGTGTCTGTCTTCCCGATGTTATCGCCGGGCTGGTACAGTGGATTTCGTTGTGAGCACCGAGATTGAAGCTGGTTGCATTTGTAACAAGTATTTCCGGGGTTATTGCCAAAATTGCATTCCTTGGGTTATCACCAAGGTTGGTGGCTATTCCCATGGTTGGGACTGAGACTGGAGATCTCGGGGTTATCTCCGAGATTAATCGGTCTTCTCCGGTGTGTGTTCCGATATCGTATATCGTATATGAGACTGGAGATCTCGGGGTTATTTCTGAGATTATTACTCCCGGATTGCGATCTGGGGTTGATGCTGAACTTCTGGTAGTATCCGGCATGGATATGGATCGTCTTTCAGGGTTTCCTCTTAAAAGACGAATCTGCTCTCCTACAATGTTAGTGACAGGTGTACAGAAAATTTCGAGTGTCTACACTCACAAGAGCAATTATAGAGAGAGAAGTTTTAGAGAGAAAAAAGAAGAGTAGTCTGCTACTTCACTATTCCTGTATCTAGTCTTCTTCTAAGGTAAGGAATTTTATTTGTTTAGTATTCGTAAGAAATAATATTTTCTTTCATACTCTGTAGTATGTGAGTAATGTTATTTCGTTTCGTATTCCTAATTCTACACTCATTCTGTTAAAGTATTGCTTCTGTGCTCCGTGAAATTAGTAGAATATCCTTGATATTTGCTCTTCATCCAGTATCTTTTCATGAAAATATTATTCTGAGCATTCTTGATAATTATTGATCTTTTCATGCCGGAATACTATTCACAGGATACTATTCACAAAGTACTATTCACGGGTACTATTCATAAAGTACTATTCTCGGGTACTATTCACAAAGTACTCTTCATGAGTACTATTCACGAAGTACTATTCACAGGGTACTATTTACTTGGATACTATTCACCCGAGGAACTTGTGATGGCCCCAAATCCGTATAACATCAATTACAAAACATGGTGCTCACGATACAACATACATAATCATTAAACTACATAAACTTCGGAAATAATAATAATAACTATTACATACCTATTCAAATAAAATCCCAAGTCTTTACAACCTTAAATAAACTGAAACTTAAACTTAGCGTTTATCGCTACATTATATCATTTGCAAAAATATAAATTATTACATAAATAACTCTCATCATTTCATCTTAGACTTCCCCTTGTCCTTGCCCGAGCCCTCAGCATTCTCAACCCTAACTGAAAGGTTTAAGCAAGAATGAGCACAAATTGCCCAGCAAGTATATAAAGTATTTTGAAAACATACATCAGGAGTAAAAGCATTTGTATGAATATTTCTCAACAGTTGAAATAATTATAAAGAGATAAACGGGAATATCAAGATAAGAGTTATGGAATTCTCAATAGCATACTAAGAGGTGTTAGATACCTTGAACATTATTTAGTTTCATCAAAAACCATCAGACGGTTTAACAATCAAATAGATTATAAACAGTCTCCGCAAGTACTCCAGGTGATCAGCCTATCATACCCTACATTGTGCACAAGTATAAAATTTAACTACATAAGCAGAAATGGGACTATATGCCCGACATTTGTTGGCCCGATTATTCGGGTTATTCATCTTAGTATTCAAGCGAGACCGCACCAAAGCAATTTGGATTGGTAAACATTAAATAGCTTCAAAGGATTTGATTTGTTCAGAGGTTATATCACTTATCATCAATAAAATCTAGTCGAAACAAAATGCCAGAAAGCATACTTGGAAACAATTCATTAAAGAAATAAAACTTTAAAGTATAGCAGTTGTATTACTAACGGAGTAATCATCAATAACGCTTGCAAGGAAATTGCAGTTAACGACGAAGGAACTTGTACGAAAAGTAAATAGCACAAGTCATATACTTACTCTCACTGCAACAACAATGAGTAAAGATTGAGTAATTGCTCAATAGAAACTTAGGGTTAGGAAACTTGCCTTATACGTCTTCTACAATTTATCGCTATCTACTAGCCCTTCACGTAACCTATTCACATGTGTCACGTTAAGTAATTAGGTTCTCGAACACCACTTCGAAGTGTAATGGTTCCCTTTTATTTTAATAAGATGATTAAACTCGCACGTATTCAAATACAATTCAATTACATAACATGTTTCTTCTTATAGGCCACGTGATTCAATAAAAGAATCTGAGAAACATAAATTTCTGATATTTTTTGAACCCAAACCTCCACAAAAATTTGCATAAAACATGCTTAAGGCTCTCAAGTCGGAAAACCTTATTTTTCATATTTTTGACATCACATATTTAATTAAACTCATTTATCCATCTAACATCATTTATATGAAAAATACCAAATCAGTCTCAAAAATATTTCTTTTCTGGAATTTTGCAGAATATAGTCCCACATTGAACATATATTTTTCCCGAAATTTTTAAAATCCATCTATTATTTTTAAATAGTCCATAATAGCCAAATATTCTCAGATTTTTCATAAATCGATATTAGCTCCAAAAATTCTAAAATTTTCAAGGTTAGCTCATGTTATATACATGTACTTCCAGTAAAAATTTCGTAATATTTGGACTTATACACAGAGAGTTATTTGGGTATCTTTTCAAATAGTGCCCTTAGCCGTAAAATCCATAACTCTTAAACTGTATGGCCAAAAATTCTTAAATTTTTACAGGACCTTCATATCTTCTTATATTAACACTCCAAATTTTACAAGAACTTTTAAAGTATAAAAAGTAGAAGAAAATGCCCCCGAGACAGACTGATCTAAAACAGTTCCAAGAAAACGGGGCATCAAATTCCAACTAAACTACAGAACATCTGACCATGAAACTTGGACACAATATACTTCATATAGCATAGTATTTTACAAAATTATTACCTACCATAATCGGGTCACAGAAACCATGATTCTAAGGCTCCAAAAAACCCAAAAAGTCACAGATTACTAGTTAAACCCAATTTGACAAAAATTCGTGTTTTTTCTTCTAGCATGCAATTAAATTATCTCTACGATATTAAGGCATGATTAAACCAAAACTTTTGTTCCTACATCCACATAACGTCAACTAACAGTAGCATGGCATCACAAAGTCCAAAACAAATTATTTGCAAAAAGTCACATAAGCATATGCTCTCATTTTTACTAAAGAACATGGAAAAGAGAGTTCATGGCTTACCTCTTTGATGAATTCTACTTGCTCAAACTCCTCCAATGATTCTCCTTGCTTGATTAGTCTCTGAAAACTCCAGAATTCGCCACTCTCTCAAGCTCCTTCCTCTCTCACTCTCAACTTCACTCACGGTAGGATTTTTTTCAAAGAGGAAGAAGAGACTTGGATTGGGAGTATATATAAAATATGTTATCAATTTATTTTCCCGACCCTTCCATCTCCAATATAAGTTATATGTATTATGTATATTGTATAAATTCAATTTAGTATGGGGTGGGGGTTAGAGAAAGGAAGAGTCTTGAATTTGTAAAGGGTTTGTAACTCCCTCACCCTTCATTACCTTATAATAATAATACTCCCTCTCTTGTCCCAATTTGTTTGATTTGTGGGCCCCACAGGTGCTGCACTCCTTGTTAAAATATTAATATAATCAATGTAATCCTTTAATAATCTATTTTGACCATTTTACCCTCTATAGCCAAACGTTTCGATACTAATGTCGATTCCTACTAAATCGATGTTCCGGACGTCATGGGATTATCTGTTTTGTCAAATTAGCCTCCGAAATTTGTGGTTAACTTTTTACCCGAAAAAGTCAACCGCGACACATTTTTTGGTTACAGTTTATTTTGACTAATTCGACGTTCCAGACTCAAATACGCAGTCCACGTCTCTAAATTCCGCTCCAAAATCAATCTCATGTTTTAATCCCCTCCCATGCAATTAATCAATTTAATTGCATAACTAACTCAAATAGTTAAATTCATCTAAACCAACTATTTGCACATACCTTATCACATAACTTAAAATTAAACATGTATGTATAACACATATACATCTAATAATAGAAATCACACAAGAGTTTCACATAAATTCATTTATTGATAATTAGTAAATTACATAATAATCTCGGTTATTACAGAACTATTCATGATAAAAATTGATTTCTTTGTTGTCTAAATCATTTTTGATATAATATTATTCTTGAATTTTACTCCACAAAGCAGTATCATGTTGACAATTTGGACATTATTAAATTTTGGATAAATTAAGTTATAAATCTTTAAAAAAAATTCATTTACTTTCTTTTAATTGAATTCTTATATCATTGTCATCATCCTCATGATTATATTATGATGAAAGTCATCTTTGGCTTACGTGCATAGATGGACTGTGGATTGGTATGATTATGACCAGGGATCATTCGGTATAATCATGACCCGTAATGTTATAAATGATGTGGTAAAAGTCCTCATTGGCCAGTAGTGCATTGATGGACAGTTGCTGGTATGATCATGACCATTGGTGAAAATAAGAATATCCTTGGCCCGTAGTGCATGGATAATTCGTGGTTGTGATACTATTTATTAAGTTGAGTCTCAACGATAAAATTGTTGATAAACTTTTTAAATCATAGAAGATAGTAGATATCATGCTCCACTTGACTCTTCTAATGGATTGTTTGTTCCGCTGCAGTTAAACTTGTTGTTTATTAGTTTAACACTGTTGAAGGCTAACGATAATTTATTCTGCATTATCTTAGTCATAATATTTCTTACTAGGCTAGTTGAGCTCACCCTTTTGCTTTTATTGTTCTCTTCAGGAAATGAGAACGTAGCCGGGACTAGTCGGGGAATGGAGTGACGGTTCGAGATGGTGGCTCTAGTAGTCCTCACTATTTTATAAAATAGTATAATAATAATTGTAATGAGGACTCCATTTGAGTTTAAATACTGTCTACTAGACAGTATTCGTGTAAAAACTCTCAGCTCATGTTGTATAATTAAGTTTGTATTTGTATTTTCTACCATGTATTTGGCGACTTAGAATGGGTGATGTATACCTATTTTGGGGGTGTCACATAGTTGCTCACCCTTGCTATATCATGATAATAATTCAGTTAAAACCCGAGTGTTCAAAGAAGGATAATGTAAGACCCCGAATTTTATGAAATAAAAGTATTCAATTTTTCTTATAATTACTATTCAGTAAATGGTTAAATTGATAAAAGTTTAAAGTTATGAGTGAAATATGATTTTTTTCCAAAATAAGCAAGTTGTTATAAAATAATCATTGTTGTCGGGGAATATTCGTTTGGTCGTGGAATATTCTTTCTGTCGGAGAATATTCGTACTACGGCGCAGCTATTTGTGGGCCCCATAATGAATAACTGTCGGGTGAAGGAAAATGACAAATTTGAGTTTTTACAAATAACGGCGTAGTTGTTACCGTTAACACTGTTAAAATACCCGGTGGTTAAAATACAGTAATACGCGTTATTGCACAGTAGCACATGGTATTGCATAGTATTTTTGAAATTATTGATTCTTACGTAAGAAGGCACTACTCAATAATTGTTACAGTAATTACTGTTCAATATTTTATTATTGATTCAATAATTGCTGTATTGATATTTTATATTATTGTTGTTTCAATAATTGTTGCTGCACAGTATTTTCCATTATCAGATCAATAATTCATATTATTTGAATAATATTATTAGATAACATTATTGACAATGTCTAGAAAGTTCTGTCTAAGGAGAGGTTTGGTCATCTAATTGCGCGCCAGTAAGGAGAAATCCTTATTGGAAAGCCCCCTCTTTCCTGGGAACGGCCTGGTTGTCATAAATGTGATTCTGTAATATTATTTGTGAATAATTAATTATTGATTCATGTGATAAGAAAATATTTATTTTATGTGGATATAAATGAGGGATATATTTTTGTGGTTAAAAATGAAGGAGTTAATGTTGAGATTTTTATCAGTATTTTTGTCGGAATGGAAGTATTAAAAATCAGGATTTTTGAGATATTTTACGGGGGTTATAATTTTTAATCCGACCGTTGGATCGCGGTAATTTTTGGATATGTTATACATATATAAGTTGAGGATATGTCCACAAATTTTGAACCGTTAAAAATGAACGTATGATTTATTATGAATTTTACGACATGACTGGTTCAGAAATTGTTGAATTTTCGGAGTTTATTATTTTGGTGGAAAATTCTAGAATTGGTGGGCCCCACTTGTGGTTGGTGAAGAAATGTGCTGAATTATATTTCAAATGTGGTGGGTGGGAATAGTAGCAGGTAAAGCCATCAGGTTGCAGGTCAAACCTACCAAAATTTTCCTATAAATAGAGGGCTAAGTTAGAATTGAAAAACACACCAGAAACATAAGCTTTTTCTCTTTCTCTCTCTATATTATGAAGCATATTTTGTGAGTTTTTAGATACTTGGTGAGTTGCTATTCATCAGTGCAAGTTTCCTTCGGCTTTGCATTCCAGTCAGAAATACTGCACTTTTGAGGTAAGGGATAGTAAGGGATTGTAAGGGATAGTAAGGGATATTAAGGGATTTTAAGGGTTGTTATGATTTTCAGTTTCGTAATTTTTCTGATCTTCAAAAATTCTGGAAAAATTTGAAATGATATTTTGATGAGTTTTCTTGATTGTATCCAAAAATGGTGATTTTTGGATGTATAGATTGAGAGTTATGAATTTTATGAGAAAAGACTATTTTGAAAGTAACAGCTTATAATTCCTTGTGGTTAACTCCAAAATTGATGAAATTTTTATTGGGAGTACATGTATATGATAGAAGTATACTCTGTAAATTTCAGAATTTTTAGACAAAAGTACAATTTTTGATAAATGTCTAAATATTTGGCTATTTTGGCCATATAAAAAATAGTAAATGACTTTTAAAAATTCTGAGAAAAATATATGTTCACTATGGGACTATATTATGCTAAATCCCAGAAAATAAATATTTTTGGAACTGATTTGGTATTTTTCATGAAAATGGTCTAGTTATGAGTAAATGAATTAAATATGTTTTGTGAAGAAAGAAAATTGGAAAATAGGATTTTATGGCTTGAGAATCCTATATGAGGTATATGCAGATTTTTGATGAGGGTTTTGGTTATTGATGATGAAATTGTAAGAGTTGGCATTTTATGATGATTAAATGCATTAATTAGTAAAGTGTAAACAATTAAAATAAATTGTTTATAAATTTAAGTAATGTTATTCTTTCAATATCATTATACCGAAATATTGGTATGAATTTTATTGTGGAATTTCTATCTTTTGTGTCGGGGTTACTATTCATGAGTTACTATTCACGATTTACTATTCATGAGTTACGAATATTACTCTTGAGATTAAAACTATATGTTGATCATATTATTTTTATCATCATATATAACATTTTTATAACCCTGATGTTGAAATTCTCTTTCACTGGAGTGCAAAGATGGGTAGATTATTGGTATGATCATGACTAGGGTTCTCTTTGGCCTGTAGTGCAAAGTTGAATTGTGACTGGTATGATCATGACCATTGAATTTATAATTGAATATCTTAAGCTTAAGTGCAAAGGTGAATTGATCAACATGGTTATAATTATTGTTTATATAAATTCTGAAATGATTATATATTTCTTTGAGATATGAATATATTTGGCCTGTAGTGCAAATATGAATTGTTGATGAATATCTTTGGCATGTAGTGCAAAGATGGCCTGTTGATGAATATCTTTGGCCTGTAGTGCAAAGATGAACTGTTGTTGAATATCTTTGGCCCGTAGTGCAAAGATGGTTTGTTGATGAATATCTTTGGCCCGTAGTGCAAAGATGGATTTGTTAGTATGATTATAAACAGGAACTGTGATTTGGTATAACCATGATCTTTGATGTTTCAGGTAAAGACAGGTGATGAAAATATTCTTCGTCCTGGGTGCGAAGAAAAATTTATAGTCACAATTATGATTATGAGTTATTCATATGATTGTGGAAAGGAACTGTTGAGTGATGTTACATGGATAAAATATTGTTGGTGGATTTTTAACATGGAGAAGATAATAGACTTTATAGTCTATTTGACTCTTCTAATGGATTGCTCGTTCCGCTGCAACTATGGTTGAAATTTTTATCATTTACCATATGTTCTAAATCTCTGATTTATTGTTGATGAAGGCTATTGATAATTGAATTATCTTTAGTCATGATATTCTTTACTGAGCTAGTTGTGCTCACCCTTTTGCTTCACAATTCCTTTTAGGTAATAAGAGTGTAGCTGGGTCGAGCGGGGGTAACAAGGGAATAGAACGGTGGTCATCATTTAGTAGTTATATTTGGTGAAGAAAATAGGGTGAGGCGAACCCAACGTTGGAAGGGTGTTTTGTTACTATCATACAAGATGTCTAATGACATACAACCTCGTGTCATTATAAGACAGGGTTGTGCCCATCCACTTGCTGAGTATATCTATGGGCACTACCTATATAATCTTGGTGTTTGTTTGAAGTATAATTCTCAATTAGAGACAGTGGAGATAATGATAAGTCAAGAGAAGACTCACCATTGGGAAGAATATGATAGTAATCTTCTCGTTTTTCTTTGGGGTCTATTGGGTCAACCAAGGATAATTCTGTGGCCATATGATATCTATCATAACCTAGACGCATGGTCTCCCATGTACGAAGGTTTCCTTGAGCACTTTCCAAAGATTCTAGTTTCTAAAACAGTTTTTGACTATACCTTTATGTAAGGTATCAATGTAAGGTGCTGATACATGATGATGTCCAATGTCACATTTGGTATATATTTGTATCCAAACTCACAGCATATGTGTTGTTGTATTTTGCACGACAATTGTTGTAATAAAGTTGTAGTTGTTTTCTGTACCATGTATTTGGCGACTCAGAATGGGTTGGATGGAATGGACCTATTTTGGGGTTGTCACAGGTGGTATCAGAGCTTAGGGATATGATCTCTGGCGGAGATCGGGGAATACAACTAGGAGGGGAGAGATGAGTAAATCCTTCGCTAGTGTGTCCTACCTAAGCTTATTTGTTGGTCAGTCATAATATTGAGATATTATGTGATATGTTAATTTGTTTAATTAACCCTTGTTTTATGGCAGTATTTGAGAATGGCAGCTGAGAATGCTAACAATGGAGTGAATGAGACTGTGGGGATACCTCTAATCACTAACCATGATAATGTGAGGTCAGACGAAGAAAGAATTAGAGATATCTATGTGGTGAGTGAAGAATTGATAGTTGCACCCGAGATAGTCGTAGAGGTAACAGCTGAGACTGAGGAAGAAGAGGAAGAAGAAGTACCAGAGGAGAGTTTATTAGAGGTATTATATGATCAAAATGTAGAATTTTAAAATCGTATTCATGAGTTAGAAGAGCAGGCAGAAGAACGGCAGGCGGTCGTGGAACAAAAGGATGCAACAATTCAAGCTTGTGTTACCCGATATGTGATGCTTGAACAGAAGCATTTTTTGGCAGAGTATAAGATGATAAAAATAGAATCTGAGCTGAGAAAAGAAAAAACTGAACGAGTGAGAATAAGTGATGCATGGGCAAAAGCCGCACGACACGTGGATATTGTGGAAAGAGATGTTCGATCTAAGAAGGCTAAAATAGATGATATGAATTTCTCTTTTTGGAAAGCAATTGGGAGAACCCAACATCGAGTTTTGAATTACCCTGTACATAGCGGTCAACCTGAATCCGATATGGATCGAAGATTGATGATTCAGATCATGAATGAAGAGTACGAAGAGGCAGTTGAGGGAGGAATATGTCCTATAGAAAGGTATATTCCAACGGTAATGATGACGCCAAATGTTGCTCCAGACAAGTCAAAGCCGAGTAGTTCGAGGGATGGCGGTTGTCATGACTTCCCAACAAATAAGGAACCCAAATGAAGTTATCATGGGAGAAGAGCAATGGAGAAATCATGATGATCTGAGAGATAGAATCTGAAATGAAAGCAAGGTATTCTCAACTCTTTGAAATACCAGGTACGTAAATTTCGAGGACGAAATTTCATAAGGAGGGGAGATTGTAAGACCCCGAATTTTATGAAATAAAAGTATTCAATTTTTCTTATAATTACTATTCAGTAAATGGTTAAATTGATAAAAGTTTAAAGTTATGAGTGAAATATGATTTTTTTTCAAAATAAGCAAGTTGTTATAAAATAATCATTGTTGTCGGGGAATATTCGTTTGGTCGTGGAATATTCTTTCTGTCGGAGAATATTCGTACTACGGTGCAGCTATTTGTGGGCCCCATAATGAATAACTGTCGGGTGAAGGAAAATGACAAATTTGAGTTTTTACAAATAACGGCGTAGTTGTTACCGTTAACACTGTTAAAATACCCGGTGGTTAAAATACAGTAATACGCGTTATTGCACAGTAGCACATGGTATTGCATAGTATTTTTGAAATTATTGATTCTTACGTAAGAAGGCACTACTCAATAATTGTTACAGTAATTACTGTTCAATATTTTATTATTGATTCAATAATTGCTGTATTGATATTTTATATTATTGTTGTTTCAATAATTGTTGCTGCACAGTATTTTCCATTATCAGATCAATAATTCATATTATTTGAATAATATTATTAGATAACATTATTGACAATGTCTAGAAAGTTCTGTCTAAGGAGAGGTTTGGTCATCTAATTGCGCGCCAGTAAGGAGAAATCCTTATTGGAAAGCCCCCTCTTTCCTGGGAACGGCCTGGTTGTCATAAATGTGATTCTGTAATATTATTTGTGAATAATTAATTATTGATTCATGTGATAAGAAAATATTTATTTTATGTGGATATAAATGAGGGATATATTTTTGTGGTTAAAAATGAAGGAGTTAATGTTGAGATTTTTATCAGTATTTTTGTCGGAATGGAAGTATTAAAAATCAGGATTTTTGAGATATTTTACGGGGTTATAATTTTTAATCCGACCGTTGGATCGTGGTAATTTTTGGATATGTTATACATATATAAGTTGAGGATATGTCCACAAATTTTGAACCGTTAAAAATGAACGTATGATTTATTATGAATTTTACGACATGACTGGTTCAGAAATTGTTGAATTTTTGGAGTTTATTATTTTGGTGGAAAATTCTAGAATTGGTGGGCCCCACTTGTGGTTGGTGAAGAAATGTGCTGAATTATATTTCAAATGTGGTGGGTGGGAATAGTAGCAGGTAAAGCCATCAGGTTGCAGGTCAAACCTACCAAAATTTTCCTATAAATAGAGGGCTAAGTTAGAATTGAAAAACACACCAGAAACATAAGCTTTTTCTCTTTCTCTCTCTATATTATGAAGCATATTTTGTGAGTTTTTAGATACTTGGTGAGTTGCTATTCATCAGTGCAAGTTTCCTTCGGCTTTGCATTCCAGTCAGAAATACTGCACTTTTAAGGTAAGGGATAGTAAGGGATTGTAAGGGATAGTAAGGGATATTAAGGGATTTTAAGGGTTGTTATGATTTTCAGTTTCGTAATTTTTCTGATCTTCAAAAATTCTGGAAAAATTTGAAATGATATTTTGATGAGTTTTCTTGATTGTATCCAAAAATGATGATTTTTGGATGTATAGATTGAGAGTTATGAATTTTATGAGAAAAGACTATTTTGAAAGTAACAGCTTATAATTCCTTGTGGTTAACTCCAAAATTGATGAAATTTTTATTGGGAGTACATGTATATGATAGAAGTATACTCTGTAAATTTTAGAATTTTTAGACAAAAGTACAATTTTTGATAAATGTCTAAATATTTGGCTATTTTGGCCATATAAAAAATAGTAAATGACTTTTAAAAATTCTGAGAAAAATATATGTTCACTATGGGACTATATTATGCTAAATCCCAGAAAAGAAATATTTTTGGAACTGATTTGGTATTTTTCATGAAAATGGTCTAGTTATGAGTAAATGAATTAAATATGTTTTGTGAAGAAAGAAAATTGGAAAATAGGATTTTATGGCTTGAGAATCCTATATGAGGTATATGCAGATTTTTGATGAGGGTTTTGGTTATTGATGATGAAATTGTAAGAGTTGGCATTTTATGATGATTAAATGCATTAATTAGTAAAGTGTAAACAATTAAAATAAATTGTTTATAAATTTAAGTAATGTTATTCTTTCAATATCATTATACCGAAATATTGGTATGAATTTTATTGTGGAATTTCTATCTTTTGTGTCGGGGTTACTATTCATGAGTTACTATTCACGATTTACTATTCATGAGTTACGAATATTACTCTTGAGATTAAAACTATATGTTGATCATATTATTTTTATCATCATATATAACATTTTTATAACCCTGATGTTGAAATTCTCTTTCACTGGAGTGCAAAGATGGGTAGATTATTGGTATGATCATGACTAGGGTTCTCTTTGGCCTGTAGTGCAAAGTTGAATTGTGACTGGTATGATCATGACCATTGAATTTATAATTGAATATCTTAAGCTTAAGTGCAAAGGTGAATTGATCAACATGGTTATAATTATTGTTTATATAAATTCTGAAATGATTATATATTTCTTTGAGATATGAATATATTTGGCCTGTAGTGCAAATATGAATTGTTGATGAATATCTTTGGCATGTAGTGCAAAGATGGCCTGTTGATGAATATCTTTGGCCTGTAGTGCAAAGATGAACTGTTGTTGAATATCTTTGGCCCGTAGTGCAAAGATGGTTTGTTGATGAATATCTTTGGCCCGTAGTGCAAAGATGGATTTGTTAGTATGATTATAAACAGGAACTGTGATTTGGTATAACCATGATCTTTGATGTTTCAGGTAAAGACAGGTGATGAAAATATTCTTCGTCCTGGGTGCGAAGAAAAATTTATAGTCACAATTATGATTATGAGTTATTCATATGATTGTGGAAAGGAACTGTTGAGTGATGTTACATGGATAAAATATTGTTGGTGGATTTTTAACATGGAGAAGATAATAGACTTTATAGTCTATTTGACTCTTCTAATGGATTGCTCGTTCCGCTGCAACTATGGTTGAAATTTTTATCATTTACCATATGTTCTAAATCTCTGATTTATTGTTGATGAAGGCTATTGATAATTGAATTATCTTTAGTCATGATATTCTTTACTGAGCTAGTTGTGCTCACCCTTTTGCTTCACAATTCCTTTTAGGTAATAAGAGTGTAGCTGGGTCGAGCGGGGGTAACAAGGGAATAGAACGGTGGTCATCATTTAGTAGTTATATTTGGTGAAGAAAATAGGGTGAGGCGAACCCAACGTTGGAAGGGTGTTTTGTTACTATCATACAAGATGTCTAATGACATACAACCTCGTGTCATTATAAGACAGGGTTGTGCCCATCCACTTGCTGAGTATATCTATGGGCACTACCTATATAATCTTGGTGTTTGTTTGAAGTATAATTCTCAATTAGAGACAGTGGAGATAATGATAAGTCAAGAGAAGACTCACCATTGGGAAGAATATGATAGTAATCTTCTCGTTTTTCTTTGGGGTCTATTGGGTCAACCAAGGATAATTCTGTGGCCATATGATATCTATCATAACCTAGACGCATGGTCTCCCATGTACGAAGGTTTCCTTGAGCACTTTCCAAAGATTCTAGTTTCTAAAACAGTTTTTGACTATACCTTTATGTAAGGTATCAATGTAAGGTGCTGATACATGATGATGTCCAATGTCACATTTGGTATATATTTGTATCCAAACTCACAGCATATGTGTTGTTGTATTTTGCACGACAATTGTTGTAATAAAGTTGTAGTTGTTTTCTGTACCATGTATTTGGCGACTCAGAATGGGTTGGATGGAATGGACCTATTTTGGGGTTGTCACAGATAAAGTCAAAGGCAAGGTTGGAGAATAGTTCCATATGAACGTTTAATTATTACAGTTATCTTATGAAAAATGATTATGTAAACCTTTTGAATTATTAAGGTACGTAATGATTTAAGGTTGTAGACCTTGAGAAATGTTGTAGAATCATGTGAAATAAACAATGTCTGTTTATATATTCTGCAATAGTTATAGAATTTGTAAGAAGATGACATATCGTGATGCACCAGTTTCGAGTTTCAAGGGACCCGGATTTGGGGGCCGCTACAATGCATAACATCATTCTTACATGGTACTTCATAGTACATTGTTATTTTAGTCATACACAACATATTTTAATAGTGTGTAGTTAAGTTCTCCATTTTTACATCGTACTTAAACAGCGTGTTGTTTATTTAATTATATCCACACCGTATTTTAATCGTGTGTTTATGATTTCTCCATTTTTACACCGCACTTCAACAGTGTGTTGTCGGCTTTTTGACTATTTCATATCATTTCCCTACATCTTAGGATTCATATCAATCATGAACTTAAAAAAAAATTTCCCCAAGCTAACTTGGTTTGAAACAAGTAAATATCTCAGCAGATACGAATAACAATAACTTAGAGAATTCGATATCACGAATTAAATTATTTAACAAAAGAAAATAGCTCAAACGCCAAAGTTTAGCAAAATACAAATGACATTAACTCCTTAAATTAATCAACATTAATGAATCTTCAATGAATCAAATGAGAGTAAATACGATTCGAACAATCAAACGAATATAGGAACATGAAGTGCGGAAACTTACCTAAATCATTCGTTCTTTCCTCGCTTAAGTCAATATTCCCTTCAAAGGATAACCTATACATCATTCATGAAGGTCGATATATTAACTCCTTTGTTAATATTATTCGTTACCGTCAGTAAATTCCCGTAAACCCATTTCTTTTTTCAGCCTCTTTATAAGTCAGCCTTTAAAACTTAATATTTTAATTACCTTAAGCTTATAAGTTTCATTTTAAAGTATATTAACCGGTAAAATTTTATCACACATTTTTCGGCCCATTACTGGCTCGTTCTAATTGATTTTTTTTTCACAATTTTTCCAATCTCATTTTCTCCATCAAACCCCTCTAACAATTTTATTTTATTAATTCTTTTAAACCTGATGTTCATATACATATACATATATTCTAGATTTTCTATATTATTTTAAAGAATTTTCGAATCATGTTTACAATTTATTTAAGGGCCATTTTTCTTCAAAATTGTAACATTTTTCATAATTCGAGTTTAACTCCAAAAATTATGAGATTTGGACAGAATCTTACTCTCATCACAGAGAGTCTCCATCTAAAATGTTTGCCCCAAAAAATTCTCTAAACTCAAGTTATGCCAATTTTAACGTTTTAAATTCCAAAACTGTTTTATTTTTAATTAGTTCTCTACAAGTTGCTCCATTTCAGCTCATTTTTGGATGTGTATACCACAGTTCATCTACCCTAAAATTTCCAAAAAAATTTAACTCTTCTAACTCAAGAAACAACCCCATGACTAGGGAGTCATGTTCATTAACTGGTGTGCTTGTAAAATTCATAATAAATAATCTACAGGGAGTTTAGGTCTCAAAATTTTATAGTAACTAGCCAACTCACAGTAATACATAACTTAAAATTTTCAAGCTTAGATTCTTTACACGTTTGGGCTATATTTGTTTGTAAAAAAACATGTTTGGGATTGCACTATTTCTCTTAATTTAACACTACTTCGGATTATTTTATCCTATAATGGGGGATTAATTGTTCTCTAAAGAGTCCTATGAACTATTTTTTGAAATTTCGTAGGCTATTTATAAGGGATTATATAATCCTATGATGAATGTGTGATTAATAGTCCCCCCCCCCCATTTTAATCTATCAAATGGTTTTATGGGACTAAAAGCCCCACGTCAATGGACTAATAGTCCATCGTCGAAGGATTAAATAGTACAAAGTAGTGTTAAATTAAGACAAATAGTTCATTCCCAAATTTGCTTTTTGCAAACAAACATGGCTTAGGAGTTCATCAAGGGACTAATTGTAATAACCATGAATTTCAAGTCACTTTATATGTATGTACATTATTGATATTTAAAACTTTGTGCTATATAGTGATTTAATATGTGATAACATATGTGAAGTGGTGCATGGCTTAATAAACATATATACCATAGTTATGGATATATACATTTATAGATTTTATTAAAAATGAAAGCTTCATAACCTAATTATACATTAGGTGAGACAATTAAATAACCTAAGGAAATGTTAGTATTTAATATTTATACTAACTTAAGTTAATAATTTTGTTTATTCAAGTGACTAATAATTTTAAACCTATTTATACTAAACCTAATTAGCTTATGAGCTAAAGTCACATGTATAGGTAATTAAATTCCATACGATTAGGAATGGAAACCCTAAATAAATAATTAGGGTAACATGCATTAAAATTGTTAAACTATGTTTATTACATAGCCCAAAACAATTAAAGGAGAAGCTCAAAAGAAATAAAATACAAGCCCATGCTTAACCCACTTGATTAAGGGTTGTTGGTTGAAATCTAATTACGCTCACTCGCAAGTGCACGTGGTCAACAAGTAATATAATGATAAGTAAAAGTATCGTTCTCACATAGATTAGTATGAAATTAATCCTAATAATTACCAGCTTTCTATATTCCAAATTTTATTAAACTATCCAAATCAATGATTATAACTATCAAAAACTAAAATATTAAAAATGCCAATCAATCAATACAACCTAAAAACCGTAATTTCAAGCAAATGATGGAGAATTAGGCTTACAACTTCGCTTTAAGTCTCACTCCAATTATTACACCTTATTCCAGTTCAATTCACCATCTCAGTTTATTAATCAAGAACACTTAAGTAGAATTATCCATCTCTCAATGCACTAATACCGTATTAACTTAAATCCACAAATTAGATAGAATTAAACCAAACACCCTAATCAACTAATTCACCATATCTCTATGTGAATTACAATCAAATAAGGTTTAAATTCAAGTTCTTTACCTAATTACATGCGATGTTAAACATATCTCTACCCTAACATTCATCAAGATTCTATTAAAACACAGAATTCAAGAACATATGCTAAAGTGACTAAGTCTAGATTCATACATCATCTCTCGAATCCATACAAATCTACATAGAATTGGTGATCAAGAAAATCGTAAGTTAAAGCACAAATCACAATAGATAAACTGAATGATAGATTATTAAACTGAAATTAAGGCTACACAATCATCGTTCGACCATAAAAATCCATCATAAGCCTAAAAAGTAACTTAGTTCATCATAAATGAAATAAAAACTGAAATAATAAAAGAATCCATCATCCAAATTATAATAATTGAATTAAAGAGGTAGAATGAATACAAAATCACCCTTCTTCGCTCCAACTTGCAATATTCGTGAATCTGACCTTTAATTGTTTTCTCCAATGCTCTTCACTTAAATTAGGGCTTTATCTTGTTAATTGATTCGTTGTTGTTAGCTCCCTTGTTGTTATGTTAACTCCAGCACAAGACGCGTCTTTTGTCCAGCAACCGACGTTAATTGAAGTCCTAAGCCATAACAACTTGCTTCCTGCACGCTACTATAGCGGGCCTCTATAGAACAAAAACCCCAGTCGGGGCGGGGGTACGGGGAAAGAGAGAGAGTTATGTTTCAATTATAATTCTACAGCAGCGTGAAGGAAGCAAGTTGGTATGCCTTAGGACTTCAATTGACGTCGGTTGCTGGACAAAAGACGTGTCTTGTGCTGGAGTTAACATAACAACAAGGGAGATAACAACAATGAATCAATTAACAAGATAAAGTACCCCCACCTGAGCGGGGGGTTTCCTTTGTATAATGCCCGCCCCGGCAGAGGGATAGTTCTGCAGCTGCACATTTTGCTCATTTTAATGCCACTTCCTGTCACAACGCCACCTTTATGCCACGAATGTTACGCCATGCGACCTAAACATAAAACAAATATAAACAAGTAAAAACGAACATAAATCTATAGGATCAACACAGTTTAAGTCCAAATTAGAGACCGATTCGTAGGTATAAAACCTATTCATCAAACTCCCCCAAACTTAAACATGTGCTAGTCCTCGAGCATGAAACAAAACAAAAATGTAATGCAATGGAATGGAATGGACTAATCTACATGCCTACGAATCCAGCAGTAATGATAAAAACAAGTCTTTTCAACCGACCTCAGAGAAATCAAGCAAACATGACAATACTTAATATCAAAACCAATCAGTAAATTTCTCATCAATCATCAAATCCTAGACTGTTATCACTGATATAGTGCGTGTGTGTTCAATAACTACGGTAGCTGATATACATCAAATTTAACACATAATAGGTCTCTTAGAAGGCATCATACAATACAAACTCAAGAAATCTAAAAAAAGTCTAGATCCAACTAAAATCAAACAATCACCAATATCAAGGGTCTAAATAGGGTACTTATGCTTTATTTTTCAATTACGGGGGCTTTTTGCTCTTATTTCTCATTTTATTCTCTCTCTTTTTTTATACATGGCTATGCAATGTCTAATTTCCTTAGTCTTTTTAATGCTACCTTAACGAGCTTTCGACCAGCGACTCCCAAACCATTAAGGCCTTAGGGTGCTAGGTGTAAAGACAATCTCCTCGGACTTACTTACTCAAGTAGCAAAAGCCACAAAACTAGACTAGCCACGGTATTTATTCATATATATTTTTTTATATAGATATAGCTTATATACCCCAAATTTCCCCCCAAACTTAGGTTCTTGCCTAACTTTAGCCTTCACTACCTATTCTTGTCATTCTTTCATTCAAACTAGTATTATCCTTTAGAGTTCCATTATGTTTCAATTCAAACTCAATCAGTCAACCTAGTTGTTTTTACTGTGCTAACCTTATTTTACTAATTTTAAACAGGAAAAAATTCGATTCATAATAAGAATTCACATCAAAGCTCTAATAGTCAATACTATACTTGTCTACTCAAAGTCAGTCTCATCATTGGCCAACATAGACTGTAACATATCAAACAGCTGGACTCATGCAAGATAATCTAAATGCAAAAGATACACAATAAAATAACTACTATTTTTGCAATTTTTTAAAATTTTCCATTTTTTGAAACTGAAACTGAACAAAATATAAGAAATTAAATAACAACAAAACTAAATACAATACTAAACTATAATGCAGTTAAACTACATGAATGCAACATAATGAACCTAAAACTAAACATGATAACATATGCAATAAAACTAAACTAAACTAACTAAACTAACTCCCCCAAACTTAACAATTACAATGTCCTCATTGTAGAAATAAATCAGTAAGTGAAAGAGGACTTCCCTGTAATCATCTAAGGTTGAGGTGATGGTGGTGATGGCTGTCATGGCTCATAAAGTCGGTGCTCGTCATTGTCGGAATCAAATGGTGGAAATTGTAGCGTGGGCTCGGGCATCTGATATGGAAACTGTGCGGTCGCGGCTGGAGTCAGAGTCTGTAAAGTCGCCGATAGGTCTCATTTTATTTTATATATTTTTGATGATAACAATTATGTAGTAATTAAATAAATATGTAAAATTATTTAATTATTTTATATTTTATCTAAACTATTTTCTGATTTATTTGAATTAATTTTTATTAACCTTGATAATTTAAATGTCAAGTGTTAAATAAATTGATTCATATAAATATTTAAGGTAAGGAGATCCTATTTGTTTTCAACAATCATAGTTGGGCAAAAATGATTTATTGCATGCATGTATCATATATATATAAAGTTTGCATGCATGTATCATATATATATATTATATATCCGTGTGTGTCTTATATAATATATACATATATATCATGCATGGGTGTATAAAACGCGCGTGTGTGTGTGCTGGCAAATTTTTTTAAAATCGTGTATAGCTTTAACAGGTGGTCAAATTGAACAATAAATGCAGTACTTTGAAAAAGGGACATGCGATATTTTGAATTCATTACTACGTACTCTCTTATTCATCTGGACCGTTAAATTCAAAAATTAATCATCCGAACCATGCATTCAAAATTAATTTTCACAAATTACCTTTTTGCCCCCAACTTCAAAAATCTCTAAATATGAAGTATTTCATTCATTTGGTTTTTACCAATTCAGTGAAAAGCAAAGCATACTCTCCTTGCCTATATTCTCTCTAAAAGCTTTATATCTCTTCTTTCAAAAGTTCTGATTATTTTAGAAGAGAAAAATTGGTCTAAGTATTAAGATAAGTTATTTAAGTTTAACTTTTGTTGAGTTACTTTTTACTTGTTTTATATCTATAGATATACTAATATACATTGTTATACACAATTTTATATATCTATATTTCATCTATTTGTCAAATAAAAGGATACTTGGGCGCCGCAAGGCTACGGAGATACACCTCTACGGAGAGGAATTCGAACCGTACGATTCTGTATAGTCTTTAGTAACCTTTTATTGATATTATTTATATAAATATCATAAAATAGATACGACACTTGATAGTTCAAAACGACACTGAGATATTCCTCCAAAAAGAGGAATCATGAGAACTGGATTTAAAAATTGTAGTGATCTATTGAAAATATTTATATAAATATCAATTGTGATAATATAAATTTTATCGTACTTAGACGCCGCAAGGCTACGGAGATATTCCTCTGAAGTGAGTGAAATATCGAACCGTACGATTCCTTATAGTACTAAGTGACTTTATTTATAAAATCACATAACAAATAAAATATTGTTATATATTATCTTAGTTAAACAATAATATTTGCTATATCAGTTTGTGCTTAACAGTTTTAATTATTATACTTGATAAATACTGTTGAAATTGATTTATTCTTTTTATATACAAGTTTTGACACTTAAAAACCATTTATATAATACTTGTTAAAGAATATCTGAGGAATAAATCTTTTAATCCATAGAAAAATATTCTTTATTTTGAAGAGTAAATAATTCTTTATAAATTACATTAAAATTATATATTTGCTTAAATAGAAGCATTTTTCAGCTAAAGCTAAAATTGACTTATCTGCTTATTCAATAAGCATCTCTCGAAAACATAAAAGTTATTTGAACTTTTATAACTGTGCATATTTTACATATTTGCTTAATCAGAAGCATCATTTGATCTAAACATAAATTTCTATCTACTTACAAAGAAGCATATTTTTAAGTATAAAAGTCATTGAACTTATATATATATATATATATATATATATATATATATATATATATATATATATATATATATATATTTGCTCTTTAATTGATATCTACTTATTTGAGAAACATCCATCTGTACTAAATTCTTATATGTTCATTTAAGAAGCATATTGTTGTAAAATCTTTTGTAAAAAGAGAAAATGTCAGAGTTAGTTTATTTTATGTACCTGTGAGAAAGTTGAGTAATTCTTCGACCAAGACCATAGTCTTAGAGAGGTTAGTGGGAAGTTGGGTCTCTAGTGTACTTGTGAGGTGAGGAAGAGACTGTTGTTTCAAGACCAGATCATAGAATAGAACTAAAATCGAAAGAAGTACAACTAAGCTTGAGGAGGCATCGGGGAGCTTGCTATCCAAGATAGATTAGTTGGGAATAGTTGGAAGTTTGTCTATAAAACTTTGTAAAGGCTTCTCTACCTGTTGCAGGAGTTTTTATTACTGATAGTAATAGGATCTCAAGTTCTAAGTAGGGACTTGAGACTGGACGTAGCAACATACCAAGGGGTGTATGTTGTGAACCAGATAAATCTCTGTGCATTGTGTGATTGAATTTTTACTATCTTGCATGCTAATTTCTAAAAACTGCAAATTAATTATTAAAAATTCAAAAAAGGCCTAATATAATTTCTTAACATGTAATAATCTATTCAATCCCTCTGTTAGATTATTATTGGACTTTCAATTAGTATCAAAGCGGTGCTCTTTAACTTGTTTGTTGAGTATATACAGGCATACCTAAGAGTAGATCCATGGCCTACAATGCTACTTGTTGCAGAGAAGGACTATCAATGTCCATACTTACACTATTTGATGGTACCAACTTTGCCACCTGGAAAAATAGATTCAAAATCTATGCCAAATCCCAAGGAATCAAAATTTGGTGTGCCATCGAACGAGGTGTTCAAATTCTAACAAAAATCCAAGGAGAAAAGACTGTCGAGAAAGACATCTATGAATTCATCAGTAAAGAAGAAGAAACTATGAATATAGCATCCCGAGCTGAACAAGTTCTAACTAGTGCTTTGATTGAAAAAGAATACAAAAGAGTTAGCAACTGCAAAAATACGAAAGAAATTTGGGAAAAATTGATTGTAACCTATGAAGGTACCAATCATATCAAAGAAACCAGAAAAGATGCTCTAATTCAAGTGTATGAAAGTTTCAAGCTTGAAGAAGGAGAAAAGATCATTGATATGGAAACACGATTTTCCATAATTATTGATGAGCTAGAGAAATTGGGAAAGGCATACACTACAAATGAGAAAAATAGAAGAATTCTCATAGCCCTTCCATCCATCTGGAAAATGAAGGTTACAACAATCAAAGAAATGCAAGATCTAACCACATATCCTATGGATAAACTCAATAGAAATCTTCGTGCCCACGAAGTCGACATGCAAGTCGAAAAGGCCGGATCAGACACAGATCTCAAAAAGAAAGGAATCGCCTTCAAAGCCCTTCTGGTGGACCAAGAAAGTGATGATGAAGAACTTAATGAAGAACTCTTAAGTCTAGAAAACAATGAAGTTGCTCTACTATCCAAACAACTTAGGAAAGTAATTCAAAGCAAGGCAAGAAAATATGGTAAAAGCTTTATGAAGACAAACAACAACTTCAACAACTTCAAAAGCAAACAAATTTTCAAGCCAAAGACGCAAGGAGGAAATTCCAAAGACAATAACAACAACTTCAGAAGTACCAACCCAAATGAAAATTCAAACATATGCTTTGAATGCATGTAGCCTGGACACTTCAAAAAAAGTATTGTCCAAAACTGGTCAACAACAAAGTTCTTGTAGCTGAGGAAGGATGAGATCTAAGTGACGAGGAAGAAACTGCTGAACAAACCGAAGAAGTTGCAAATCTCTAATTAATAGCAGACAATGACTCATCATCAAGATCTTAAGTAAATTCTAAACACCAATTGCCTAGCACCTCATTTTCTGCATATATGTTGGAAAACATAAATGAAGAACACTATGGATTACAAGAGGCTTATAGTCATTTATATGAGAATAATGAATTATTAAAAGAAGAGTTAGAAAGATTAAGAAAAATAAATAAGAGTCTTGAAATTGAAAATGCTAACTTAATTATCACCAATGAAAGTTTAAATGAAGTAAACTTAAAAAATGAAGAAGAATTAGAACAATTTAAGAAAATAAATAAAAATCTTGAAATAGAAAATTCATCACTTATTATCTCAATTGAAAATCTTGAAATTGAGAGTTCAACACTTGTCGTAATCAATGAAGATAATCAAGTACAAGATCAATTAGTAATTGAAGAAATCAGAAATGAGAATTCACTTTTTAAATTAGAAATAGAAAAATATAATTCCATAATTGAAAACTTAACTAGAGAACGTGAAGATTTAAATACTATAATTTATAAATTTACAAAAGGAAAAGAAAATCTTGATGTCAAACAAGTAAATCAAACGATAAAGGATTATATCATGTTAGAACCAAAGAAAAAGAAAGTAATATATCTCCTTTCACTAAATGTTTCTATTGTAACAGAAATGGCCATTCCTTTTATATGTGCAATGCTTGAAATGGAAACTATAAAGGAAAAATGATTTGGGTTCCCAAAGGAACATATACTGCACCAACTATCATAAGAAGAGAATTTCATAAACAATATTATCATACTTCTGATAATCCAGTTACTCATAGAATTCTTTTTTTTACTAAAACTGATTATCCTATGCCAAGTTTTGTATAGAAAACTTCAAATGTTCCTTATACAAAATGGAAAACTCACCCTAAGGACCCTTCCTTTTAAAGGGTACCAACTTGTAAAATTAGTGCATACATTACAGGTATGTCTTGCAGCTAATCTGAATAAAAGAAAATGGTATCTTGATAGTGGCTGCTCAAGACACATGACTGGCGACAAGTCAAAATTAAAGATTTTACAAGCTATAGACTTTGGTGAGGTAACGTTCGGGGACAACAATAATGGTGAAATAATTGGGGTTGGATGTGTTGGTAATAACCACATAACCATCTCTAACGTTCAGTTAGTCACAGGACTCATGTATAATCTTCTATCTATCAGTCAACTCTATGATAGTGGTTTTAAAATATCCTTTAGCACACATAATTGCTGCTCTATCTTTGATCAAGCAGGTAAATTGATTTTAGTTTGTCCTATATATTAAAATCGGTATACTTGTGACTTAGATGCATATTCTCATTTAGATAACATTTGTCTTGTATCTACAAATGAGGATCTTTGGCTATGGCATCGCAGATTAGGACACATCAACATGGAACTTATAAATAACATTTCTTCTAAAGAACATGTTCGTGGTCTTCTTAAATTGAAATTCTTAAAAGATCACATCTGTGAAGCTTGCGAATTGGGAAAACAAATTCATGCATCACTTAAACCTAAATTTACTGTGTCAACCTCTCGACCCTTAGAATTGTTACACATGGACCTTGTTGGACTTATCCCTAAACATAGTATGGGTGGTGATGTATACATTCTTGTTTTGGTTGATGATTATTCACGATATATATGGGTTGATTTTCTAAATTTTTAAAATGAGGCTATTAAATCTTTTTCTACCTTGTGTAAAAAGATTTAAAATCAACAGGGGAGTTCTATTGTCTATATTCGATTTGATCACAGAAAAGAATTTGACAATTTTGATTTCATTATGTTCTGTGATGAGAATGGTATAAGTCATAACTTCTCTACTCCTTATACACCTCAGTCAAATGGTGTAGTTGAAAGGAAAAACCGTTCTTTGCAAGAAATGGCTAATACCATGTTGAATGAATATCGTCTTCCAAAGTATTTCTGGGCTGAAGCTGTGGAAACATCATGTTATATTTTAAACAGAGTTTTATTAAGACCTATTTTGCTCAAAACTGCCTATGAGCTTTATTATAAAAGAACTCCAAAAATAAACTATTTTCGTGTTTTTAGGAGTAAATGTTTTATTCTAAATACCAAAGGACATTTATTGAAATTTGATCCTAAATCTGATGAAGGAATATTTCTTAGATACTCTCTTAATAGTAAAGTATACAGAGTTTTCAATAAAAGAAGTCTAGTTGTGGAAGAATCAATGAATGTAACTTTTTATGAAACGCAGCCGCCACCAAAGTATAAAGAGCTTGTTGACAATGATGTTGTCATTGAAAATATTCTCAGAAATATGGAAGAACTATAACTAGATAATGCATCTCCAGCTATTGATGGGAATCCCTTTGAAAACCCAAACCCTTAGTTGAATGATTTGCCCAAAGAGTGTCACATTATTAAAAATCATCCTATAGAAAATGTAATTGGTAATATTGATAAAGGGGTTATCACTAGATCGCAAGCACATAATTTAGTTGGTCACTTATCTTTCTTATCTCAAATTGAACCTAAAAGTATAAACGATGCTTTACTTGATGAAGACTGGATAATGGCTATGCAAGACGAACTTGAACAATTCACTAGAAACAAAGTATGGGAGTTAGCTCCACAACCCGAGGATGTTTCAATTATTGGAACTCGATGGGTATTTCATAATAAACTTGATGAAAGTGGAACTGTTGTACGTAATAAGGCAAGATTAGTTGCACAAGGGTATAATCAAATGGAAGGTATTGACAATGATGAAACATATACTCATACTGCTAAAATTGAATCTATTCGCATGTTATTAGAATTTGCATGTCATAAAAATTTTAAACTGTTTAAAATGGATGTCAAATCTGCATTCTTAAATGGTGTTATAGAAGAGGAAGCTTATGTTAAACAACCTCCTGACTTTGAAGATTTTAGTCATCCTGAATATGTTTATAAATTACATAAAGCTTTATATGGTTTAAAACAGGCCCCTAGAGCTTGGTATAAAAGACTGAGTAAATTTTTGCTAAATAATGATTTTAAACGGGGAACTGTTGATACTACTTTATTTACTAAAAATAAGAATGATGATATTCTGGTAATTCAAATATATGTTGATGATATTATTTTTGGTTCCATTGACATTACAATATGCAATGATTTCTCTGAAAGAATAAGTAAAGAATTTGAAATGAGTATGATGGGAGAATTAAACTTCTTCCTCGGATTACAGATAAAACAAGGAGAAAAAGGTATTCATATATCTCAATCTAAATACTGTAAAGAAATGATCAAGAAATTTGGCTTAGAATCTGCAAAACCTCTTAACACTCCTATGTCAACTACTGATAAATTTATTGCTGATAAAAACGAAAAATATGTTGACTTAAAGAAATACAGAGGAATGATCAAAACTTTATTATATATAACTGCTAGTAGACCTGACATTATGTTTACAGTTTGTAAATGTGCCAGGTTTCAAGCTAATCCTAAAGAATCTCACCTGACCGCAGTAAAAAGGATTTTTGGGTATCTTAAAGGATCAACTGAATTAGGTCTATGGTATCCTAAGGATAAACCATTTAATCTCGTGTGTTTTTTAGATTCTAACTATGCAGGTCATCATGTCGATCAAAAATGTACCAGTGGTACCTGTCAGTTTCTGGGAGGATGTTTAGTTTCTTGGTTTTCTAAGAAATAGAACTCAGTATCTATTTCAACCACCGAAGCTGAATATATTGTTGCTGCATGTTGTTGTGCACAAATATTGTGGATGAAACACACCCTTGCTGATTATAACTTGAAATTTGACTGTGTGTCACTTCTATGTGATAATACAAGTACTATCAATCTTAGTAAAAGTACAGTTTTGCATGCTAGGTTAAAGCATATAGACATTAGGCATCATTTTTTACGTGATCATGTTAATAACGAAATTATTAAGCTAGAACACATTGACACTGAATTAAATATAGCTGATATATTCACTAAACCACTATGTTCAGAAAGATTTTGCAAATTACGAATTGAATTAGGCATGCTAGATATTTCCTCTTAATTTTTTAACTCATATTTCTTAATTCTTAATTATATTATATATTATTTCTATATATTTATATAGTAATAGTTATAAAACCAACAAATTTGTATATTTTATCTAGCAATATTATTTTTACTAATTTTGTAAATAATGTTTAACATTTTATCCTTTTCAAGTTAATATATATATATATATATATATATATATATATATATATATATATACACATACATATATCAAGAACTGATCTAAATCATTCATTAAAGTACAAATTCAATGGCTATCTGGAACCATCCGCGTCTTCTCTATCGAACCAATCAGATTTAAGCATCAGGGAGCACACGGATCACGATTTTAAACCGCTCGATCAAACCTAACACTTAATGCTAACCGTTGGATTACTTTTTACTCAAGAAACACAACTATTCAGATTTCAGACCAAATCTCAGTCGTTGATCTCTTTCCTGAGTTACTATCCATCATTGGATCAACAAAGTAAGTTAAACTATATAAATAATTTTTTTAATTTTTAATTCATTTCTTACTCTCCTTTCTCTCTCTTCACATCTCTCACGTCTGATTATTTTTCTCTCTTCTCTTATGCCTCCGGCTCTTCTCTCTCATTTTCCTTCACCGATCTTCTTCACCTTCGTCGATCTTTGTTTCCGATTATTGTCTGATCCTCTCTATCTCCCGATTATCTCTGATTCTATGCCATCTATACTTTATCAAAATATGAAGAAAAACGTTTCTCCACTCTTAATATCTTAGATTCAGTTTTAGTTTGTAGATCTAGTTGATCAAACAAAATGTAAAAAGAGGGTCTTCGGTTGATTTTATCTGCTACGGTCTTTTCATCTAATTTTCGTCCAAATAGAAAGATCGTCATATCAACGATATGTTTGTTTTTCGTTTAACGTTTAGGGTTTCGACTAAAATCGTTTCTGATTCTTCTCTCGATTTTTTCCTGATCTGTAGATTTTTTAAACAGTTCAGTTTTAAATCACTCACTCATTTAAATGATTGGTTTAAATCTAAATCTTTTTATGTTCAGATTTATGAAATTTTTGGTTTCCAATTTTTGACAAAAAGACATTTTTTTACCAAGATCTGCTTAAACTTCCATCGATTCATCATTTTTTGTTTCCTTTGTTATCTTTCTTTAAAAAATTTCTGACAAACCCTCATCCGTGAAATTTATATTTTAGGGTCTCATTTTTTTCTTTTACTAAAACCCCCAATTTTTAAACCCTGAAATCTTAACATTTTTTTTCAGTGTCTATTTCTCAAAAACCCTAATTTTTGTTCCTCAAATTCTTTTTCAGACTTATTTCTTATACTATATATATACCTTTTTGGTATGTATTTATGTACTGTTGCTTGACCAAGTGTGATTCTCCCCGAGAAAATGTCTACGGCTATGTCTACCATCTATCTATGGTTGAACGATGCGAAATACTGCATCTTTGCTACACTACACTGGTATATTTTTTACTTAAACTGCTCTCTTAGGTAAACTCTTTCATATTTCTATTAGTCTCTTTCATAATATACATTGTGTGGATACTGCTGTCCACTGGTTTTATTTATTTCACTAACTGGTGTTTGATCTATCTAACTGAGATTTGCTATAAATGTTAAATTTTACAAATTACCTGCCTCTCTTAAAATTTATTTTTGAAATGATAGTCTTTCTATTTGCTGATACAACTCGACTCTATTCTTCTCTGTCAAATAGTTCATTGCCGTGTTTTACCAAAGAATGTTTTAAATGCCAAATACTGCTATATTCTTCTGAAATCTTTTGTAATCATTTATGAAATTGAGTGAACTTAATTGTTCTCTATGTTCAATATATGACATGTGGCTCACTTATGTGTTACTGTTTTTCTCTACCCTTTTAAATAAAAGTTTTAAAATTTTTATCCACCTTAGTGTTTAAATTAAATGTTTTATGTTCCTCACTACAGTTTATAGTATGGTTATACTACTTGTCACTCCATAAGTCTATTTATTGCTAATCTTGCCTGACTACACTTCGTGCATCTTGCCTGCTGCAAATCATTACATTATCCCTCTCTATCTATATATATAAGCTCATTTTCAAATATGGTGCATTCATATGTTCAATCCTTACTTAGCTTCATCCTCTCACTTATCTTCCCTGCTTCTTTACTAATCATGTCTAACCACTTTTCATCTAAACGTAAAACACTTCCTTTGCATTCTGAATTGATGTAGCATCCCCAAATTCGGGTCCCAAATCACCACGGATCCTGGTATGCTAACTCTAACACTATTACAAACATTCTACAACTATTGCGGAAGATATAAACATAAATTATTTATACAATATATTTACACACTAATCCCAAGGTCGAGTAACCTTCATATAAACACAATTCATTTTCCTATCTGACATACAACATTATTATCATCATATTCTATTACAATTAAGCTGCACATAAAATCCCAAGATGAACTTGGCTTTATCCTTTCTTGTATCCGACGTATACTTCTTAATCTGCAATGTTAATCATGATATAGCAAGGGTGAGCATGAAGGTTTCCCAGCAAGTTTAAATTTATAATTTAACGATATATCGTGATTGAAACAATCTGAATAATAAGTTGGCTATAATTCAACAATACAATTGTGAACTAACAGGAACAAACTTTTGACTGAACAAGTATTGAACATGAACAAATATATCTGAACCGAATGGTAATAAAGGTGATCAACCTTTAATATCAGACTTATACATGCAATATGTACAGAGTACAATTCTACAATGGCAATCAGCAATGATTAACCATAAGCATATCTGAATGAAACAACTCTTAGTAGAGTTAAATAAACTTGCCTGAACCGTTGATTACCGCTACGTAATTTATAACGCTTTATCCGAAGACCTAATATAAATAATACCCATCTACACATTAGAATAATATCATCACAGTATTTAAAATCACCTAAACACATTATAACATAAGCATATCAGTCTATAACACACATAAGACATAACCTCAAGTGAAACTTTGACAGTCTAAGTCGAGTTCGGTATAATTCTAACATCCCGACGGTCTAGTCGGATAATCGTCGAGTTTAAGTTCAATTAAACTCTGTCTAACACTTAACAATTATCTCAGATAATTTTGATATCAGTAAAAATAATTTTCCAAGTCTTAATAATAATTTTCACATAATTATTATCATTTAAAATGATTTTTCAATCATTAAACTCGTATTTATATGAATTAAATACCACATAATTCCTTTATCATTAATATTTATTTATTATCAAATATTAATGAAATATATGTCATAATATTATAATATTTTTATAATATTACAAAGTATTTTTAATACCTTAAAATCACCTTTATATGATTTTTAAATAATTAAATTCAGTATCCGATAATTTAAAATATAAATATTTTCATGACAAATATCAAAAGTTATATATTATAATTATAACACTTAAATCATTTTTATATGATTTTTAAATCATTTATTCAATGTTTTCATAATTTATTTAATATAGTTATTAAATAAACTAATTATCATTAATATTAATTAATTAATAAATTTTATCATAAAATATTAAAAGTCACTCAAAATAACTTAAAATATTTTATTATACCATAATATTATTTTTCATGATTTTTCATGTATTAAAATTATTTTTAAATAATTTATTTAATATTATAATTTAATAAATTAAATACCATTTATATTCCAAAAATATTAAATATTTTTTAAATATACTCAAAATAATTAAAAACTATTTTTCAGGCTTTAAAATAATTTTTCATAATTTATTTAGTATTTTTAAGAATTAAAAAATATTTTTTTCTATTTATTTCATTAAATAAATAATTTTCAGTAATTAAGTGTCGCTAAAGGTGGTTTTAGTGACAAAACTGTCGCTAATTGTGTTCTTCAGCGAACCCAGAAACTCATACTCAGTTTCCAAGTTAGGTAGTTTGACCAACAATAGATTTGTGTTTTTAATGTTTTCTAGGTTGCAGAATGTGATAATATTGTAGTTCAAATGTAGTACTACAATCCTAAACAAATTACATGGCCAAAACATGAACAACCTGCAAGATCTAAGCTACAGAAACACTTGTCAGACATGTTCTTGAGTTTCTGGGCTGCCCAGAAACTCAAGCAGTTCGAAGGTACCATTTTGCAGACTCGAATATTTGTGTTTCATGACTTGTTTATGTGATGTAAAGGTTCAAATATATAGTAGTTATGTCAAGGTACAACAACAATTCAATAGATCAACTTAACAACATCAAAACAGTAGGATCTAGGTCAGTCAAACTAGGCCACAACAACTGTTCTTGAATATTTCTGGAAAACCCAGAAATGTTCTTGAGTAGTTTGGTCAACGGTGGTTTGACCATGAATTTCTCTGATTCTGTGAAGGATTTTAGGGTTCCAATGACTTCAGTATGTATATTACATGACAGAATACAATATTCAACCAACAACATAACACAAACACTTAAAATAAGCGAGATCCAAAGCCTGCAATCTCATTGTCAGACGTTCTGGATATTTTGGGTTTGCCCAGAAACCATATTTCGTGACTGGTCAACGTTGTTTGACTGATCATAACATGAACTCTAAACACGATTCAACTCTGATTCAAGTTGGAGAGGAAAGACCACGTAACATACTACATGTTCAAACATTTAAAACACAAAAACAAATAACAGACACCGATCTATGAGGTCTGACATTTGACTATCAGACACTAATTTTCCAGATTTCTAGATTTCACAAAATGCTAGATTCGAGGACTTTGATGTTATGGATCTGGGATTTTACAACCCAGATCACTAAATAACATCCTATTACATATATCTAGCCAACAAATTACAACATATAACATCAAATCATGAGATTTTAAAAATTAGGGTTCTTATACCTTTTGAGCTTTGATTTTTGATTTCTGATCCTTGAATCTATCCTTGTTAAGCTAAGAGATGATTTTATCTTAACTTCTCACTTCTTTTCACTCTCATACCCGAATTTCTAGAGAGAGAAGGTTTTGGGAAAATGGAAACTAAAGTGACCCTTTCTCTCTCTTTAATCTGTACATATTACATGATATAATGCTAGTAGCTGCTGAATTGAGGCTGATATTTGCTGAGATTTGGTCACATGAAAAATCTAGACTTTATGACTCACCAAGATATGGCAAGATTCACTTACTTCCCTCCAATAATGTAAAAAGGGTAAAAAAGTCATTTTGATTATTTTTTTAATGGCATATTAGTAAATTGCCCAAACATTTAGGGTTTAACCCTTAGGGTTTAGGGTTTAACCCTTAAATTTTGAAATTTAATTTCTAGGATTTTCAAAATTAAATTTTCAAAATAGAACATTAATATTTCTAAATTATAATTAAAATTTTCTAATTATATTAAAATTTTCTAATCATTATTCAAGCTTGCTAATTAGGATTATTATTTCCTAATTAAAATTGCTAATTTAGCAATTAGGTTTCATAATTGGTCATTAGGGTTTATAACCCAAGAATTAGGGTTTAAAATAGAAAAATAATATTTCTAATTTAGAAATTAGATTTCTTAATTAGATTAGGGTTTTATTATAACTTGAAAATTAGGATTAAAATTTCCTAATTAACATTAAAATTATTAAACTAACAACCAGGCTTTCCCTAATTACAATTAGGGTTCTTAAACTAGAAATTAGGGTTTCAAATTTTGAAATTAGGGTTTTCTAACCAATTTGCTAAGATTAACCCTACTTAATCTTATAATTATTTACACTTACGCCATTAAGTTCCCAATATAGGGTTTCTACTTTCGAATCAAGGTTTTGGATTCTCGAAAGTGAAATTAGGGTTTCAGAACCGATTTCTAGGGTTTCTTATCAGTCATTAGAATTTCTTAATTGAACGTTGATATTTGACAATAATCTTAGGGTTCGACACTAATAAAATTTATCTGGCCAACCCTTGACCCTTAACCACATACTGAACACATAAATGACCATATACACAGAACATATTCGCGTATATCCTTAATCCTGAATAATTCACCAAAAGATTTTAAATCCAAAAATTTCTTTTCGGAAATGTCAAATCCATACTCTTATTTCATGTATAGGTTTATTATTTAGCCTATATTCAATATTTTAAGATTTAAATAATTTTCTAAATTCTTGGGTCGTCACAGTTGCAGTTCTCTAATGATGTTCCTCATCTCACTATTGCATCTACACAGGCTAAATATAGAGTTATGAGACATAATATGTATCCAGGGAATGTAATTACTTTTCATAGTTTTCCTGACCTGTTTGAAAGGATTAAAAATGTTGGGTGAGATTGTTTGGTAACTTTCTATGATAAGTCTACTATCCTGGACTTATAGCTGAATTTTACTCACATATGGAATTCTCTAAGGATTCTTTTGGTTTGTTAAAAAGCATCACTACTTGTATTCTAGGTCAAACATACATCATTGATGAACTGTTTCTTGTGCATTCACTTCAACTGCATCCCTCTACTTTAGAATTACCTAGGATCAATTCTTATCTTCATCCATTTGGTATTTCTATGGAAGAATGCATGCTATTTAAGCACAACTTGTCTATTGTGACTGATCAAATGGTACCTGCCTTGCTATTTGATTTCCCTTGAAAAGTTGGTTTAGAGTTCCTTACTATTGAGTGTCAATTTCTGGGTAAAATTCTTAGAAATAACTTCATGCTTGTTAGAGATGATAGGAAATTACTGCCCTTTGATTTGGAAATCATCAAGAGCATCTTGAATGAGTGCATGCCTTATAACCTGGCCTACTTTTTATTATCATCTTTTGGATTCTGCTTCCATAACAACTGTCTGGGCTTTGGTTTGCTGCTTACTCATATTTTTAATTATCTGGATATTAACGTCTCACAACATCAGTCCCAACTAGCTCCAACAAGCAATATTGCATCTTAACCTGCAACCTTAATCCTTAATTATTTTCAAACCTGTTGATCAAGAGGTTTTTGAGTCCAACATCAACATGGCCACTAAAATCGATTCTCTTAATAGCATGAATCAACTTCTTCTACAAAACCAAACTCTTATGTTAGAAAAATTAGAAGATGTGCAGTTATCTTTACATGTTGTTAAATCCATGGTATGCTTTCTGATGGAAAATAATAGATTGCTTATGGGTCTCTATCAGTTTCATGCTAATGCTCATGATGACCCAGCTGGTCTTGTACCACAACCATTTCCAGAAGATCCAGATGTCAACATTCCTGAAATCTCTCAACACTTTTCTCGTCTAAATCTAGAGGATCTCTAAGTATTTCAACTGACTGTAATATTACTAACTATTTGGGATGACTGTAACTTAACTCTCCAAACTACTACTACTACTACTGCTAGAAATATCTTATCTAGTTCTATATATATATATATATATATATATATATATATATATATATATATTGGTTACTAACTTTCTATGCAGGATTACTTAACTAAATATTTTCTGCAGGATTAAGTCTTTTTCCCCATCATTTTTTATGTTGACAAAGAGGGAGAAGAAAAATATTATAAACAACTATAACTGTTATAAACTGCCATAAGATTGGATAAACTGTTATCACTGCTATAACTGCCTTAAATTGTTATAAACTCCTATGTGATTTGTAAGACCCCAATTTTTATAAATAAAGATGAATTTTCTATAAATATCATTTTTGAATATTATGGAGTTAATTTGATATAATGTTATAGTTGTGGGTAATATTTATAAATTTTGCAAAGTACGCAAGTTGTTATATAATATTCGATTGGTCGGGGAATATTCGTTTTAACAGGGAATATTCGTACAACGACACAATCATTGGTGGACCCCACAACAGAATTATTGTCGGATTGAGAAAACGACAAAAATATTTTATTAAAAATAACGGCGGAAGTTTTACCATTGTTACTGTTGAACTACTCGGTAGTAAAAGTACAGTAATACGTGTGGTTGCATAGTAGCACACGGTATTGATTATTAATGCTTATGTGAGAAGACACTCAGTTTGATTCCATTATTGTCAGTTAATAATATGAATTATTTAGCGATAATGACGTTTTGTTTTATTCGTATTATTAACGTAATAAAACAGAAATATCTTTTTATATAAAACAAAATACTTTATTAAAGTTATTCTATAAATAGAATATATTATATTTTATTTAAAAGATTTTTCTTTAAATATGGACCGTCAGATTAAAGTAATCAATCTGGACCGTTCATGGATTAGTTACTATGCATTCTATTTTTCTATAAATAGCAGCTCATTCCTTCATTATTTCTTACGAATTCACTGAACTCTAGAGAGAGAAACTATAGAGAGAAACTATAGAGAGAGAGAAGAAGAGTATTCTGCTACTTAACTACTTCCTTACTTCAGCTCTTCTTTAAAACGGTAAGGGGTGTTATTCTTTCTTATTCATGAAGAGAACTTCTGTTATTCCATTCTTTATTATTCTGTTGGAATAACCAGTATATGCGGTCTACCCTATACTTGGTGACATTCTTCTATTATTCTGTTGGAACATCCTGTCTGTGTGTTTTACACCGGACCTGGTTCCATTATTTATTATTCTGCCGGAATATCTTGTCTGTGCTTTTATGCCGGACCTGGTTCCATTATTTATTATTCTGTCAGAATATCATGTCTGTGCGTTTACGCCGGACCTGGTTCCATTATTTATTATTCTGTTGGAATAACCTGTCTGTGCGGTCTATCGCATGCATGGTGATTTCTTTTGTTATTCCATTCTTTATTATACTCAGTTGGTTAAGTTTTGACTTCTATACTCCATGAAATTTGTGGAATATCCTTGATAATTGCGTTTCATCCAGTATCTTTTCATGAAAATATTCTCCTGATCATTCTTGAATTATACTCCACCAAGCAGTATCATGTTGACAATTTTGACGTTGTTAATTCTTGGATAAATTAATTCTTGAACTTGTTTTATTGAATTCTTATATCATTGTCATCATCCTCATGTTTATATTCTGTTGAAAGTCATCTGTGGCCTGTAGTGCATAGATGGACTTGGTATGATTATGACCAGGGATTATTCGGTGTAATCATGACCGTAATGTTACAAATGATGTGGTAAAAGTCCTCATTGGCCCGTAGTGCATTGATGGACAGTTGTTGGCATGATCATGACCATTAATGAATATACGAATATCCTTGGCCGTAGTGCAGGGGTGATTCGATGATGTGGATTATTTTATTAAGCTGAGTCTCAGCGATCACAGTGTTGGAAAATCTTTTAAATCATAAAAGATAGTAGAGTTTATTTTCTACTTGACTCTTTTAATGGATTGTTTATTCCGCTACAGTTAAACTTGATGTCTATTGTATTTTATCAGTTTAACATTGTTGAAGGCTAATGATAATTTATTCTGCATTATCTTAGTCATAATATTTCTTACTGGGCTAGTTGAGCTCACCCTTTCTTTCACTGTTCTCTTCAGGAAATGAGAACGTAGCTGGGGCAAGTCGGGAAACGGAGTGATGGTCCGAATGATAGTATTAGTTAGTAGTCCTCACTATTCTATGTAATGGTGTGTTAATAAATGTAACGAGGACTCCTTTTGAGTATGAATACTCTCTAGAAGATAATATTTGTATTCAAACTCACAGTTTATGTTTTGTCGTATTGTACACGACAGTTGTATTAGTAAGTTGTATTTGTATTCTGTACTATGTATCTGACGACCCAAGATGGGTGATGTATACCTATTTTTGGGGGGCGTCACATGATTGAAATTAAAGTGTTCATAGTTTGAGGGGGAGCTTCTTAAGGGATAAAAATATTTTTATAATTGTCATCATCAAAAAAGGGGGAGATTGATAGGTTTCATTTTATTTTATATATTTTTAATGTTAACAATTATGTAGTAATTAAATAAATCTGTAAAATTATTTAATTATTTTATATTTTATCTAAACTATTTTCTGATTTTATTTGAATTAATTTTTATTAACCTTGATAATTTAAATGTCAAGTGTTAAATAAATTGATTCATATAAATATTTAATGCAAGGAGATCCTATTTGTTTTCAAAAATCAAAGTTGGGCAAAAATGATTTATTGCATGCATGCATATATCATATTATGTGTATATTAATATAATAAGTATATCATATTGTGTGTGTGTGTATATATATATATATATATATATATATATATATATATATATATATATCATACACGTTATTATATGTATATATATAATTATATATGTATTATATAACAGTATGCACTATATAAATCATGCATGCATTATATATATACATATAATAACGTGTATGATATATAGTCCTAAATATATATATATATATATATATATATATATATATATATATATATATATATATAAAGTTTGCATGCATGTATCATATATATTATATATCCGTGTGTGTCTTATATAATATATACATATATATCATGCATGTGTGTATAAAACACGTGTGTGTGTGTGTGTGTGCTGGCAAATTTTTTTAAAACCGTGTATAGCTTTAACATGTGATCAAATTGAACAATAAATGCAGTACTTTGAAAAAGGGACGAGCGATATTTTGAATTCATTACCATGTACTATCTTCTTCATCTGGACTGTTAAATTAAAAAATTAATCATCCAAACCATACATTCAAAATTCACAAATTATCTTTTTGCCCCAGATTTCAAAAATCTATAAATAGGAAGTATTTTATTCATTTGATTTTTACCAATTCAGTGAAAAGCAAAGCATAGTCTCCTGGCCCCACATTCCCTCTAAAAGCTTTATATCCCTTCTTACAAAAGTTCTGATTATTTTAGAAGAGAAAAATTGG
The DNA here is from genome assembly GCA_016801055.1 of Panax notoginseng. NCBI lineage: Eukaryota > Viridiplantae > Streptophyta > Magnoliopsida > Apiales > Araliaceae > Panax > Panax notoginseng. The sequence continues at coordinate 133,735,815 of CM029016.1, forward strand.
TCCAAGTACTGAGATAAGTCATTTAAGTTTAACTTTTGTTGAGTTATTTCTTACTTGTTTTATATATGTAGATATACAAATATACATTGTTATACACAATTTTATATATCTATTTTTCATCTATTTATCAAATAAAAGGATACTTGGGCACCACAAGGCTATAGAGATACACCTCTACAGAGAGGAATTCGAACCGTACGATTCCTTATAGTCTTCAGTAACCTTTTATTGATATTATTTATATAAATATCGTAAAATAGATACGACACTTGATAGTTCAAAACGACATTGAGATATTCCTCTAAAAAGAGGAATCATCCGAACCGGATTTAAAAATCGTAGTGATTTATTGAAAATATTTATATAAATTTCACTTGTTATAATTTAAATTCTGTCGTACTTAGACGTCGCAAGGCTACGGAGATATTCCTCTTAAGTGAGGGAATCAAACCGTACGATTCTTTATAGTACTAAGTGACTTTATTTATAAAATCACATAATAGATAAAATATTATTATATATTATCTGAGTTAAACAATAATATTTGCTATATAAGTTTTTGTTTAACTGTTTTAATTATTATACTTGATAAATATTGTTTAAATTGATTTATTCTTTTTATATACAAGTATTGACACTTAAAAACCATTCATATAATACTTGTAAAAGAATATCTGAGAAACAAATATTTTAATCCATAGAAAAACACTCTATATTTTAAAGAGTAAATAATTCTTTATAAATTGCATTAAAATTATATATTTGCTTAAACAAAAACATTTTTGAGCTAAAGATAAAATTGACTTATATGCTTATTCAAGAAGCATCTCTCGAAAACATAAAAGTTATTTAAACTTTTATGACTGTGCATATTTTACATATTTGCTTAATCAGAAGCATCATTTGATCTAAACATAAATTTTTATCTGCTTACAAAGAAGCATATTTTTAAGTATAAAAGTCTTTGAACTTATATATATATATATATATATATATATATATATATATATATATATATATATATATATTTGCTCTTTAATTGATATCTGCATATTTGAGAAACATCTATCTGTACTAAATTCTTATCTGTTTATTTAAGAAGCATATTATTGTAAAATCTTTTGTAAAAAGAGAAAAGGTCAGAGTTAATTTATTTTATGTACCTGTGAGAAAGACGAGTAATTATTCGACCAATACCAGAGTCTTAGAGAGGTCAGTGAAAAGTTGGGTCTCTAGTGTATTTATGAGGTGAGGAAGAAGCTGTTGTTTCAAGACCAGATCATAGAATAGAACTGAACTCAAAAGAAGTACAACTAAGCTTGAGGAGGGAGCGGGGAGCTTGCTGTCCAAGATAGATTAGTTGGGCATATTTGGAAGTTTGTCTATAAATCTTTGTAAAGGCTTCTCCGCTTATTGAAGGAGTTTTTATTACTGATAGTAATAGGATCTCAAGTTCCAAGTAGGGACTTGAGACTAGACGTAGCAACATACCAAGGGGTGTATGTTGTGAACCAGATAAATCTATGTGCATTGTGTGATTGAAATTTTACTATCTTGCATTCTAATTTCTAAAAACTGCAAATTAATTATTAAAAATTCAAAAAAGGCCTAATATAATTTTTTTAACCTGTAATAATCTATTCAACCCCCCCTTTCTAGATTATTATATAAATTTGCGCACAAGAATGCATACCATATCTTTCCATAACGGCTTAATTTTTTGTTGAGGAAGATTGTGCCACCTTTTCGTCCTTTAACCCATGTAGTACCCGGCTTAGTTATTTCGGTTAGAATCTGATTATAATCGGGACCACTGTCACGCAATTACGTATAATGTCATACTGCAGGTGTTCGCATATTGTAATAATTGTTGATAGCCTCTGGACTGAAGGGCACCTGTTTACCCCTCACGAATGCAATGAACAGGGCCCTATCCTCAACGTTTGCATAGAACTCCTTCACCACATTGACTATTGCTGGTTTGGGCTCATCAGTAAACCTATCCCAACCTTTCTCGTATATCTGCCTCTTCATTTGCCCATCAACATTGTCTAGTGCCAAGCCCCACTCAGGAGTTAGTGCTTTAGGCACTAAATAATCGTACTTGTCAGCGGCACTGGCACTCACAAATTTTTGCCGGTCAAATGCCCTTGCAAGTGGTGTAGATCCTAAACCTTCTCCCCATTGTCACTTGGATGGTGTTTTTGGTGCCATTATAATCGATTTGATCACAAATTCCCCCAACCTTTCTCTTGCACACTTTGTTAAACGATTGGTATACACTCTACCACAATACCCCAAACTGATAACTAGAATTTCAAAGTGTGATGACAAAGTGAACAACTAGCTTACCCATCGATTTCCCTTTTTTCGATGATGAATTTGTAGTAGTAGCCCTGAATTTGAAGTTTCCCCCAAACTTGATCCTTGCAAACCCAATTAAAGACAAACCCTCGGTTGATGGAGAGAAAATTCAAAATTTAAAGATGAATTGGTGTGAGATTGATGGAGTTAGGGCTTGCATTTATAGAGAAAGGGATATGGGTGTTTAAATTTGTTGGTTAGTGGAGATAATTATAGAAAATTCGTGGGTTAGAGAATGGGTTGAGGTTCGGTTATGGAAGAACAAACGTGGAGAAATGGAGAGGTTGGCCACGATCTGCAGAACATAAGATGCTTAAGTCCCGTACCCCCGCCCTGGCGGGGGGTAATTGTATTGTAGATGCCCGCCCCAGCGGGGGGGTGTTTCTGTTCCTAACTTAAGACCCCCACCCCGACGGGGGGTATCCTTCACAAAATGACCGCCCCGACGGGGGGGGTGGTATTCTACAACTAGCTTTAATTTTTCCACTTCCTCTCATCAAACACAAGTCCATAAGCTTCCCAAGTACCGGAAACACATTGAAATCACAAGTATAAGATAACATCGCGCGAATTGAACATTTAAGGTCGACTTTGCTACAACTCATGACTTAATTAACTACCTAATGGACCGAAATAAACTTACTTGATACTAAAATTACTCTCTAAACTACACATTGACTATCATAAATAAAAATACTATAAATGAAAGTAAAGTTGGGTTGCCTCCCAATTAGCGTTTGTTTTTGAGTCTTTCAGCCTGACTACTCCCTATTCATGGCGCATCCGTAAGAGTGATCGTTGGGGCTTCATTTTCGATGTCTCCACCCTAATAGTGCTTCAACTGTTGATCGTTGACTTTGAATGTTTCGAGTGGATTTCTACTATATAGTTCAATGGCGCAATGTGGGAAAACCTTCTTTATTGTGAATGGCCCCGACCATCGGGATTTAAGCTTTCCTGGGAACAATTGCAGTCGTGAGTTGAACAGTAACACCGATTGCCCCGATTCGAACTTTCTCTACATAATCTTTTGGTCGTGCCACTTCTTGACTTTTTCCTTGTATAGCTTTGAGTTCTCATACGCTTGCAGTCAAAATTCGTCGAGTTCGTTCAATTGGAGTAACCTTTTCTCTCCTACAACTGTTTGATCAAAATTGATTTTTTGAATGGCCTAATATGCCTTATGTTTTAATTCCACCGAGAGGTGACACGCTTTCCCAAAGACCAACTGATACGGAGACATCCCAATTGGTGTCTTGTATGCTGTCCTATAAGCCCATAGTGCGTTGTCCAACTTTAGAGACCAATCTTTTCTGCTTAGATTTACTACCTTCTCTAAACTTTTCTTGACCTCTCTGTTGGAAACCTCAGCTTGACCACTCGTTTGGGAGTGGTATGCTGTAGCTACTCTATGATTGACCCCATACTTTGCCAATAGAGCTGTAAATGATCTGTTGCAGAAGTGACTACCCTCATCACTTATAATTTCCCTTGGCATGCCAAACCTTGTAAAGATATTCTTGTGTAGGAACTTAAGAACCACCTTGGCATCATTTGTAGGGAGTGCTACAGCTTCAACCCATTTTGACACGTAGTCCACAGCTAGCAAGATATACAGGTTGTTGAATGAAGGTGGAAACGGTCCCATAAATCCCATTCCCCATACATCGAAAATCTCCACTTCCATGATAGTGTTGAGCGGCATCTCATTCCTCTTTGATATATTACCCACCCTTTGGCATCTGTCACAGGTTTTCATAAACTGGTGGGCATCCTTAAACACAGTAGGCCAATAGAATCCTGACTAAAGTACCTTGGTCATTGTCCGCTCACTACCATAATGTCCCCCATACGCAGATGAATGGCATTCATGTAAGATATTTTTCACTTCGTTGTACGGTGCATATCTACGAATCATCTTATCTATGCACTGTCTGAACAGATAGGGCTCATCCCACATGTACCACTTGACGTCATGTAGGAATTTTCTCTTTTGCTGACATGTCAGATCAGGGGGAGGATTTTGCTCACCAAGTAGTTGGAAAAATCCACAAACCATGGAAACTCGGAATTAACTCCAAATAGCTGTTCATCCGGAAATGATTCATTGATTACACAATTATCTGCCCCATCCTTATCCAAATTTTCCAACCTCGACAAATGATCCGCCACTTGATTATCGGTCCCCTTCCTATCCTTTATTTCTAAGTCGAATTACTGAAGTAGAAGGATCCATCTTATTAGTCTAGGCTTAGCATCCTACTTCGAAACCAAATAGCAAATCGCTGAGTGATCTGTATATACCACCACCTTTGTTCCAATCAAGTAAGCTCTGAATTTGTCAAAGGCGTATACTACTGCAAGTAACTCCTTCTCGGTGGTTGTGTAGTTCAATTGGGCATCCATAAGGGTTTTACTTGCGTAGTATATGACATGGAATATTTTCTCTCGGTGTTGACCCAAAACAGCTCCTACTGCATAGCCGCTTGCATCGCACATTAATTCAAAAGGCATAGTCCAATCTGGTGTGACGATCACTAGGGCTGTAGTCAACTTTTTTTTAACTGTTCAAACGCTGCTTTACATTCCTCATCAAAACTGAATATTACATCTTTCTCTAAGAGACTGTATAATGGTTTTGTAATCTTAGAAAAATCCTTTATAAACCTTTTGTAGAACCTGGCGTGTCCAAGAAAATTGTGGATTCCTTTCACTGAATTCGGTGGTGGAAGATTCTCGATCATGTCCAGCTTAGCCATGTCAACCTCTAAACCCTTTGCAGAGACCTTGTACCCCAGGATTATTCCTTCTTCAACCATAAAGTGGCACTTCTCCCAGTTAAGCACCAAATTAGTTTCCACACATCGCTTCAAGACCATGACCAAATTCTCTAGACACTTATCAAAAGTGTTTCCATAGATTAAAAAGTCGTCCATGAAAACTACCACATTCTTCTCCACTATGTCAGAGAAGATGGCCATCATACATTGTTGGAACGTAGCTGGTGCATTACATAACCCAAAGGATATCCTTCTGAATGCAAATGTGTCGTACGGGCATGTAAAGGTGGTCTTCTCTTGATCCTCAGGAGCTATGACTATTTGATTGTAGCCTGAGTATCCATCCAGTAGATAATAGTATTCATGTCCAGCTAATCGGTCCAACATCCGGTCAATGAAAGGAAGAGGAAAGTGATCCTTCCGGGTTGCCTTATTCAGCTTTCTGTAGTCCGTGCACACCCTCTATATAGTCACTATCCTCATCGAAATCTGCTCATTGTCATCATTCTTAACCACTGTTATTCCACCCTTTTTCGGCACACACTGAACTAGACTGACCCATGCACTGTCTAAAATTGGGTAAATAATTCCTGCATCCAACCACTTCAGTATTTCTTTCTTTACCACTTCTTTCATGATTGGATTTAGCCGTCTCTGCTGCTCCACTATTGGATTTTCTTCCTCTTCCATGAGAATCTTATGCATGCAAAAGGAGGGGCTGATCCCCTTTATATCGGCAATGGTCTAGCTTATTGCAGACTTGTATTCTCTCAAAATCCTCAGCAATTTATTTTCCTGCAATTCGTTAAGCGCAAATGCAATAATAACAGGTAAAGTATTTGAATCATCCAAATAAGCATACATGAGGTGTTTAGGAAGTGGTTTGAGCTCAGGAGTGGGTGGCTCCTCAAGTGATGGTTTCATCCGAGCTGAAACTTTTTCTTCTGTGTGTAATGGCTCGAACGGGACTTTGAATCTACTAACTCGAGGTAAATAATTCAACATGTGCAAGTAATCCACAAACTCTAGATCATCCAAATCCTCATCCCCCAGTAGAGTGTTCTCCAACGGATCTCTGACCAAACTTTTAACCATGTGTTCATTGACTATCTTGTCGATCACATCCAATCGAAAACACTTTTCCTCATCTGTAGGAAACCTCATGGCTTTAAACACATTAAATTTGACTTCCTGGTCTTGAACCCTCATGGTTAATTCCCCTTTCTGAACATCAATGAGAGTTCTACCCGTAGCCAAAAATGGTCTTCCTAGTATCATTGGGATGTTCTTGTCTTCTTCATAATCCAAAATTATGAAATCTGTTGGGAAAATAAATTTATCCACCTTAACCAAGATATTTTCAACAATTCCCCTTAGATATGTTCATTGATCTTTCTGCTAACTGTAGAGATATGTTTGTAGGCTTTGGAGCTGGCAAACCCAACTGTGTATATACTGACAATGGCATAAGGTTTACACTTGCCCCCAAGTCACACAAACATTTGTTAAAGGCCATGTTTCCAATCATGCAATGAATAGTGAAACTACCTGGATCCTTCAACTTTGGAGGTAGCTTTCTCTGTAAAACTGCGTTGCATTCCTCTGTCAAAGCTACAATCTCATAATCCTCTAACTTTTTTTCCTTGACAGAATACCCTTCATAAATTTTGTGTAACTTGGCATTTGCTATAGGGCTTCTACGAAGGGGATATTGATTTGAAGTTTCTTGAAAACTTCCAAAAACTTGGAGAATTGTTTATCTATTTTCTGTTTTTGGACCCTTTGCTGGAACGATGGTGGAGGCTACACAACTAGCTCAACATCTGACTTACTCTTGTCCCCTTGCTTTTCCTCACTTTGTTTCTCTTCAACCACTTTGTTTTCATTCTGATTGCCATCTTTCTTTGCTGAATTTTTTGCATTCTGCCCATCAAGATGCTTTCCACTCCTCAAAGGGATTGCTTGACACTGCTCATAATTCCCCTTCGAAATTTTCTCAATGTCACTTGGTAAAGTCCCTTGAGGCCTTTTATTAAGTGCTAAAGCATGCTCTCCCATCTGATTTTCTAAGTTTTTAATGGCCACTGCTTGTGTTTTCATTGCCGCCTCGTTTCCCGATATATATTTCAACAAAAGCTCTTTTAAGTATGTCTTCTTCTCTTGATGCAGAGCTACTTGTTGATGCTGATTTTGGAACCCCGTGGGATAAGAAGGTCGTGGAGACTGTTGATTCTGGTTGTTACTCCACGAAAAGTTGGGATGGTTCCTATTCTCCGGATTGTAGGCATTTTGATACATATTTTGTGGATTCTTATTGTAGTTGCCCACAAACTGTATCGATGTTTGGTTGATGGCGCACTATTCTGTAGGATGTTCTCCTGCACATAACTCGCAAACATACGATACCTGTTGTGACACCCCCAAATCTGGGTACTCTATTCCCTCAGGATTTGGTGCTCACTATCAAAAACAATTACATCTAACTACCCATAACAAAGGATAAAGACATAACTGAAATAACTTTAACAATTATCTTCCCCATTAAAGGGTTAAATCAACTTTAAACATTCCCAAGTAATCTTACCTTTAATTATTACATAAGTTTGCAGAATACATCACCAGATAACATAAGTCTTATAACATAAAATCATTAAAGTAAATCTTCATCACTTGGACATCTTACCCTTTCCTTTGCTGGAAGACGATTCATCAACTCTTTCTACTTTAGCTGCAGTGTTAATTGCAAGAGTGAGCAAACAATTGCTCACTAATATAAAGAATAATAATAGTAACAACATGAGATAAAATAATGGTTACTGGATAATAGGGAGCTCGTTCTGCGAATAAAGAATAGAGAACAGTTCAAGATTTATATCTGATTGTCTTAAGACCACGAACTATGTCCCTGGTAGTTAGGTATTATTACCTCAACCTTACCAGTCATTAAGACTATACAGACCCTTCCTTACGTACTTAGGGGGATCATCTCTTTGTACCATGTATTATGCACAAACATCTAAATGCTAACGCATATAAAATCCCCTATATTAGGGTTGTTCATCTCAGTTTGGCTTTTGAATTTCCGCACTAAAGAAAGTTTAGTTTGGAACTAGCTTGTCAGTGGTTCTAGAATTTTAGAACACTATTTAATTATAGATTAGTCCAATCAATAAGAGTTTGCTTGCTATTTGAAGTTCAACAAAATAGTATAGGATTGAACAATGATATTTAAGTCAAGGATTTGATAATAACAATGTACAATTGAATAGACATAGTACATAGGCAAAGTACTACATCCAAAAGAGTTAGGATTGTAAAACTCGATCAATGTAAAGAATTAGAATACAAGAGCTTGTATTAACGTAAACACGATGGAATCAATAAGCTTGCTTAACTATAATATAATATTTAGAAGCTTGCATAATAATGAATTAGAAAACTTACTTGACAACAAAGGATAAACATAATTATGAAACTTGAATTCATTACAAAGAGAATGAAGTTAGGGAACTTGCCTCGTGTGTAAGCTACACAAGTACAATAAACGTTCACAATTATCCTACATACACCATTAGGACCACAATACCAATTAGTTATATTAATATTAACTTCATTATCGTATTCAGTCACTTAACACGAAACTGAATTCTCAATTATATTATAGTATCCAACATGGTGGTTATAGAACAACACCAATTCTAATGACATCACATTTCAAACCCTCACAACTTATTAACTCCTAACTTTTGGTTTCAATGTTGTGATTATAATATGTTATTATATCTTATAACATGTTTTAGGTCCTTTTATAATCATGAAAATATATTAAGTTAACATCTCCAAGCTATGTTGTTAGCAGCTCAATACTGGGTCTGACTGACTACTGGCGCGCCCATGCCATGGTTACCTTAGAGTCTAGCGCGCTCGCGCTCGGCATTAGAACCAGTTTTACAGCAACGTGAATTGAAGCTCTGCTCTAGCCAAAAGTTCCAATTTCTCCCAATTCCACAACAATTCATTAAACCCAATAGCTACAAACTTAGTACAACATTGCTAAGCATATACATAACACTTCTAACAACAAAAAACCAAAATTACAAGGATATAAACCGTGTTTTTGTTGTTTTCTCTATTTTTAACACATTTAGCGAAATCAACCGCTAAGTCCTTGTTTCTTAACCAAATTACACCGGTCAAACTACGTTGTTTTTGTTTCTTGATATACTAATACAATCTACCACCAATTTACAGATTATATCAAGAATTGAACATGAAATTTTTGACTCAAACAAGCCATTTCATATATAGAACACTGTTACCTTAATTTTCTTCATACAACCCAAATTTCACATATTTGATTCCAAACAATTGCTTATATATGATTATTATCAGATTATATATTCATATCACCAACAATAATCCAACAAAAACTCAATTACAGAGAATGAAAATTATAAAACTGAAAATTAGAGTTAGGGGTAAATTATACCTTAATCCTTTGATTGTATGTTAGTAAAAGATAGTGACAAGGTTTAACAATCCTTCTCCTTCCTCTTGACAATCTCAGAGAATTCTCTCTCAAAACCACTATGTTTCTCTCTTCCTCTCCAACTCTTTGTTTCTCTGTTCTTAGTTCTTAGGAAAGAATACGTGATATAACCCCAACTGAGCGCTTAAACACTGATAATCGTGGTTATCAGTTTATTAAGCCAAAAGTCTTTGGCTGGTACGTTAACCAAAAGCCACAAGGCTTTGTTTGGTTTACACAAAACTCCCCCCTTCTAGATTATTTGTATAACACTTATATTATATAGTTACTTGTGTCACACTTTAATTTAGTTAATTTAAATAACTTACAATTATAATTATAATAATTATAATTTTCATTATAATTATACTTATGCTTAATAAATTATTATATATCTAGTTTAATTATTAAATCATCATTTTATTTAATTTAATTACTTCCTTAAATATTAAACAATTCAGTTAAGTATTAAACAATTCATTTAATTTAATTACTAAATTATACCCTCAAACAATAAAATTACCATTCATTAATTTAGTTAGCATACACACTCAACTAAATTATTACATCAAAATTCATCAATTATTTATTTATTTCCTTAAATAAATAAATTAAAATATTTATTTAATTCAATAAATATTTATCATAAATTATAAAATCCTCAATCGTTACACCTGCTGTGGTTGTGCACCTGTCAGAGCATCCATTTTTTTTGATAATGCTGAAATTTGTGCCACCAAAGTTGTTACCCCATCTACCTCTAATACCCCAGCTACCTTAGGCTGTGTCATTTTGGCTGTAGGCCACTAGTAGTTATTAGCTGCCATTGTTTCTATTAGCTCATATGCCTTCTTATAGCTCTTAGCCATAAATGCTCCACTCAAAGCTGCATCTATGCTTGTCCTGAGATTCCCATTCAATCCGATGTAGAACGTATTCATCTCCAGCCATTTAGGTAATCCATGATGTGGGCACTTTTCTAAGTAATTCTTTGTACCTCTCCCATGCCTCATATAATGACTCCCCATGCTGTTGCTCAAACATAGTGATCTCGTTTCTCATCTTAGCAGTCTTAGCTGGTGGAAAAAATTTGGCTAGGAACTTTTGTGCAAGGTCATCCCATGTAGTTATCGAACCTGGCATTAGAGAGTGTAACTAACTCTTCACCTTGTCCCGCAATGTGAATGGGAACAAGTGAAGTCTGACTGCATCATCCCACACCCCATTGTATCTGAAGGTGTCACAGATTTCCAAAAAGCTAACCAAGTGGTCATTCGGATCGTCGTTGGCTAATCCCCCAAACTGAACTGAGTTCTGAATCATCTGTTTGGTCCTAGGCTTGATCTCAAAAGTATTTGTAGCAATCGCCGGCCTGGTGATACTCGACTGAAGCTCAGTCACCTTGGCAGTGGCATAATCCCTCTGCGCTTTTTGATCTTCTGCATCCATTATTTCTTACTTATCAGAGTTCTCAAAGTTTTCCTTAGTGTCTTTAATCCACTTACTTAGCCTTTGAAACCATTTCTCGATATCATCCTCGAAAGGAACCAAGTCTGGCTTCTTAGACCGAGTTTGCATAAACTAACTCAGAGAACCTGAAACAAGAAAGAACAAAACAAAAGAAAAAAATGTTTAAGTAAAACTGAACTAATTAAACTGATATTGAAAAATATTAAAATCAATACTAAGTCCCCGGCAACGGCGCCAAAAACTTGTTAGTCGAAATCTAATTACGATCACACACAAATGCACGTGGTCAACAAGTAATATAATGATAAGTAAAAGTATCGTTCCCACAGAGATTAGTATGAAATTAATCCTAACAATTACCAGCTTTCTATTAATCCAAAATTTATTAAATTATAAAAATCAATGTATAACTATCAAAAACTAAAATATTAAAAATATCAATCAATCAACACAACCTAAAACCCGTAATTTCAAGCAAATGATGGAGAATTAGGCTTACAACTTCACCTTAAGTCTCACTCCGATTATTACACCTTTTTTCAGTTTAATTCACTATCTCAGTTTATTAATCAATAACACTTAAGTAGAATTATCCATCTCTCAATGCACTAATACCGTATTAACTTAAATCCATAAATTAGATAGAATTAAGCCTAACACCCTATTCAACTATTTCACTATATCTCTTTGTGAATTACAATCAAATAAGGTTTAAATTCAAGTTCTCTACCCGATTACATGCGATGTTAAGCATATCTCTACCCTAACATTCATCAAGATTCTATTAAAACACAGAATTTAAGAACACATGCTAAAGTGACTAAGTCTAGATACATACATCATCTATCGAATCCATACAAATCTACACAGAATTGGTGATCAAGCAATTTGTAAATTAAAGCACAAATCACAATAGATAAACTGAATGATAGATTATTAAACTGAAATTAAGGCTACACAATCATCGTTCAACCATAAAGATCCATCATAAGCCTAAAAAGTAACTTAGTTCATCATAAATGAAATAAAAACTGAAATAATAAAAGAATCCATCATCCCAATTACAATAATTGAATTAAAGAAGTAGAATGAATACAAAACCACCTTTCTTCTTCGCTCCAACTTGCAATCTTCGTTAATCTGACCTTCAATTCTTTCCTCCAATGTTCTTCACTCAAATTAATGCTTTATCTTGTTAATTAATTCATTGTTGTTATCTCTTTTGTTGTTATGTTAACTCCAGCACAAGACACGTCTTTTATCCAGCAACCGATGCCAATTGAAGTCCAAAGCCATACCAACTTACTTACTTCACGCCGCTACAGAATTACAATTGAAACAGAACTCTCTCTCTTGCCCCGTACCCTCGCCCCAGCTGGGGTTTTTGTTCTATAGAGGCCTGCCCCAGCGGAGGGTTCTTCTGCAATTGATCAAGTATCCCCGCCCCGGTGGGGGGTTTCCTTTGTATAATGCCCGCCACCGGGGGAAGGGGTAGTTCTGCAGCTGCACATTTTGCTCATTTAAGGCCACTTCCTGTCACAACGCCTCCTTTATGCCACGAATGCTGCGCCATGCCACCTAAACATAAAATAAACAAAAAAAGTAAAAACAAACATAAATCTACAGGATCAACACTGTTTAAGTCCGAATTAGAGACCGATTCATAGGTATAAAACCCACTCATCAAGGGTATTTTAGACCTTTGATTAATCTAATTTGTGCATTAAAATAAAAGTAAAATGGAGGGTTAATGAGGCAATGGGTGGCCGGCTATATAAGCCTTTTAAGGCAAGGAAATTAAGCTAATCAAGTTCCAAAAGTAGAAAGTCTTACACACAAGGACAAGTGTGTTATGCTACCATTGGTGAAAAATCTAATTACAACCTTAATGGCATGATTATGCATGATTAGGAAGGGATAAGACTAACCCTTTTGTCCAAGGGGCAAAAGAAACATGGGGGATATTAGTATCCCATTTCATTTCACCAACATCTTCATTTCATTTTTCTTCTTTACCATTCTTCTTCGTCTTCTATTTTTCTCTCAACTAGCAAGAACACAAAGAGAGCAAGAGAGAGAGGAGAGGTTCGGATTCTAGAGAGGAAGAGGAGTATATTGTTCATGCATCCCAAGTTCCTAGTCTACTTTGGAAAGAAAAGAAGAGCATCCCACACGACAATGTAAGAAATCAAGCCCTAGTTTTAATGCTTTGTATGCTACGTGTGATCTTATGAGAGATTCATGGAAGTGCATGTTCTAATAGGTTAAAGTCTTATATGAATGATATATCTTGAGTATAATATGTTTAACATGTCCATCTATATAGTTTATGTTGAAAAATTTTGGAGAAAAGGAAGCTAAAGTAGTTTTGGGAAAAACCATAATTTAAAGGGGTGATCTATGCTTTTCATTTTGAAATCTACAAATGGTTTTTGTAATTTTGTTTCTTGGTATGCTAGAACTATGATTTAAGAGCAAACCCCTTTGGAAGCATGTAAAAATGTTAAAAAAATGAGCAAGATGTAGATTTATTACTAAAACACCTCAACTAAGAATTCATGTGCAAGAACAGTCACTTCTGTGCTCATTTCGGGACCAAAACAGAACCAAAATTGATATTTGATGAATGAAAATTGTAGTTCGCGAATATACAAATTCAACGAGTCCGATTGGACCCAAATTGGAGTTGTAGATTATATTTTATTCAAATTTTAGTGAAGGACCTAAAATTTGGAAAAAAATAAAAAATCTAAAAAAACCTACTGCCGGTTCAGCACCAATTGAACCGACCAAACTTTTCCGGTGACCGGTTCGGCCACTTTTCGGGCGATTCCGGTGGTGGTTCTTGGACCCAATTTTTTCTAAAATTATGAAAAATATTAAGATATTTAATCCAAAAAATTTCTGAGCAGTTAGTTAATTATTACGTAATTAGTAATTTAAACTCATTTAAATCACTTTAAAACATCCTAATTTATAATTTTTAATGTACTTAATGGATTATTAAACTAATTGCATGAAATTTGAATGTAATTAACTATTTAATTATTATCTAAGTAGTATTGGATGATAATTAAGTAGAGTTAGTAATAATAAAGTAACTATTAATTATTTAATTAAAATTAAATAATAAAAGGGTTAAACCATTGATTAATATTAAATAATGTTTAAGTAAGATTATTTAATAATTTAATTACTTACTTACATTGACATAAAATTAATAAAGTAATTATTTATTATTTAGTTAATAGTAAATAATAAATAAGAATAAATGATAATTAATTATTCTTAAGTTAATAAGAATGAATAATTAAAGACTTATGAAGTAAATTAATTAATTATTATTCAAGGATAAATAATTAATTAATTAAATAATAAATAAGAACAAATTATAATTAATTATTCTTAAATTAATAAGAAAGAATAATTAAAGATTTATGAAGTAAATTAATTATTTATTATTCAAGGATAAATAAATAAATAATTATTATTAAATAAGGATAAAGGTTAATTAATTGTTCATTTATTAATAGTAATGAATAATTAAAGACTAATAAATCAATTATATATTATTCAAGGATAAATGATTAATTAATTATTACTTAATTGATATTAAATAATAATTAAAGACGAATAATGTTAATTATTCAATATATAATTAACATTAAATAATAAGTAGACGTAACTAGTTATTATTTATTTAATAATAACTAAAGATAATTAATTAATTACTATTTAACTAATATTAAATAGTAATTAAAGGAAGATAGAGTTAATACATGTAGATAATTTAAATGACTCGTTAATTAAACAATTATAATAAATTGTTTAAGGGTCTAATAAGTGTTTATTACTTAAGAAAGATGTTATAAATTATTAAATCATTAACCTAAGGTTTATTAAATATCCTATAAGATTAATGATGGTACATTACATTACGTGTACATTGTGATTGAAATATTTGTTAGATAATAGCATAAATAAGCGTATAGACGTACGATTATACGCAATACTAATTAGTAGACCAACATTGTCAATGCTAGGTCATTCAAAGAGTTATAATTAAAGCTAATAAGTTAAAATTCATCTTTAAAAGACAATAAAAAAGCTAAACTTTACAAATGTTGACAACTATTTACATATAAACCACATACAGCAACCAGCTTGACTACATATTTACCCTAAATAGATAAGAGTTCTTACGGAGGAATAGCTACAATCAACCGGTAGCCTTCTACCTTAGGATTTAAACCCAATGGAGATGAAACAATAGCTTTCTCCAATTCTTTCACTGCCTGAAAAAGTGTCACTCTGTCAAGAAAATACCATTCAACCAACTGGCCATGTATTATACCTTCTTCCGAAATGTAAATTCAATAAACACACAAAAAACCCAATTACAGGGTCATATTTGCATAGTAATGGGAAGGCTCAAGGACTATAAGATTGCAAATTATAAAACTGCAGAAGGTTTAGTGCCCTGCACAAAGGTATTGCTAAAAATTTGAATCCAAATTAGAATTTTGGTTATGCAAACAATCAAGTTGATCAAGAGGCTGCAAGTTGCAACATCTCCCTGCCTACATTGGAAAAACTTTACGCAAATACTTTATTAGGATAATTCAAGGTCACGTGCATTGAGAATCAAACTATTTAAGGACATGCACTTTGAGCATTGAATCAGTGACCAAGACATCAGTTGTAATCTCCTCATCTTTAATCTCAGAATTACCCAGAATAACACTCTGTAAGGGTTCATTATCCACTAAATGCCCTAATTCATCAATCAACACCTTATCCACCATATCAATTCGGAAACATTCTTCTTCTTCTGTTGGAAACTTCATAGCCTTGAACACGTTAAAGGTGACTTCTTAATCATTAACTCTCATTGTCAATTCACCTTTCTGAACATCTATCAAGGTCCATCCTGTGGCTAAGAATGGTCTTCCAAGAATGATAGGTATGCTTCTATCTTCTTCATAATCTAAGATGATGAAATCAGCTGGGAAGATGAATTTATCCACTTTAATTAGCACATCTTCTATAATACCCTGTGGATATGTAATGGACTTGTCAGCAAGCTTTAACGAAATGTTTGTCGGCCTTAGAGCTGGCAATCCCAACTGATTGAACACTGACAATGGCATCAAATTGATGTTTGCCCCTAAATCACACAAGCATTTATCAAAACTCATCTTTCCAATCGTGCAAGGTATCGTGAAGCTGCCTGGGTCTTTCAGCTTTAGAGGTAATTTGCATTGAAGCAATGTGCTACATTCTTTAGTTAAGGCTACTGTCTCAAAATCTTCTAGCCTTCTCTTCCTTGTCAAGATACCCTTAATAAACTTTGCATAACTTGGCATCTGCTCGAATGCCTTAACAAAAGGTATATTTATCTGTAGCTTTTTAAACACCTCAAAAAACTTGCTAAACTGCTTGTCTTCCCTTTGCTTATGTAATCTCTATGGATATGGAACAGGGGGTAAACAACTGATGTCTTGGTCACTGGTTTCTCAGTTGACTCTTTGCTCTTCTTTTCTACTTCCCCTTGCTCAGAACCTTCTTTACAAAAAATCTCATTAGACCCATTTTCTTCATCGCGCGGTCGCATAGTTTCTCTTTGCAAAGGTAGCACGGGAGCGCCATGTTCTGATTCTGTAGTTTGCTTCCCTGATCTGAGAGTTATTGCCTAACATTGTTCTTTACCCTCCCTTCTTGGATTAGTCTCTATTGTACTTGGCAATGTCCCTTGTGGTCTGTTGTTGAGCACACTAGCCATCTGACCCATTTGTGTTTCCAAATTTTTTATAGCCATTGCTTGGCTCTTGATCATTACCTCGGTATTTACCATATACTTCATCATCATTTCCTCCATTTTTGATTTCTTCTCTTACTGAGGTGCAGATGGTGGATGATGTTGTTGTTGTTATTAAAATCTTGGAGGGTAGGGTGGTTTTGATGCAAACTACTGATGAGATGGTTGTGACTGAAACTGATGTTGTGGTTAAAACTGTTGACCTTGTTAATTTTGATTGTTTGACCAACTAAAATTTG
Source organism: Panax notoginseng (assembly GCA_016801055.1). Classification (NCBI taxonomy): domain Eukaryota; kingdom Viridiplantae; phylum Streptophyta; class Magnoliopsida; order Apiales; family Araliaceae; genus Panax; species Panax notoginseng. The sequence continues at coordinate 133,753,014 of CM029016.1, forward strand.
GATGGTTGCGGTCGTTGGAGTTATCGAAATTTTGGAACTGATTCTGATTCTTTTGATAGTTGCTCACATACTGTACCAATTTTGAACTGATTTCACATTGATCAGTTGGATGCGACCCTTCACAAATCTCATATACAAAAGCAACTGTCTTCACTTTACTTTCTGCCAACGAATCAATCTTCTTTGATTTGCCATAGATGCTCTCTGAGCTGACAACTGTGTGATAGCATCCACCTCTAACACTCCTGTAACTTTAGGTTGTGGCATCCTTGCTGTAGGATTTTAAAAGTCATTTGCTACCATAGTCTCTATAAAGTTGTAAGCCTCTTCATAGCTCTTGGCCCATAAGGCTCCTCCTGTTGCAACATCTACAATTGGCCTTGATTGCCATCCCAAATGAAGTCATGTGTAGTTTATACTTTGATAAGTTATAAACTCATGAAGAATAAGTAATAACTTATCATGTAAATAAGTTAATGTAATATGTATGTTGAGATGTCAAAATGATTGAAATAATCCATTTGAAACGATGAACAAATCATAAGTAACGAAGTTATGTCGGAATTCACACGATTAGGCGATAATCGTCGAATTCGTGAAATTCTTGAAATAGAAGTCAAATTTTGTTATTGAGCTCCAAAACATTGGTTTTCAATGGGGATAAGTCTTATTTGGCATTAGAGAGTTGCGGACTCGAAAATGACCAAATTTCGACTTAGAATGAAGAAACGAGCGTTGAACGTTCACGAACATTTATCATTTTCGTTAAAATGAACAAAAAGGTGAATTTGGAGTTAACGAAATTAAAAATGTAAAATTCTTGCATGAACACGTAGAGTATGTAATTTATGAGCTAATGGCTTTTGAACGAGCTAATTCGGACTTAAAATTATTAAATTTTGAGTTCGGGAAGTTCGCAAAGTAAGAAAACTATTTTTGGTTTCTGGTGCACAGAGCTGGGGCCGGGGCGCCAGCCCAAGGCATATTGGTGGTGCTGCAGCGCCGTGTGCAGTGCCCAGACCTTCTGTAGTCTCACACTGCGGCCCGGCATGAAGAGTTGTGAATGGCTTCGAAGCGCCGGGTTCGACCCTCAACCACTAAAGAGTGGCGTCGCAGCGCGGCTTAATAAGAGGAAGCTGGCGTCGCAGTGCCAGCCTTAGGGATTGCTCAATAAGGAGAGTTTGTAAGTAAAGAAAGGAAGTAAACTAATTAGTAATGAACTAAAGTTTTAAGTAACATTGTTTAAGACATTATTAATCCTTAAGTATAATAACTAAAGGTAGAAGATAATCAATCGACCATGAACGTAATGACAATGTAAACTATAACGACAAGCCGGAACCAATAGTAACAAATCTAATACATGATTAGATTTAGAAGAAAGGTAAGATTCATTAGGAACCATACATGTTTATTCATGACCTAATGTGTTATGTTATGTGATCATCTACTGTAGAGACCTTAAAGACTTAAAGTGAACGTGTAATAACAGTAGCAGACGCTGAAGGCAAGTGTTCTAAACCTTGTCTCTGTTTAATCTGGAAAAGCTTTGTGATTCATGTATTCTTACATATGAATTGATGTATGATAAAGTCAAAGCCAATTCTTTCGGTTAGACTTACGATGTTTTATGGATTTCTTATAATCTGTCGAACTGTTGTCAAGTTTTGCCAAACTATTTTGGTATGATTTTCAATTGAAGACTGAGTATGTATAAACAAATGTTTTTTCATCAAACGGCAGGCACGTGAGGTTGCCAAACCTTAAACGTACATACGTTTAAAGAATGTAGTGTTGATCAACATAGAGTACTATAGGCTGATCATCTAAACGTACTCATAAGTAATATCGAACTTACGGACTTAGTGTCGGGTTGTCCTTTTCAAAGAAAGTATGAAATGCTCAAGGTCATGGACCGGAATTGATGTTTTACTAAAGTTTATTCATTGTGAAACGTTTTAAAGAAAAAGAGAAGTGCTATTTTGAATTATCAATAGTACTTCATAACTATTATTCAGTTATCGAAGATATATGATTTGTATGTTTCAAGCATGTCGTTTAAATGGAATTGTTGTACTTGCTGAGCTAGTTATACTAACTCTTGCTTGAACCATATGAATGCAGCTAAGACCGAACGGATCGAAGGATCCGGCAAAGATATAGGGAAGGCTAAGACGAACTTATAGATTATCTATGTAATAGTATAGGTGAATGATGTTAATATTTGATATTATGACAAGAACAAATGTAATGGTTATTAAGAACCTAGGGAATGGTAATATTATTTTGGAAAATATATGACATATTCATTCTTTTGAGGCATTCTAATTGAATGAATGTGTGAACTATAGCACCGTGTAACACCATTTATAGGGTTTGAAGATACCTGAATTTGGGGGCCTCACAGGTTGGTATCAAAGCCTTAGGTTATAAAACTTAAGGGGAGAATTAGAACCTTAAGTCATAACCTAAAGAAAAGTTAAAGAAGTAAAAGATGGAAATTAACCTTTAAAAATGTATTATATATGTTATGTGTTTTTATTATTCTACTGACGTGTACTAATTAAACTAAATTATTTTGTTATAGATGTCAGAAAAAAATGAAATGGATAGAGATATACAAGTAATAAGTGAAAAGTCAGTGAATCAAGTAGAGATTATACCGAACCCTATAGCAGCAGAGCCTGAAGTGGTGATAGTTGAGTCTGGAGACTCTGAAAGCCTAGACCTTATGTCCATGTTTGATGGCATGTCTGAAGAGGAGGTGGAGGTAGCATCTTATAACCCCGTAGCACCTAAAGAGGAAGTGGCTCCTGGGGAGGCAATGAAAACTCTATTCATAGCCTTATTGGATAGAAACATCCAGTTTGGAAAGGAGGTCATGGAACTGAAGGAAGAAGTCCAGGAAATCTTGGACGATAAGAAAAGTATGGAAGATATGTGGGAGGAAGAGCATGACGAATGTATTTTGGAAAAGGATAAGGTCCACGAACTGAAACATGAGGTCTTTGAGCTCAGGCAGGAGCTAAAGATGAAGAAGCAAAAGATAGGGAGGATGTCCTATATTCATAGGAGTTCTCATGCGGATTTCCAGCAGCAAGTATCTGGGTATCCGATAGAGGCAGGGCAGACGCGACATACTATCAGCTGTGATATTATTGTCGGTCTTGCCAATACGGATTTTGAGAATGCCATAAGGCAGATGTAATCTAGTAGTAGCTAGAGTAGAGTTAGATATGTAAATATGATGTAACTAGTAGTGACGTAAAACCCTGTTTTGTATATCAAAGGGTAGTCTTTTATAAATCCCAATTTTTGGAAAGCAATTGCGGGATAGTAATGTAATCAGCTTAGGCAGTGTAATGCGAATGATGTAGTATTACTACAAGAAATGAATCAATATAAGCCTCTTTATGTAACATATTGTGCAATAAGTTGAAGTTATTGTTTGTGTAATGAATAATAACTCACTAACAAGAAGAAAGTAATAATGATGTGTTGTTTTATCTTAACAGCAAAATGCCGCCAAGAAGGAGATAATGAAATCAAGATGCTAATGTTAATCAACCGGAGGGAGGTCCAGTTAACTCGATGCAAGAGTTTGTTAAGTTGTTAACGACCGTGTTTAATAGGAATGGGGCGAATATACCCGTAAATCTGGGAGTAGTACGAGCTACTACTTTTAAGGATTTCAAGAGTGTTGGTCCACCGAAGTTCAAAGGAACTACGGACCCAATAGAAGCCCACACTTGGGTAAAAGAAATTGAGAAGCCATTTGTCATTGCAAATGTCGACGAGGGTCAAAAGGTTGCTTTTGCAACCTATATGATGAAAGGAGAGGCCAACTTTTTGTGGGAGGCTAACCAAGCTAGGGCTGGTATAGAGAACCTAACGTGGGTACGGTTCAACGAGATTTTCTTCGAGAACTACTTTCCCACGAGTATGTAGGGGAGGATGGAAATGCGGTTTCTGGATTTGAAACAAGGGGAGATGACAGTTCCTCAATATGCTGCCAAGTTCAATGAACTGGTGAGGTTTGCTCCACACCAAGTGGACACGGAGGTTAGGAAGGCTAGGAGATTTAAGCAGGGCTTGAAACCCTGGCTCTATAGCCGAATTTTGGTGTTCCAAAGTACTTCGTTTGGGACTATACTAGAAAAGGCGATAATCGCCGAAGGTGGGAGCGAGGCCCTAAGCCAGTACCACAAGGACAAGAAGAATAAAGGTAAAGTTGATGGGGGAGTGAAGACCGAATAAGTCAGTGGGAGTGGCAAAGGTCAGAAGAGGAAGATGTTTAACTCTGGGAATACCGGAGTGAAGCAAGGGGATCCTAAGAAGAGGATGGAGGCATGCAAGACCTGTGGGAAGACTCATTTAGGAGTCTGTCTCAAAGGGAAGGCAGTGTGTTACAACTGTGGACAGGAGGGGCACATTTTGCCTAACTGTTCAAGTTCGAAGAAGAACCACATATGCTTTGTGTGTAGGTCAACTGACCACATGGCCAAGAATTTCCCGAAGAAGGGGACGGACGGGAATAAGGGCGCTAATAGCGGTAAGTTAGCTATTAGTGGTCCAGCGCAGCCGGGTAGGCCGATGGCCCGTACCTTTAACATGACGGTCCAAGATGCAGTTGCATCAGGGGGACGTAGTTGTAGGTATTATTCCGATCAATGACATAAATGCTTATGTGTTGTTTGATTTGGGTGCTACTTGTTCGTTTATAGGATGTGATTTTGCTAGACGATTAGGATTACTTCCCAAAAAGTTGCATATACCTTTGAATATGAAGGTAGAAAATGAAAAAATAATTCCTGTTGAAGATATTCATAGGAGTTGTTGTGTAGATATACGAGGTTGTAAGTTATTGATATATTTTATACCGAAAAAGTTGGGAGAATTAGATGTAATTCTCGGGATGGATTGGTTGTTTAACCATGGGATAATTATAGATTATCAAAAGAAGTGTGTAAATATTAGAACGTTGAGACAACCTCATGTAGTATTTTACGGTAATAAATTGTCGGGACGTTCGTGTTGTCTTACGATGACACAAACTAGAAAACTCTTAAGGAAGGGATGTGTAGGTTATCTGTGCCATGTTGTTGATACCTAGAGAGTGGGAGCGACCATGGAATAAATACCTATAGTTAAAGAATTCATCAATGTATTTCCAAGTGAATTGTCGGGTCTTCCACCGGATAGGGAGATCGAATTCATAATAGACATTGTGTCAGGAGCGGCACCAGTTTCTAGGGCACCGTATCATATGGCGCCAATAGAAATGATGGAGCTAATGGTTCAATTACAAGAACTGTTGGATAGAAAGTACATTCAATCGAGTGTTTCGCTGTGGGGAGCACCGGTACTATTTGTCAAGAAGAAGGATGGATCATTAAGACTTTGTATCGACTATCGAGAGTTGAACAAGTTAGCGATAAAGAATAAAGACCAACTACCCAGGATCGATGATCTTTTTGATTAATTGAAAGGGGCTAAGTATTTTTCTAAGATAGATTTGAGAACGGGGTATCATCAGTTGAAGGTTAGGAAGGAGGATGTACCAAAGACGGCATTCTGGACTCATTATGGTCATTACGAGTTTCTAGTGATGTCATTTGGGTTGACAAATGTACCAGCTGCATTTATGGATATGATGAATAGAGTGTTCAAATAATATTTGGACAACTTCGTCGTTGTGTTTATTGATGATATTCTAGTCTATTCTAAGATGTTAGAAGATCACACTGAACACCTAAGAATAGTGTTGGAAACACTAAGGAAGGATAAGTTGTATGCAAAATTCAGTAAGTGTGAATTTTGGCTGGAAAGGGTACAGTTTTTGGGTCATGTTATCAACCATGAGGGGATTTTAGTAGACCCAGCGAAGGTAGAAGCAGTGATGAATTAGGAACAACCAAAAATGCCCACTGAGGTGCGGAGTTTCCTAAAGTTAGCGGGATACTATCAGAGATTCATTCAGGATTTTTCGAAGATAGCTACTCCGTTGACTAATTTGACAAGGAAGACGGTGAAATACGTGTGGACTGAGAAATCCAAAGACATTTTTCAAGAACTGAAGAAAAGGTTGAGTGAAGCACCTGTGTTGTCATTACCCGATGACACCAAAAATTTTATAGTTTGTAGCGATGCTTCACATAGAGGACTTGGTTGTGTGCTCATGCAGCATGGTAAGGTCATTGCGTATGCATCAAGGCAGTTAAAGGATTATGAGAAAGTTTACCCTACTCGTGATCTGGAACTGGCCGCAGTAATTTTTGCCTTAAAGATATGGAGACATTATCTTTACGGAGAAAAATGTGAGATATACACGGACCATAAGAGTCTAAAATATATCTTCACACAGAAAGAGTTGAATATGAGACAAAGGAGATGGCTGGAGTTAATAAAGGATTACGATTGTGAAATCCTGTATCACCTTGGAAAAGCCAATGTAGTGGTCGATGCCTTAAGTAGAAAGGGTCGGGAAAAGTTATATATGTTAATGGCTCAAATTGAGTTAATAACATAGATGGCTAGAATGGAAACAGAAGTGACGTTGCCGAGTGAATTGGGGCAAAAACTATTTGCGACAGAGATTCAATCTACCATTGTAGAGAGAGTCAAGGAGGTGTAGCTCAAAACTGATGAGTGTGACCAAATGAAGAAGCGGTTAACCGATGAAGAAAAAGATATTAAGTCTAGTCTTGATAATGATGGATTATTAAGATTTGAAGGAAGAATTTGGGTTCCGAATGAGACGAAATTAAAGGAGCAAGTGTTATAAGAGGCTCATAGCTCAAGGTACTCGATTCATCCTGGTAGTACTAAGATGTGTCAAGACCTTCGACAGAGTTTTTGGTGGCTGAACATAAAGAGAAAGATAGCCGAGTATGTGAGTAGGTACTTGACTTGTCAAAAAGTTAAGGCCGAACATCAACGACCAAGTTGCTTGTTACAGTCATTGGAGATTCCAGAATGGAAGTGGGAGCATATCACGATGAATTTTGTGGTGGGGCTTCCGATTACAACGAAAGGGTATGATGCGATTTGGGAAATAGTGGACCGGTTGACGAAATCGGTTCACTTTTTCCCAATACGAGTTAAGTATAACTTAGACCAATTAGCTAAACTTTATGTTAAGAAAATTATTTCTAGACATGGAGTACCAGTTTTGATTATGTCAGATCGTGATCCACGATAAACATCGACCTTTTGGAGGAGTCTGCAAGAGCAGTTGGGAACGCAGTTGAAGCTGAGTACATCGTATCATCCACAAATCGATGGACAGAGCGAGAGGATATTTCAGACGTTAGAAGTATGTTAAGATCTTGTGTCATTGATTTCAAGGGTAGTTGGGATGATCATCTACCATTAGTAGAGTTTGTGTATAACAACAGTTATCATGCAAGCATAGGTATGCCACCTTACGAAGCTTTGTACGAAAGGAAGTGCAGAACACCATTGTATTGGGATGACGTGGAAGAACGCCGAATGCTAGGACCAGAATTGGTGCAGCAGAAAGCGGATGTAGTGAAGCTGATACGAATGCGATTGGTAGCAGCTCAAGATAGACAAAGGAAGTTTACAGACTTGGATCGAGCAAATAGAGAGTTTGAAGTAGGCTCGTATGTATTTCTACAAGTATCTCCCTAGAAAGGAAAGATACGCTTTGAAAAGAAGGGAAAGTTAAGTCCCAGATTTATAGGACCTTGTGAGATATTAGAGAAGGCAGGAGGGGTAGCATACGTGTTAGCCTGACCTCCAAACTTAGAACGAATACACAATGTGTTTCATGTTTCTGTATTACGTCCTTATAAGCCAGATTATAAGCACGTAATAGAGTATAAGCCTATTCATATCGAGAAGGACTGAACGTATGAAGAGATGCCGATTCAAATCATTGATAGGAAAGAGTAAGTTCTGCGGAACAAAATTATATCTTCAGTAAAGGTGTTATGGAAGAACCACGATGCCGAAGAACCAACGCGGGAACTTGAAGAAAAGATGAAAAAGAATTACCCTTATTTGTTTGTGTAATTTTTTTTAGCGAGATTCTGGGGACAGAATCCTTATAAGGGGGAGAGAGTGTAACGCCCTAGAAAATCGAGCAATTTGTAAAATAATTTTATTTAATTAAATAATGAATAAAATTATATTATATGTTATTATTATGTGTTAGCAAGATGAATGTCATTCTATAACCTAGATATGGCGGAACGTCGTAGTATTTTGGCTACGTGGAGGAATTAAAATGTTTAAATTTCCAAGACGAAAATAAAAGTTTTTCCAGAAATTTTCCGAAAAACACTATTCAGGGATTTTTGCTCGGGAATTATTTTTAAATTTTTGAGAAATACATAATGATGGAATATCAAGGAAAGATGGATTATGTAATAATAATTCAAATATGGAAAACACAGTTTTTCGCATGCGGACTTAATTTGAGAACGTTAGGGAAAAAAAGCGTTAACTAGTTAAAGAGATGATCATATAATATGTAGGTATTGTACGAGGTAATGAATATGAGTATGATACGAATTATTATACGAGTATGTATAAATGAGGGTATGTCGTACATGAGGAATAAGTATATGAATTAGAATACGAGAATAATACGTAGAGTTTATGTTCTAAGGCTTTAAGCAAAATGAAATGGACTTGTTGAATTGTTTAGCAATTTGTAAAGTCCAATAGAAGTTAATGAGCAAGCCCAAGTGTAAGTAATGGTAAAGTCCAATTAGGTTTGTTAATACAAGCCCAAGTGTAGGATAAGTTAATTAAACCTAAGGCTCAAACTATTGATACAATGGGTTAAGGTGACCCATGGGGCAACCCATGATCATATGGTTAATCTTGGTGACCAAGAAATTTATGTGATGGCCAAGTAATTAGTGTAATGAGCAAGATAACTTAATTATGAAGTAATGAATAGTATGGAGGTTAATTAAGGAGGTGAGATTGGCTATTGACCACTATGCCCTAACTTTAGCAATCCTATAAATAGCAAGCTTTGGATTTTATTAGTTGTTTGTTAACTTTCACCCACAACTTAAGTGCTTAATTGTTAGAGAGAATAAGTAAGAAAAAGTTAGACTTCCATTGTTAGAAAAGAAGAAGAAAAGCTTGATCATCAAAGGTAATGATCCTATGTCATTAGTCTTCCATCTCTACAATTGTAGGTTGATAAGAGAAGTGTGGATTAATAGACATGTATTCTAATAAATGATAAGAATGAATAATCTAAAGTCTAAATTCTTAATAAACCGTGAATAAGCACTTTATTCATAGATAAGTTATGAACTAAAGAAGAACTTGTAACATGTTTACATGAATAAAGTTTGTATGATAAGAAAATGTAAGGATGATGGATAGAAGGCTTAAACAATAATAAGTCATGTGAAATGAAGTCATGTGTAGTTTATACTTTGATAAGTTATAAACTCATGAAGAATAAGTAATAACTTATCATGTAAATAAGTTAATGTAATATGTATGTTGAGATGTCAAAATGATGGAAATAATCCATTTGAAACGATGAACAAATCATAAGTAACGAAGTTATGTCGGAATTCACACGATTAGACGATAATCGTCGAATTCGTGAAATTCTCGGAACGGAAGTCAAATTTTGTTATTAAGCTCGAAAATGTTGGTTTTCGATGGGGATAAGTATTATTTGGCATTAGAGAGTTGTGGACTCGAAAATGACCGAATTTCGACTTAAAACGAAGAAACGAGCGTTGAACGTTCACGAACGTTTATCGTTTTCATTAAAATGAACTAAAAGGTGAATTTTGAGTTAACGAAGTTAAAAATGTAAAATTCTTGCATGAACATATAGAGTATATAATTTATGAGCTAATGGCTTTTGAACGAGCCAATTCGGACTTAAAATGATCAAATTTGGAGCTCGGAAAGTTCGTAAAGTAAGAAAATTGTTTTTGGTTTCTGGTGCACAGAGCTAGCGCCGCGGTGCCAGCCCAAGGCATATTGGTGGCGTTGTAGCGCCGTGTGCAGTGCCTGGACCTTCTATAGTCTCACGCTGCGGCGCAGCCTAAAGAGTTATGAATGGCGCCTAAGCGCCGGGTTCGACCCTCAACCAATGAAGAGTGGCGCCGCAGCACGACTTAATAAGAGGGAGCTGGCGCCGCAGCGCCAGCCTTAGGGATTGCTTAGTAATGAGAGTTTGTAAGTAAAGAAAGAAAGTAAACTAATTAGTAATGAACTAAAGTTTGAAGTAACATTGTTTAAGACATTGTTAAACATTAAGTATGATAACTAAAGGTTGAAGATAATCAATCGACCATGAACGTAATGACAATATAAACTATAATGGCAAGCCAGGACCAATAGTAACAAATTTAATACATGATTAGATTGAGAAGAAGGGTAAGATTCATTAGGAACCATATATGTTTATTCATGACCTAATGTGTTATGTTATGTGATCATCTACTGTAGAGAACTTAAAGACTTAAAGTGAACGTGTAATAACAGTAGCAGACGCTGAAGGTAAGTGTTCTAACCCTTTTATCAGTTCAATCTGGACAAGCTTTGTGATTCATGTATGCTTACGCATTAATTGATGTATGATAAAGTCAAAGCCAATTCTTTCGGCTAGACTTAGGATATTTTATGGATTTCTTATAATCTGTCAAACTGTTGTCAAGTTTTACCAAACTATTTTGGTATGGTTTTCAAATAAAGACTGAGTATGCATAAATAAACGTTTTGTCGTCAAACGACAGGCACGTGAGGTTGCCACACCTTAAACGTACATACGTTTAAAGAATGTAGTGTTGATCAACATAGAGTACTATAGGTTGATCACCAAGACTTGCTCGTAAGTAATGCCGAACTTACAGACTTAGTGTCGGGTTGTCCTTTTCAAAGAAATTATGAAATGCTCAAGGTCTTGGAACGGAATTGATGTTTTACTGAATATTAGTCATTGTGAAACGTTTTAAAGAGAAAGAAAAGTGCTATTTTGAATTATCTATAGTACTTCATAACTATTGTTCAGTTATCGAAGATATATGATTTGTATGTTTCAAGCATGTCGTTTAAATGGAATTGTTGTACTTGCTGAGCTAGTTATGCTCACTCTTGATTGAACCATACGAATGCAGCTAAGACCGAACGGACCAAAGGATCCGGCAAAGATAAAGGGAAGGCTAAGATGAACATATAGATTACCTATGTAATAGTATAGGTGAATGATGTTAATATTTGATATTATGACAAGAACAAATGTAATGGTTATCAAGAACCTGGAGAATGGTAATATTATTTTGGAAATTATAAGACATATTCGTTCTTTTAAGGCTTTCCAATTGAATGAATGTGTGAATTGTAGCACTGTGTAGCACCATCTGTCGGGTTGGAAGATACCCAAATTTGGGGGCATCACAGATGACATTCTGGTGTATTCAAAGACGAAGAAAAAGCACGCTGAGCATTTAAGGATAGTGTTGGAGACGTTGAGGAGGGAGAAGTGCTATGAAAAATTCTCCTAGTGTGAGTTTTGGTTGCAGAAATTATAGTTTTTGGGGCTCGTTATCGACAAGGATGGTGTTTCGGTGGATCCGAAAAAAGTAGAAGCAGTTGTTAACTGGGAGTAGCCGAAGATGCTGACAGAAATTAGGAGTTTCTTGGGATTAGCAGGATACTATCGGCGATTCATCCAAGATTTTTTGAAGATAACATCGCCGTTGGCTAATCTTACTAGAAAGACGGTGAAGTTCGTTTGGTCGGAGAAATGTAAGGAGAGTTTCATAGAATTGAAGAAGAGGTTCAGTCAAGCACCTGTGTTGGCTTTACCAGATGACACGGGAGAATTTGTAGTGTACAATGATGCGTCACACAAGGGCCTTGGCTGTATGCTGATGCAACACGACAAGGCCATTGCATACACTTCACGTCAGCTGAAGGACTATGAGAAGGTTTATCCGACTCATGACCTGGAGTTAGCAGCGGTAGTTTTTGCTTTGAAATTTTGGAGGCATTATTTGTATGGCGAGAAGTGTGAGATATATACGGATCATAAAAGTTTGAAGTATATCTTCACACAGAATGAGCTAAACATGAGGCAGTGTCGATGGTTAGAATTGATCAAAGATTATGATTGTGAGATTCTATACCATCCCGGCAAAGCAAATGTAGTGACAGATGCCCTGAGCAAAAACGGCAGAGAGAAGTTACTGAAGTTGACCATTCAAGAGGAATTGGTGAAGGATTTCGAACGACTGAACTTAGAGGTTAAGTATCTGATGGAGACCAATAAAAAATTATTTACAGTGGCTACGAGCCCGGCCTTATTAGATAAGGTTAAAGAGGCACAAGAGAAGGACGAAGATTGTGACAACATCAAGAAGCGGTTAGTTAAAGGTGATGAATTGAAATACAAAATTAATGGCACCGGACTGCTGAGATTCGAATGACGAGTTTGGGTATTGTTAGTACCAAAACTAAGAGAGGAGATTTTCTAAAAAGTGCATAGTACGAGGTACTCGATACACCCAAGAAGCACAAAGATGTATCAAGATTTGTGTTAACACTTTTGGTGGCCAAACATGAAGAGAGAGGTTGCAGAATGCGTTAGCAGATGTCTAACTTGTCAGAGAGTCAAGGCAGAGCATCAGCGACCGAGTGAATTATTATAGCCTTTAGAGATTCTTGAATGGAAATGGGAGCACATCATGATGAATTTTGTGGTGGGACTTCCAGCAACACAGAAAGGGCACAACGCCATATGGGTGATTGTAGATCGTCTTACGAAGTCAGCTCACTTTCTGCCAATCAAGATTAGATATAGTTTGGGTCAGCTAGCCAAATTATATATCAAGAAAATTATCTCGAGACATGGAGTACCGGTATCTATTGTATAGGATAGAGATCCGCGATTCACATCAAACTTCTGGAAGAGTCTTCAAGAAAGAATGGGGATGCAGCTACGGATGAGCACCGCATATCATCTGCAGACCGATGGGCAAAGTGAAAGAACGATTCAAACACTTGAAGACATTCTTAGAGCTTATGTGATGGACTTCAAGGGTAGCTGGGAGGATCATCTTCCATTAATAGAGTTTGCATACAACCATAGTTATCATGCCAGCATTAGAATGCCACCGTACAAAGCATTGTATGGGAGGAAATGCATAATGCCCTTATGCTGGGATGAAGTAGGTGAACGTCGACTGTTGGGACCAGAACTGGTGCAGCAGACCGTAGAGATCATCAAGGTGATAAGAGCTCGGCTGGTAGCAGCTCAAGACTCCCAGAAGAAGTATGTAGACTTACATCACCAGAAGAGAGGTTTTGAAGTAGGAAGCTATGTATTTTTGAAAGTATCTCCCTGGAAAAGGAAGATAAGGTTTGGAAAGAAGAGTAAGTTGAGTCCGAGATTTATTGGACCATTCGAGATCTTGAGGAAGATAGGCGAAGTGGCATACGAGGTAGCTCTACCTCCTGAACTGAAACATGTTCATAATGTGTTTTATGTGTCAGTGCTACGACCATATAAGCCTGATTACAAGCACGTGATATCGTATGAACCAATTCAGGTCGAAAAGGATTTATCATACGAGAAAATTCCGGTAGAGATTTTAGACAGAAAAGAGCAAAATTGAGAAATAAGGTTATACATTATGTAAAAGTTCTTTGGAGGAACCACAATGCTGAAGAAGCTACGTGGGAACTTGAGAAAAAGATGAGGGAGAAGTATCCACATCTTTTTTAGTAACCTCATGTGTAATTCCGGGGATGAAATTCTTATAAGGGGGGTAGGATGTAATAACCATGAATTTCAAGTCACTTTATATGTAGGTACATTATTAATATCTAAACTTTGTGATATATAGTGATTTAATATGTGATAACATATGTGAAGTGGTGCATGGCTCAATAAACATATAAACTATAGTTATGGGTATATACATTTATAAATTTTATTAAAAATGAAAGCTTCATAACCTAATTATACATTAGGTGAGACAATTATATAACCTAAGGGTTATGGTAATAAGGAAAGGTTAGTATTTAATATGTATACTAACTTAAGTGAATAATTTTGTTAATTCAAGTGACTAATAATTTTAAACCTATTTCTAGTAAACCTAATTAGGTTGTGGGCTAAAGTCACATGTATAGGTAATTAAATTTCATAAGATTGGGAATGAAAACCCTAAATAAACAATTAGGGTAACATATATTAAAATTGTTAAACTATGTTTATTACATAGCCCAAAACAATTAATGGAGAAGCCCAAGAGAAATAAAATGCAAGCTCATACTTAGCCCACTTGATTAAGGGTATTTTAGACCTTTGATTAATCTAATTTGTGCATTAAAACAAAAGCAAAATGGAGGGTTAATGGGGCAATGGGTGACTAGCTATATAAGCCTTTTAAGGAAAGGTAATTAAGCTAATCAAGTTCCAAAAGTAGAAAGCCTTTCACACAAGGACAAGTGTGTCATGCTACCATTGGTGGGAAATCTAATTAACAATCGTAATGGCATGATTAGGAAGGGATAAAACTAACCCTTTCATCAAAGGGGTAAAAGAAACATGGGGGATATTAGTATCCCATTTCATTTCACCAACATCTTCGTTTCATTTTCCTTCTCCACCATTCTTCTTCTTCTTCTTATATTTTTCTCTCAACTAGCAAGAACAAAAAGCGAGCAAGAGAGAGAGGAGAGGTTCAGATTCTAGAGAGGAAGAGGAGTATATTTTTCATGCAACCCAAGTTCCTAGTCTACTTTGGAAAGAAAAGAAGAACATCCCACAAGACAAGGTAAGAAATCAAACCCTAATTTTTATGCTTTTTATGCTCCATGTGATCTTGTCAAAGATTCATGGAAGTGCAAGTTCTAATAGGTTAAAGTCTTATATGAATGATATATCTTGAGTATAATATGTTTAACATGTCCATCTATATAGTTTATATTGGAAAATTTTGGAAAAAAGGAAGCTAAAGTAGTTTTGGGAAAAATCCTAATTTAAAGGGGGGATCTATGCTTTTCATTTTGAAATCTACAAATGGTTTTTGTGATTTTTTTTTCTTGGTATGCTATAACTATGAGTTAAGATCAAAAAAACTTTGGAAACTGTAAGAATGTTAAAAAATGAGCAAGATATGGGATTATTACTAAATCACCTCAACTAAGAATTCATGTGCAAGAACAGTCACTTCTGTGCTCATTTTTGGGACCAAAACAGAACCAAAATTGATGTTTTATGAATGAAAATTGTAGTTTGGGAAGATACAAATCCAACAAGTCTGATTGGACCCAAATCGGAGCTGTAGATTTCATTTTATTCAAGTTTTAGTGAAGGACCCCAAATATGAAAAAAAATAAAAAATCAAAAAAAAACTACTGCCGGTTCAGCACCGACCGAACCAGCCAAACTTTTTCGGCGACCGGTTTGGCCACTTTCCGGCCGGTTCCGGTGGTGGTTCTTAGACCCAAATTTTTCTAAAATTCTAAAGAATATTAAGATATTTAATCCAAAATTATTTTTAGCAGTTAGCTAATTATTAAGTAATTAGTGGTTTAAACTCATTTAAATCACTTTATAACTTACTAATTTATAATTTTTTATGTAATTGATGGATTATTAAACTAATTACATGAAATTTGAATGTAATTAACTATTTGATTATTATCTAAGTAGTATTGGGTGATAATTAAGTAGAGTTAGTAATAATAAAGTAACTATTGATTATTTAATTAAAATTAAATAATAAATAGGGTTAAACTACTGATCAATATTAAATAATGATTAAAGAATGCTTAAGTAAGATTATGTAATAATGTAATTACTTACTTACATTGACATAAAATTTATAAAGTAATTATTTATTATTTAGTTAATATTAAATAATAAATAAGAATAAATGATATTTAATTATTCTTAAGTTAATAAGAAAAAAATAATCAAAGACTTATGAAGTAAATTAATTATTTATTATTCAAGGATAAATAATAAATTAATTAAATAATAAATAAGAACAAATGATAATTAATTATTTTTAGTTAATAAGAAAGAATAATTAAAGATTTATTAAGTAAAATAATTATTTATTATTCGAGGATAATTAATTAATTATTAATTATTAAATAAAGATAAAGGTTAATTAATTGTTCATTTATTAATAGTAATGAATAATTAAATACTAATAAATCAATTATTTATTATTCAAGGATAAATGATTAATTAATTATTACTTAATTGATATTAAATAATAATTAAAGACGAATAATGTTAATTATTCAATATTTAATTAACATTAAATAATAAGTAGATGTAACTAGTTATTATTTATTTAATAATAACTAAAGGTAATTAATTAATTACTATTTAACTAATATTAAATTATAATTAAAGGAAGATAGAGTTAATACATGGAGATAAATTAAATGACTCATTAATTAAACAATTATAATAAATTATTTAAGGGTCTAATAAGTGTTTATTACATAAGAAAGATGTTATAAATTATTAAATCATTAACCTAAGGTTTATTAAATATCCTATAAGATTAATGATGGAACATTATATTACGTGTACATTGTGATTGAATTATTTGCTAGATAATAGCATAAGTAAGCGTATAGACGTACGATTATACGCAATACTAATTAGTAGACCAACATTGTCAATGCTAGGTCATTCAAACAGTTATAATTAAAGCTAGTTAGTCGTAGCTCGACAAACAGGTAAGTTCCCTAACTCAAACTCGAGTTATTATTTTCAAAGCATATTAGTGAATAATTATTGATAATTATTCACATCTATAATGATTATTGAGATTCTCACTTTGTGCAATTGAATTCATGCTCAATTATTATTGAACTACGAATTAGATTAAAGTTCTTCATTCATGAACTATTTATGAGATAGATCTATGCTAATTGTATCAGCTAGATTAAGCATGTTTAAATTTGTTAAATCAAATGTGTTTTAAAAAGTCATTCTTATTATATTGATATGATAAGAACTCTTGACTGAGAAAAGGACGAATATTATTAAAGTATTGTATCAATGCTAGATTATTAAGTGTTTATGCATAAATCACGGGGTATGAAAGGTTGATCCCCTTGAATACCAAAACTTATTAAAAGGTCCAGTTTACATGACTGGGAACCTTGGAAAATGTTCATGGTTATTTCAAACCACCCAGTACATGTTATTCAAATATTCGAATATTCAACTGTTGATTATTAATTCATGTTCCTTCTCAATCATATATTATTGTTGAACATTGAAAGTGAAACGTCTTTCTAATCACGATATATCTCCCTTGTATATAAACTTGCTAAGCAAATTAGTTGCTTACCCTTGCTATATCATGACATTTATTTCAGTTAAGCCTGAAGGATCAAATACGAAAGACAAAGGCAAGGGCAAAATTCAAAAATAGTTTAAAATGATGTTAATTATTATTATCTGATGGAATTACTTATGTAAACCTTTTGTAATATGAATGGTGTGTTTAAGTTAAGGTTAAGAAGACTTTGGGATTATGTTATGAAATTTTATTATAATGAATAATGTATGTTTATTATTTTGTAATAGTTTATAGAATGCTTATGATGATGATAGATCGTGAGCACCAAATCTTAGGTTAGAGAACCTGGATTTGGGGGCGTCGCACTAATAGTCCATAGTTGAAGGATTAAATAGTCTAAAGTAGTGGTATATTAAGACAAATAGTCCAACCTCTAACATGCTTTTTGCAAACAAACATGGCTTAGGAGTTATAGGATTTACAAAAATAGTCCAGGTCTATGATTTTTAGAGCATAGTTTTATGTTTCCTTTCTTATTTCCTTTACGCTCTTAAGTTTTCTTTCATGATTCATGGTAAAATATGCTTAACATGTCAAAGTTAACTCTAATCACACTTTAAATTTCATAAATATTTAAAATAAAAGTTATTTTTAGATAATACATAGATTAAAGTATATGTAAGGTTTTACCTTATTAGTTTGTGCTTGATTTTCTTTCTTTTTGTAAGACCTCAACTTTTTATGAATAAAGATTTAATTTTCTCTAATTATTATTTTAAATAATAAGGTGTGATTTGATATAATGCTATAGTTATAGGTGATATGTGCAAATTTTGCAAAGTAAACAAGTTGTCATAAAATATTCGTTTGGTCAGAGAATATTCTTTTTGTCGGGAAATATTCGTATGACAGCAGAATCATTGGTGTACCCCACAACGGAATGAGTGCTGGATATAGAAAGCGACAGAAATAACCTTTTTATAAAAATAACGGTAAAAAAATTTTCGTTAACTGTTGAAATACCGATGATAAAAGAACAGTAATACGCGTGGTTGCACAGTAGCATGGAACAAATTGGGCACCACACTTGAATTTGACTTGAATAACCTGTAAACCATGAACGAAGCAATTTTATTAATTCCTAAATAAATGTCAATTCAAAGACCTAATAAAAACTAAAAATAAAAATTAAACTTGAGTTGCCTCCCAATAAGCGTTTGTTTTATAGTCTCAGCCTAACTTCTTCAATTCTCTATCCAATTCCCCTACGAAAATTGAGGAACCCTCCATCCATCAGAAATAATATAACTTTTGGTAGGTTTCCATTTGTAATGGCCATTGAATCTAAGTCACCTAGCATTCTCTTTTTTGATAGGATCCCCATTAAATACGACAAACAACTAGGTGCTTTCCCCATTGTGTCTGTGATCAGAGTGTGGCGTGGATTCTTGTCAAACACAACAGGTTCCTCTTCTATCTTCCCTTTCTCGTCCCACCATGGCTCTAAAGTTTTGCTAGCTCTCATGTCACAAAGAGCTTTGCCGACGACATGACTACCAATTGGGCATGGTTTTACAAAACTACCCGAACTCTAGAACTTTGGTGGAGAAGGTACGTGGGTCACATTCAAAAACGGGTCATCTTCGTTGGTACTCAAAGTTAGATCTTGGTCGATCTCCTTTTCTTGGTCCCCAAGTCTCTCCTCTCTTTCAACATCTATAGCATTTGGCACATCCGGTTACAGATTTGGTTCGGGCTCACCATTAGTCTCGGAATCCATGTCATAGGACCAAGTGTATTAAGGACAAACGTTCGAGGTATTGATTAGTTGTTCCTTTGTTGCGTTGTCCCTTTTTTCTGTGTCCTTGAGAGTCTCTTGCAATTCTTTTCTGCTACGTAAAGTCACAACCTTGCAATGCTCATCTCTGTCCAGATTTATCTCTGTATCACTAGGGAGTGTTCCATGTGGACGGTTATTCAACGCACGTGCTATCTGCCCCAATTGATTTTCCAGATTTTTTATCGACGCACCTTGGCTTTTCATATTCAGCTCTACTTGATTCAATATTTTGTCTTGTTTATCGTTCCTTTTTTCAGTAGCTCTAATGAATTTTTCCAAGGCTTCTTCCAAACTTGATTTCCTCTCTGGTTGTTGTTAAGTCTGATTTTGAAATCCGGATGTGTTTTGTTGTCTAGGCGCTTGAGCTTGATTGTTACTCCAAGAAAATCCCGGGTGATTTCTCCAACCTGGATTATATGCATTTTGATTCGGATACGGTTGGGTAGATCGATTATAGCTCCCTATGAACTGAGTTGATTCCGAATTGATGGCACATTGATCTGTAGCATGACTCCCGGCACATAACTCACAAACCATTGCTACTTGTTGTGTGGATGGTGGACTCCATGTTTCCATTGGTCGAGTCATGTTCGTGTATGGCCATTGATACGCAAAGTCATCCATGGTACCTGAAAAGAGAGAAAGAAAAAAAATTGAAAGAGAATTAATAAAAATGTTTAAATTAAGACTAATTTGATTGAGATTAATATTGGTAAATAATTATTAAATTAATTCCCCGGCAACGGCGCCAAAAACTTGTTGGTCGATTTCGCAATCAATGAATACGTGCAAGTATACATGGTCAACAAGTAATAAAATGAAAGTAGAGTATCGTTCCCACTAGGAATTATTTAATAAAAATCACCAAGTACTAATTCTTAACCAAACTAATTTTATTTAAACAATCTCAAATCGTGATTTTTCTAATGAAGAAAACTAAATTAACTAATGACCTTGAATTGCTTTATAAATGAATTCAAATAAATAAAGGTTAAGACTTCAATATCCCCCATTATGAACTATAAATCAATTATCCAATTATCCCAATTATTATGCATACTGAATTGTTAACAGGAATTCTCAAATGCCAAAAGTCCTTTTTCCAAGTGATCTATTGACTTCTATTTAATCCATATTAATCTTGCTATATTCCTATGCAAAACAATTAAATTAAACTCCTTCAATTCTAATTCCTTATGTGTTACATGCGGTGAACAGATATTTCTATTCAATTCACAAACCTAATTATTCACCATGCAAATAACTAAGTCACATGTTATCATGCTCAGTTCTAACCCTAGAATTCCTCTTCCAATTCCTTCTAGAGTAACAAGGTAATTACTAATCAGATAATTAATCAATAAGCGCAAGACAAGATAAACAATTTCCCTTGACATAAATAATTAGAATAAATCAAATAATTAATTCATAGACATAAAATGTTCAATTGAAATCTTAATAAAAGAGTTAGTTCATAATTAATGAATTAAAACCAAGAATCCACAACTGAATAGACATTAAAAGATAAAAGTATGATAAGAGAAAAGAATAGAATCTGTTGTCAGCAAATCTGATGCTCCCCTCTTGCTCCTGCTTTTGATCTTTAATGATCTCCAAGTTGCTTCAATCTCCTAAACTAATAAGAACTAGGGTTAATGTCTAATCTAATGGAGTGTATCTCTAATCTAATCTATGTAATCCCCCTTTATTTTGTGCCTTACATCATGTATTTATAGGTTACAAATCCAATTTTTAGCTTATGAACAAACCCATTCCAATTTGGAGTCAGAAAAGTGTCAAAATTCGCCCCAAAACGCGTCCAAGCCTCACCAATCTCTTCTCCAGCGCCCCAGCGCTGGGCACGGCACTAGAATACTGCCTCCTAGCACCCCGCCGCTGGGCATAAGCCTTGTTTGTTCATTCCTGGAAATTTTCTACTCCGACATCCTTTGGAAAAATGGCCATAACTTCTTCGTCCGAACTTCGATTTCGATTATTTAAGATGTTTCGGAAAGAGGAGACGTAGATCTATAACTTTCATTCTTTGATTTTTTTGAAATAAGGTCCGGAGCAATACTCAAATTGGCTCTGAAGTGACTGCTATGTAAATGCCAAGCCGAAAACACGAATCTAGCCACCCCAAACGTTGATCCAAGTAACTTTTGTCCCAATTCCTACAAAACAACATAAAACATGCATGAATAGACACAAACACTTAAAATCAACCAAAAGATTAAGCTCAAACGCACTCAATTATGAGTATAAAACTCACTCATCAAATACCCCTAAACTTAAACATTTGCTTATCCTCAAGCAAAAACACAATTTAGAAAAATTCATCCTCTAGCAATGATCCACCCACACAATGAATCAATATGAATTTGCACAATGGCCTCAAAGGTTACAACAAATGACAACCAGCAGAAAATTTCAAAACAATGTCATGTCTAAAATTTCAACAACTTTCATTAGCTTCACATCTACTCATGATCCTTTAAGTGCGTGTGTGCATACATATGTTCAAACTAGTCATGATTTAGCTAAGATCAACCAACACTCATAAAAGATTTTTCAAAACAACTCTCAAAACTTCTTATCATATCAGTCACCGCTAAAATAGACAAAGCACATTTTTTTTTCTTGAGGATCAACTGGATATTCAACTTTTAAGCTCATATGAACCCTTTCCAAGTATTTCAAACATACATATTTTCTTTTCTCTATTTAGTGAGTGCGTTTTACGCTCTATCTCACTTTTCACTTTTCATGAACGAGTGCGTTTTACGCTCCATCTCGTTTTCCACTTTTCATTGAACGAGTGCGTTTTACGCTCCATCTCGACCCACCACATGCTTCAATTATTCAACTCGGGAAGGTTCCAATATTTATTTTTTTCAAAAATACCCCAAGATTTCCCCCAAACTTATGTGAGTGCCTAATTTTCACTTCGAATGATGCTCAAATAAGATTACTCAAGTTGCAATGGTATCTTTCATAAGCATTTAGCCAAAAAAATGTCAATCCCAACTGGCTAAACAAATGGATGTGTAAATTTTTTCAAAAATTTCGCAAGTAATGTGAAAACCAACTAATGAGTTAAAATATAGACTAAGCATGCTCATCAATTCTTTAAGAGTTAACAATATCAACCAGCCACTTATCATTGGCCAAAATCAAATTCAATTAAAACATTGCCCAAGTAAATACTAAACATGATTAATACCCCCAAACTTAAAATAGACATTGTTCTCAATGGCTAAGATAGGAAAAATTAAAAGAGAGGACTTCCCTGACAAAATATAGCAATATTCTTCCTTGTCCGCTAAGTTTGGAGAATAGGCTAGGCACATGGAACAAATTGGGTACCACACTTGAATTTGACTTGAAAACCCTGTAAACCATGAACGAAGCAATTTTATTAATTCCTAAATAAATGCCAATTCAAAGCTACTAATATAAAACCTAATAAAAACTAAAAATAAAAATAAAACTTGGGTTGCCTCCCAATAAGCGCTTGTTTTATAGTCTCAGCCTGACTTTTTCAATTCTCTATCCAATTCCCCTACGAAAATTGAGGAACCCTCCATCCATCGAAAATAATGTAACTTTTGGTAGGTTTCCATTTGTAATGGCCATTGAATCTAAGTCACCTAGCATTCTCTTTTTAGATAGGATCCCCATTAAATACGACAAACAACTAGGTGCTTTCCCCATTGTGTTTGTGATCAGAGTGTGGCGTGGATTCTTGTCAAACACAACAGGTTCCTCTTCTATCTTCCCTTTCTCGTCCCACCATGGCTCTAAAGTTTTGCTAGCTCTCATGTCACAAAGAGCTTTGCCGACGACATGACTACCAATTGGGCATGGTTTTACAAAACTACCCGAACTCTAGAACTTTGGTGGAGAAGGTACGTGGGTCACATTCAAAAACGGGTCATCTTCGTTGGTACTCAAAGTTAGATCTTGGTCGATCTCCTTTTCTTGGTCCCCAAGTCTCTCCTCTCTTTCAACATCTATAGCATTTGGCACATCCGGTTACAGATTTGGTTCGGGCTCACCATTAGTCTCGGAATCCATGTCATAGGACCAAGTGTATTAAGGACAAACGTTCGAGGTATTGATTAGTTGTTCCTTTGTTGCGTTGTCCCTTTTTTCTGTGTCCTTGAGAGTCTCTTGCAATTCTTTTCTGCTACGTAAAGTCACAACCTTGCAATGCTCATCTCTGTCCAGATTTATCTCTGTATCACTAGGGAGTGTTCCATGTGGACGGTTATTCAACGCACGTGCTATCTGCCCCAATTGATTTTCCAGATTTTTTATCGACGCACCTTGGCTTTTCATATTCAGCTCTACTTGATTCAATATTTTGTCTTGTTTATCGTTCCTTTTTTCAGTAGCTCTAATGAATTTTTCCAAGGCTTCTTCCAAACTTGATTTCCTCTCTGGTTGTTGTTGAGTCTGATTTTGAAATCTGGATGTGTTTTGTTGTCTAGGCGCTTGAGCTTGATTGTTACTCCAAGAAAATCCCGGGTGATTTCTCCAACCTGGATTATATGCATTTTGATTCGGATACGGTTGGGTAGATCGATTATAGCTCCCTATGAACTGAGCTGATTCCGAATTGATGGCACATTGATCTGTAGCATGACTCCCAGCACATAACTCACAAACCATTGCTACTTGCTGTGTGGATGGTGGATTCCATGTTTCCATTGGTCGAGTCATGTTCGTGTGTGGCCATTGATACGCAAAGTCATCTATGGTACCTGAAAAGAGAGAAAGAAAAAAAATTGAAAGAGAATTATTAAAAATATTTAAATTAAGACTAATTTGATTGAGATTAATATTGGTAAATAATTATTAAATTAATTCCCTGGCAACGGCGCCAAAAACTTGTTGGTCGATTTCGCAATCAATGAATACGTGCAAGTATACATGGTCAACAAGTAATAAAGTGAAAGTAGAGTATCGTTCCCACGAGAAATTATTTAATAAAAATCACCAAGTACTAATTCTTAACCAAACTAATTTTATTTAAACAATCTCAAATCGTGATTATTCTAATTAAGAAAACTAAATTAACTAATTAAACTGAATTGCTTTATAAATGAATTAAAATAAATAAAGGTTAAGACTTCAATATCCCCAATTATGAACTATAAATCAATTATCCCAATTATTATGTGATAAGTGAGTTTTATACACATGAATTGGATACATTAGGGCTTAATTTATTATTATTCTCAAGTCTTTTAGAATAGTTTTTATGTATTTATTTCCATTCATGCATGTTTTACATTGTTTTGTAGGATTTGGGACAAAAGTTACTTGGATCGACGTTCGGGGTGGCTAGATTCGCGTTTTCGGCTTGCCATTTACACAGCAGTCACTTCAGAGCCAATTTGAGAATTTCTACGGACCTTATTTCGAAAAACTTAAAGAATAAAAGTTGTAGACCTACTTCTCCTCTTTCTGTAACATCTTGAATCGTCGAAATCGGAGTTCGAACGAAGAAGTTATGGCCATTTTTCCAAAGGACGTTGGAGCAGAAAATTTCCAAAAAAAGCACTAGCGTCGGGGCGCTAATTTCAATGCAATTTCCAGAGCCGGGGCGCTATAAGGCAGAGGTTGGTGCGGCCTGGACGCGTTTTGGGCGAATTTTGACACCTTTTTGACTCCAAATTGGATTGGGTTTGTTCCTAAGCTCAAAATTAGACTTGTAACCTATAAATACATGATGGGAGGCATAAAATAAAGGGGGATTACATATATTAGACTAGATTAAACACTCCATTAGATTAGACATTAACCCTAGTTCTTATTAGTTTAGGAGATTGAAGCAACTTAGAGATCATTGAAGATCAAGAGCAAGAACAAGAGGGGAGCATCAGATTTGCTGACAACAGATCCTATTATCTTCTCTTATCATACTTTTATCTTTTAATGTCTATTCAATTGTGGATTCTTGGTTTTAATTCATTAATTATGAACTAACTCTTTTATTAAAATTTCAATTGAACTTTTTATGGCTATAAATTAGTTATTTGATTTATTCTAATTATTTGTGTTGAAGTGAATTGTTCATCTTGCTTTGAGCTTATTGATTAATTATCTAATCAATAATTATCTTGTTACTCTAGAAGGAATTGGGAAAGGAATTCTAGGGTTAGAACTGGGCTTGGTGACATGTGACTTAGTTATTTGCACAGTGAATAATTAGGTTTGTGAATAGAATGAGAATATCTATTTGCCACATGTAACATAAGAGGAATTGGGTTTGTAGCGAGTTTAATTCAATTGTTTTGCATTGAGATATAGCAAAATTAATCTGGGTTAAATAGAAGACAATTGATCACTCGAGAGAGGGCTTTTGGCATTTGAGAATTTCTGTTAACAATTTAGTGGATATAATAATTGGGATAGTTGAATAATTGATTTATAATTTATAATTGGGGATATTGGAGTCTTAATTATTATTTATCTGAATTCCATCAATTATTAGTTGTTTATTTGCTTTCTTTTAGAATAATCTTTTTGTTTTGTTTAATTTAGTTTTCTTAAATCTAGAAATCACAATTATTAGTTGTTTAAATAAAATTGATTTGGTTAAGAATTAGTACTTGGTGATTTTTATTAAATAATTCATCGCGGAAACGATACTCTACTTTCACTTTATTACTTGTTGACCGTGTATACTTGCACGTATTCATTGATTGTGAAATCAATCAACAAGTTTTTGGTGCCGTTGTCGGGGAATTAATTTAATAATTATTTACCAATATTAATTTCAATCAAATTAGTCTTAATTTAAATATTTTTATTTTTATTTCTCATTCTCTTCCTATATTTCTCTCTTTTTAGGTACCATGGATGACTTTGCGTATCAATGGCCATACACGAACATGACTCAACCACGGGAAGCGGAGATTGACAGACTCAAGAAACTTTCTGCATTGTCAGCACAGATGGAGACACTTTTGAGGATGCTTGAAGCTTTTGAAGCTCAACGTCGTCAAAGTGTGGCGGTTACTTGTGATTATTGTGCTGGAAATCATATGAGTCATCAATGCGCCATCAGTTTCTAGCCGGTACAGTATAGTGGTGATTACCCTAACAGTTATGTCTATACCAATAACTATCATCAGGATTGGGGGTATCACCCGGATTTTTCATGGAGTAACAATCAAGATCAATTTTAT
The DNA here is from genome assembly GCA_016801055.1 of Panax notoginseng. NCBI lineage: Eukaryota > Viridiplantae > Streptophyta > Magnoliopsida > Apiales > Araliaceae > Panax > Panax notoginseng. Next base: position 133,779,347 of record CM029016.1, read on the forward strand.
GCTCCAAGTCCAACATACCCACCGGATTTTTCGTGTCCACCTCCACTACAACAGGAAGAACATTCAAATTGGGAGGAAGCCTTGGAAAAATTCATTAGAGCGTCTGAAAAAAGGAGTGAGGAGAGTGATAAGAGAATGAATCAAATGGAGCTAAGTATATAAAGTCAGAATGCATCAATCAAGAAACTGGAAAATCAATTACGACAGATAGCACATGCGTTGAACAACCATCCTCAATACACTTGGCTCTATGACATGGATGACGAGACTGATGTTGAGCCCGAACCAAATCTGCAATCGGATGTGCCAAATGATATAGATGTTAAAAGAGAGGAAAGACTTGGAGATCAACAAAAAGAGATCGGCAAAGATCTAACTTTGAGGACCAATGAAGATGAGCCAATTTTGATAGTGTCCCATGTACCTTCTCCACCAAAGTTCAAGAATCCGGGCAATTTTGCAAAACCATGCCCAATTGGCAGTCATGTCGTCGGCAAAGTTCTTTGTGACATAAGAGCTAGTACAACTATGGAGTCGTGGTGGGTTGAAAAGGAGAAGATAGAGGAAGAGCCCATTGTGTTTGACAAGCTTCCATGCCATAATTTGATCACAAACACAATGGGGAAAGCACCTAGTGGTTTGTCGTACTTAATGGGGATCCTATCTAAAAAGATCATGCTAGGTGACTTTAATACAATGGCTATCGTAAATGGGAACCTACCAAAAGCTATATTATTTCCGATGGATGGAGGGTTCCTCAACTTTCGAAGAGGAATTGGATAGAGAATTGAAGAAGTCAGGCTGAGACTATAAAGCAAGCGCTTATTGGGAGGCAACCCAAGTTTAATTTTTAGTTTTAGTTTTTATTAGGTTTTATATTAGTAGTTTTGAATTTCCATTTATTTAGGATTTAATAAAATTGCTTCTATCATGGTTTACAGGTTAGTCAAGTCAAATTCAAGTGGTGCCCAATTTGTTCCATGTGCCTAGTATATTCTCCAAACTTAGTGGACAATGAGGAAGATTGCTATATTTTCTGGGAAGTCCTCTGCTTTACTTTTTTATATTTCATCCATTGAGAACAATGTCTAGTTTAAGTTTGGGGGTATTTTAGTGTCGTATTGCATATAGTTAGTTATCTGCATAGTAGTTTTTTTTTTTTTGTGTTAGCATTGTGTTTTTTTTAGGTTGCATATAGTACATGGTAGTTATTTGCATATTCATATATGTGTTGCATTAGTATGTGTTCATGTAGTATAATTGCATTTTTTTTATTTTTTATTTTGCATGAATTTGTGTAATTAGTTGGTGTGGTCTTAGCTCAGCCTATGATAAGATTGGTATTAATTGTTAAATTGAACAATGTTGATAATTGATGATGAGTTCTAATTTTAATCATGATGATAATCTGAGCCTATCTGAAACTTATGTAATCGGTTAGCACTTAAAGTTTAACTGTTTTAATCCACTTGGTTCAAAGGTTTCATAATTTGTTTCTGAGGGAAAATCTTGGTTAAAATTTAAGAAAATTAGTGAACTAATGGTAAAGGTTGGAATGACGTAAAAGCTTGAGCTTGGGAGAATCTATGGGGTATATATATTACAAAAAGAGAAAAAAAAGAGAAAAAATGATGAAAAGAAAAAAAAGAAAAATAGAAAATCCAGAAAAAGAAAAAAAGAGAATAAACACCGTGGCATGCTTGTCTAGTTTTGTGGCCTTTGTTACTTGAGTAAGTAAGCCCGAGGGGATTGTCTTTACACCTAGCGCCCTAAGGTCTTAATGACTTGGGAGTCGTTGGTCGAAAGCTCGTTAAGGTAGCACTGAAAAGCCTAAGGGAATAAGACATTGCACAGCCATGAAAAAAAAAAGAGAAAAAATGATGAAAAGAAAAATAGAAAATCCAGAAAAAGAAAAAAAGAGAATAAACACCGTGGCATGCTTGTCTAGTTTTGTGGCCTTTGTTACTTGAGTAAGTAAGCCCGAGGGGATTGTCTTTATACCTAGCGCCCTAAGGTCTTAATGACTTGGGAGTCGTTGGTCGAAAGCTCGTTAAGGTAGCACTGAAAAGCCTAAGGGAATAAGACATTGCACAGTCATGAGAAAAAAAATGAAAAAAACACGAGAAAGAGCGAAAATACCCTCGTGGTTGAATAAAAGTATAAATAAATCTTGTATTTACCCTTAGACTTGGTAATTGCTTAGTTTTAACCGGAGTTGTCATGTTCACAAAAGTAATTGAATTGGAACTGAAATTTTCCTTCTAAGAAGTTTGTTATGTGATTATCTTGAATTATGGTTGGTTAAAATGGTTAACAAGCACACACATACAACATGGGTGATGACAGGTTTGGATTGACTAATTAGTTAGAGTTATGGATTTTGACTTGATTGGATATATTGTTTGAGTACCAATGGTAACTTTGAGGCCTGTTGCTATATATCATACTGATTTATTACTGGGTTCGTATGTATATTAGGAAGTAGATCATCCGTATGCATTCATGTAGTTGAGTTAGTTTGTTTATTTTTAGTTCTTTTGTGTTTTTGCTTGAGGACAAGCAAAGGTTTAAGTTTGAGGGTATTTGATGAGTGAGTTTTATACACATGAATTGGATACATTCGGGCTTAATTTATTATTGTTCTCAAGTCTTTTAGAATAGTTTTTATGTATTTGTGTCCATTCATGCATGTTTTACATTATTTTGTAGGATTTGGGACAAAAGTTACTTGGATTGACGTTCGGGGTGGCTAGATTCGCGTTTTCGGCTTGCCATTTACACACCAGTCCCTTCAGAGCCAATTTGACTATTTCTACGGACCTTATTTCGAAAACCTTAAAGAATAAAAGTTGTAGATCTACTTCTCCTCTTTCCGAAATATCTTGAATCATCAAAATCGGAGTTCGGATAAAGAAGTTATGGTCATTTTCCCAAAAGACGTCGGAGCAGAAAATTTCCAAAAAAAGCACTAGCGCCGGGGCGCTAATTTCAAGGCAATTTCCAGCGCCGGGGCGCTATAAGGCAGAGTTTGAGCGTCGAGCCCAGCGCTGGGGCACTGGGGCTCTGGGGAAGAGGTTGGTGCGGCCTGGACGCGTTTTGGGCGAATTTTGACACCTTTTTGACTCCAAATTGGATTGGGTTTGTTCCTAAGCTCAAAATTAGACTTGTAACCTATAAATGCATGATGGGAGGCATAAAATAAAGGGGGATTACATAGATTAGACTAGATTAAACACTCCATTAGATTAGACATTAACCCTAGTTCTTATTAGTTTAGGAGATTGAAGCAACTTGGAGATCATTGAAGATCAAGAGCAAGAGCAAGAGGGGAGCATCAGATTTGTTGACAACAGATCCTATTATCTTCTCTTATCATACTTTTGTCTTTTAATGTCTATTCAATTGTGGATTCTTAGTTTTAATTCATTAATTATGAACTAACTCTTTTATTAAGATTTCAATTGAACTTTTTATGGCTATAAATTAGTTATTTGATTTATTCCAATTATTTGTGTTGAAGTGAATTGTTCATCTTTCTTTGAGTTTATTGATTAATTATCTGATCAATAATTACCTTGTTACTCTAGAAGGAATTGGGAAAGGAATTCTAGGGTTAGAACTGGGCTTGGTGACATGTGACTTAGTTATTTGTACAGTGAATAATTAGGTTTGTGAATAGAATGAGAATATCTATTTGCCGCATGTAACATAAGAGGAATTGGGTTTGTAGCGAGTTTAATTCAATTGTTTTGCATAGAGATATAGCAAAATTAATCAGGGTTAAATAGAAGGAAATTGATCACTCGAGAGAGGGCTTTTGGCATTTGAGAATTCCTGTTAACAATTCAGTAGATATAATAATTGGGATAGTTGAATAATTGATTTATAATTCATAATTGGGGATATTGGAGTCTTAATTCTTATTTATCTGAATTCCATCAATTATTAGTTGTTTATTTGCTTTCTTTTAGAATAATCTTTTTATTTTGTTTAATTTAGTTTTCTTATATCTAGAAATCACAATTATTGGTTGTTTAAATAAAATTGATTTGGTTAAGAATTAGTACTTGGTGATTTTTATTAAATAATTCCTCGTGGGAACGATACTCTACTTTCACTTTATTACTTGTTGACCGTGTATACTTGCACGTATTCATTGAATGCGAAATCAATCAACATTATGCCTACTGAATTGTTAACAGGAATTCTCAAATGCCAAAAGTCCTTTTCCAAGTGATCAATTGACTTCTATTTAATCTAGATTAATCTTGTTATATTCCTATGCAAAACAATTGAATTAAACTCCTTCAATTCCAATTCCTTATGTGTTACATATGGTGAATAGATATTTCTATTCAATTCACAAACCTAATTATTCACTATGCAAATAACTAAGTCACATGTTATCATGCTCAGTTCTAACCCTAGAATTCCTCTTCCAATTCCTTCTAGAGTAACAAGGTAATTACTAATCAGATAATTAATCAATAAGCGCAAGACAAGATAAACAATTTCCCTTGACATAAATAATTAGAATAAATCAAATAATTAATTCATAGACATAAAATGTTCAATTGAAATCTTAATAAAAGAGTTAGTTCATAATTAATCAATTAAAACCAAGAATCCACAACTGAATAGACATTAAAAGATAAAAGTATGATAAGAGAAAAGAATAGAATCTGTTGTCAGCAAATCTGATGCTCCCCTCTTGCTCCTGCTTTTGATCTTTAATGATCTCCAAGTTGCTTCAATCTCCTAAACTAATAAGAACTAGGGTTAATGTCTAATCTAATGGAGTGTATCTCTAATCTAATCTATGTAATCCCCCTTTATTTTATGTCTTACATCATGTATTTATAGGTTACAAGTCTAATTTTTAGCTTAGGAACAAACCCATTCCAATTTGGAGTCAGAAAAGTGTCAAAATTCGCCCCAAAATACGTCCAAGCCTCACCAACCTCTTCCCCAGCGCCCCAGCACTGGGCGCTGCGCTAGAACACTGCCTCCTAACGCCCCGGCGCTAGGCATAAGCCTTGTTTGCGCGCCCCGGTGCTGGCCTCATTCCTGGAAATTTTCTACTCTAACGTCCTTTGGGAAAATAGCCATAACTTCTTAGTCCGAACTTCGATTTCGATGATTCAAGATGTTTCGAAAAGAGGAGACGTAGATCTACAACTTTCATTCTTTGAGTTTTTCGAAATAAGGTCCAGAGTAATACTCAAATTGGCTCTGAAGTAACTATTATGTAAATGCCTAGCCGAAAACACGAATCTAGCCACCCCAAACGTCGATCCAAGTAACTTTTGTCCTAATTCCTACAAAACAACATAAAACATGCATGAATAGACACAAACACTTAAAATTAACCAAAAGATTAAGCTCAAACGCACTCAATTATGAGTATAAAACTCACTCATCACGAGCCAATAAGAAGAAATTCTTATCGAAAAGCCCCATCTTTCTTGGGAATGATCTGGTTGTCAATGTTGTGAGTTATAATATTAATGGTGAATAATCGTTGAAAGATTAAAAATGTGTTGATTGAAGATAAGTGATTTGTGATAAATATTTATTCAATTTTTGATATAAATAGAGGGGTTGTCATGAAGTATTTGTTGTAAGATTGGCATATTACATAGACCCCCACTTACTCATTTTTCAAAATTACATGTAGAAAGTTGTCTCAGTTTTGTTTTATTATTATTATAATAGTAATAAAACAGAAAACTTTTTATATAAAAAAGAATACATTTTATATTATATATAAAGTTATTTATTTTATTAGATTATAATTAGAATATATTATATTTTATATAAAGTTTTTGTTTTATTAGAATATTTTATTGTACACTGATGAATAGTAAAAATCAAAAAATTCGCCGAATTCTTCGCCCGTGAAAATTTTACTATTCATCCGTGATTATTTTCTTAAATAGTGTCATGTCATTCTCCTATAAATAGGATGCTTAGTTAAGAAATAAAATTCACACCAGAATCAGAGAATTCTTCTTCTATAATATTGTGCGTATTTCTTTTGACTATTAGGATACTTTGAGTGTAGCAAATAGTGCAATTTTTTTTCAAGAATATCTCTGTTATACCAGTCAGATTTAGTCTCCTACTAAGGTAAGGAATATTATTTTCATTCAATATTTGTAAGAAATATTATTTTCTTCCATACTTTATAGTATGTAAGTAATATTATTTCGTTTCATATTCTTAAATCTACACTTTGATAAGTATTGCTTCTATAATCTCTAAAATTAGTAGAATATCCTTAAGTTTTGTGCTTCATCTAGTATCGTGCCACTGAAATATTTGTCTGAACATTCTTATTAAATTTTAATATTTTCATTCGGGTTACTATTCATGGGTACTATTCATACGGTACTCTGGATAAATTAAATTATAAATCTCTAATATTTATCATTGATCTCACTTGATTGATTCTTTATATCATTATCATCATCCTCATGCTTATATTGTGGTGAAAGTCATCTTTGGTTCATAGTGCATAGATGGACTGTTGATTGGTATGTGTTGATCGATTTCGCAATCAATGAATACGTGCAAGTATACACGGTCAACAAGTAATAAAGTGATAAGAAAAGTATCGTTCCCACGAGGAATTATTTAATAAAAATTACCAAGTACTAACTCTTAACCAAATTAATTTTATTTAAACAACCATAAATTGTGATTTTTCTAATTAAGAAAACTAAATTAATCAATTAAATCTAGATTACTCTAAAATTAATTCAAATAATAAAGATTAAGACTTCAATATCCCCAATTATAAACTATAAATCAATTATCCAACTATCCCAATTATTATGCCTACTGAATTGTTAATAGAAATTCTCAAATGCCAAAAGTCCTTTTCCAAGTGATCAATTGACTTCTATTTATTCCAGATTAATCTTGCTATATTCCTATGCAAAACAATTGAATTAAACTCTTTTCAATCCCAATTCCTTATGTGTTACATGCGGTAAACAGATATTTTCATTCTATTCACAAACCTAATTATTCACCATGCAAATAACTAAGTCACATGTTATCATGCCCAGTTCTAACCCTAGAATTCCTCTTCCGATTCCTTCTAGAGTAACAAGGTAATTACTGATCAGATAATTAATCAATAAGCTCAAGACAAGATAAACAATTTACTTTGACATAAATAATTGGAATAAATCGAATAACTAATTCATAGACATAAAAGTTTCAATTGAAATCTTAATAAAAGAGTTAGTTCATAATTAATGAATTGAAACCAAGAATTCACAATTGAATAGACATTAAAAGATAAAAGTATGATAAGAGAAGAGAATAGAATCTGTTGTCAGCAAATCTGATGCTCCCCTCTTGCTCCTGCTCTTGATCTTCAATGATCTCCAAGTTGCTTCAATCTCTAATGGCTAATTAAGAACTAGAGTTTAGATTCTAATCTAATGGAGTGTTTTATCTAGTCTAATCTATGTAATCCCCCTTTATTTTATGTCTCCCATCATCTATTTATAGGTTACAAGTCTAATTTTTAGGTTAGGAACAAACCCAATCCAATTTGGAGTCAAAAAGATGTCAAAATTCGCCCCAAAATGCGTCCAAGCCTTTCCACTGACTTCCCCAGCGCCCCGGCGCTGGGCACGGCGCTGGGATTCTGCCCCCTAGCGCCCCGGCGCTGGAAATGAACTACAAATGGGCGCCCCGGCGCTAGAACATTTTCTGACATTTTCTGCTCCGACGTCCTTTGGGAAAATAGCCATAACTTCTTCATACGAACTCCGATTTTGATGATTCAAGATGTTCCGGAAAGAGGAGAAGTAGATCTACAACTTTCGTTCTTCAGGTTTTTCGAAATAAGGTCAGGAACTATAGTAAAATTGGCTTTGAAGTGACTGCTGTGTAAATGGCAAGCCGAAAACGTGCATCTAGCCACCCCGAACGTCGATCCATGTAACTTTTGTCCCAATTCCTAAAAAATAATATAAAACATGCATGAATAGACACAAACACATAAAAACATCCTAAAAGACTTGAGAACAACAATAAATTAAGCCCGAATGTATCCAATTCATGTGTATAAAACTCACTCATCAGTATGATTATAACCAGTAATTGTGTATTGATATAATCATGACCTGTAATGTTACAGACAAATGTTGTGGTGAAAGTCCTCTTTGGCCCGTAGTGTATAGATGGACACTTGTTTGGTATGATTATGACCACTGGTGATACTAACGAATATCATTGGCCTATAGTGCATGGATAATTTGTTGATTTAAAATATTTATTGATTGGTGTTACAGGAATAAAATATTGATGATGGACTTTTAAATCATAGAAGATAGTAGACATCATGCTCTACTTGACTCTTCTAATGGATTGTTTATTCTGCTGCAGTTGTTGATCTAAAACTTGTTGTCTATTGTATTCTATCAGATTTTTCCCTGTTGAGGACTAAGGATAATTTATTCTACATTATCTTAGTCATAATATTCTTTACTAGGCTAGTTGAGCTCATCCTTTTCTTTCATTATTCTCTTCAAGAAATGAGAATATAGCTGGGACTAGTCGGGGAATAGAGTGATGGTCCAAGATGGTTGCTATAGTAGTCCTCGCTATTCTATAAAATAGTGTGATAATAATTATAATGAAGACTTTATTTGAGTTTAGATATTGTCTACGAGACAATATTTATATTAAAACTCACAGCTTATGTTTTTTCGTATTTTTCACGGTAATTAATAATTGTATAAATGAAGTTTGTATTTAAATTTTGTACCATGTATTTGGTGACTCGGAATGGGTTGTATGGACCTATTTTGGGGGCATCAATGTTGGTATCAGAGCTTAGGGATATGATCTCTGGCAGAGATCTGAGGCTAGAACTAGGAGGGGAGAGACGAGTAAATCTTTCACTAGTGTGTCCTACCTAAGCTTATTTGTTATTTAATTGGTCGGTAAGAATATAGGGATAATGTGTGGCATGTCAATTAACCCTTGTTTTGTGGCAGTGTTTAAAATGTCATCTGAAAATTTTTAGATAAGCAATAGAGCACATGAGACCGTTGAGACACCACCAATCAATAACCAGGATAATGTGCAACATGAAGGCAATAATCATCATGTAAACAACAACACCGACCAAATGACGAACGATGGGGTGTTTAGGAGCTTTCTACAACTCTTGCAACACCAAACAAGAGAGATTCCTGTTCAAAATACAGGTGGAAACAATGGTAACTCACGGCTGGTAACTGCTAAGCAATTCAAGGAGTTGGGACCGACGGAGTTTTTGGGAAAGCCAGAGCCACTTAAGGCAGAAGCTTGGATTAAGCAGATCACCAAGATATTTAACGTCTTGGGATGCACAGAGGAGCAAAAGGTTCCCTTCGCCACCTTTATGTTGCATGGAGAGGCAGATTACTAGTGAGAATCCGTAAAACGTACTCATCTGTCCACAATTAAGATGTCTTGGGAGAAGTTCCAAGAATTGTTCAACGACAAGTATTTTTCAAAAAGTATTCGTCACATGAAGGAGGTGGAATTCATCAAACTGGAATAGAACAACATGATTGTATCGTAATACGAGGCAAAGTTTGCAGAGTTATCTCGGTTTGCATCCCATTTGGTAGATAATGAGGAGCAAATGAAATGAATGTTTCTACGAGGTTTGAAGCCTAAAATTCGTCAATACCTCATTTCTCACGAACTTTATTTATATTCAGATGTTGTGAATAGGGCACAGTTATTGGAGCACGATAATGAGTCAACTCAACCAAAAGATAACAACCGACAAGATGATATTAGTCATACCAGCGGCAGCAGTCATCGAAGCAGTGATAACAAACTTGGAAGAAATTAACATGCCAGAAATGGTAACCACTTCATTGGTAATCCTGGCCAAGATAATAGAAGAAATGAGTTAAGTGAAAATTTTAAAGAGAGGAGATTCAACAATGATGGAAAAACAGCAGCACCAGCACCCATTTTCAAGGAAGGAGAACGACCACCGGTCTTATGCTACAAATACGGAGAGGAGGGACACATCAGTCCAAACTGTACGCAACAACCCAAACCGTGTTTCAATTACAGAAGAGAATGTCACCTAGTTCAATTTTATCGTGTAATGAAGTCAAGTCTAGCTGGGATGGTGACACTAAAGGCTATCCCAGACAAGTCAAAGTCGGTAGTTCTGTAGGGATTTCAGCACGAAAACGCAACGAAAAATAAAATTTACAAAGCCAAATCCAAAACCCTGAAACAGGATCCATGCAAAACAGACATTAATTCAGTGTTTTAAGAGATTATACCAGTTATAATTAAGCCTCTGAAACGCTTCAAATCTCCAACGCAATCCCTCACGAAACTATGTCTCTATGGTATCCACACGAACGCACGCGAACCGTCGCACGATTCTACAATTGAAGGGAGCTGCGATACTAGCCACCAAAGGAATGGATTTTCGAAATTTCTCTCTAGTCTCTCTCTAAGAGCGGCTAGGGTTTTTAGGTTATGATTCGTTACCTAAAATGGCTGCTATATATCATAGATATAGTTGTTAATAGGAATTAATCAAAACCCTAATCTAATTAAAATAAAATCTAAATTTATATATATATATATATATATATATATATATATATATATCTTAATTAAGTCTTACTTAATTAATATACCTATATATAAATTATCCATTTAATTTAAATCCGTAATTTAAATCCTATCAATCATATTGAAATATTTAAATCTTTACAATTTAAATTAATTCCCTTTTAATTACGTTCTTTGTGTGTGACCCTATAGGTTATTATTACGTTGGCAATAATTTTAAAATTATATTATAAAATTATAAACAGTGAGCGGCAGCTAGTAATGCATCACTGCTACCCAAGTAATAATAAGATTGATGATTAGATGCAACATTTTCGTGACCAATTTTTCAATGTAATTTATTTCTTTTAACCTTGATATCTTAGATTAAACTCGAGTCATGGAATGTGTCATACTCTTCATAATTTAATCTGAGTTTTCTTGAACAATGAGTAGACTATATGAAACAAATCACTATTTGAGCATGGCCATGCATTTCATAGTCCTACTCAATCAAGAGGCCTATGGATATCACCCCTAATATATAAGAAGGTTAAATTCCATCTAGATCACTCATATTCCTCACACGATTCATGATGTACCCAATAATCACCTTTATAGTCCACCCTATTGAAGGTGACCTTTGATGATATCAAACTACATAAATTCTCGTGTGGTAATATAGTGATTTCAGGTCGGAGGATCATTACATGACTGTCACTATGAGAATCTCTAATGACACTTCGCATAATGCTCCACATAGAATTCTCATGGTGGGTTTGTCCGGTACATCGTTCTATAACATGTACCTATGCATTGAGTCAATATCTCATATATCTATGACGAATGAGATTTAGTCATCAGTCAATCCACATACTAGTCTCAATGTATCATTGTTGTCCCATTTACAATGATACCACTATAGGGATTTCGGCACGAAAACACAGCGAAAAATAAAATTTACAAAGCAAAATCTTAAACCCTAAAACAGGATCCATGCGAAACAGACATTAATTCAGTGTTTAAGAGATTATACCGATTATGATTAAGCCTCTGAAACGCTTAAAATCTCCAACGCAATCCCTCACGAAACTACGTCTCTATGGTATCCACACGAACGCACACGAATCCTCGCACGATTCTGCAATTGAAGGGAGCTGCGGTACTAGCCACCAAAGGAATGGATTTTTGAAATTTCTCTCTAGTCTCTCTCTAAGAGTGGCTAGGGTTTTTAGGTTATGATTCGTTACCTAAAATGGCTGCTATATATCATATATATAGTAGTTAATAGGAATTAATCAAAACCCTAATCTAATTAAAATAAAATCCAAATTTATATATATATATATATATATATATATATATATATATATATCTTAATTAAGTCTTAATTAATATACCTATATATAAATTATCCTATTAATTTAAATCCTATCAATCATATTGAAATATTTAAATCTTTACAATTTAAATTAATTACCTTTTAATTACGTTCTTTGTGTGTGACCCTATAGGTTATTATTACGTTGGCAATAATTTTAAAATTATATTATAAAATTATAAATAGTGAGCGGCAACTAGTAATGCATCACTGCTACCCAAGTAATAATAAGATTGATGATTAGATGCAACCTTTTCGTGACCAATTTTTCAATGTAATTTATTTATTTTAACCTTGATATCATAGATTAAACTCGAGTCATGGAATGTGTCATACTCTTCATAATTTAATCTGAGTTTTCTTGAACAATGAGTAGACTATATGAAACAAATCACTATTTGAGCATGACCATGCATTTCATAGTCCTACTCAATCAAGAGGCCTATGGATATCACCCCTAATATATAGGAAGGTTAAATTCCATCTAGATCACTCATATTCCTCACACGATTCATGATGTACCCAATAATCACCTTTATAGTCCACCCTATTAAAGGTGACCTTTGATGATATCAAAGTACATAAATTTTCATGTAGTAATATAGTGATTTCAGGTCGGAGGATCATTACATCACTGTCACTATGAGAATCGCTAATGACACTTCGCATAATGCTCCACATAGAATTCTCATGGTGGGTTTGTCTGGTACATCGTTCTCTAACATGTACCTATGCATTGAGTCAATATCTCATATATCTATGACGAATGAGATTTAGTCATCAGTCAATCCACATACTAGTCTCAATGTATCATTGTTGTCCCATTTACAATGATACTACTGTAGGGATTTCGGCATGAAAACGCAGCGAAAAATAAAATTTACAACGCCAAATCTTAAACCCTAAAACAGGATCCATGCGAAATAGACATTAATTCAGTGTTTAAGAGATTATATCGATTATGATTAAGCCTCTGAAACGCTTCAAATCTCTAACGCAATCCCTCACGAAACTACGCCTCTATGGTATCCACACTAACGCACACGAACCGTCGCACGATTCTGCAATTGAAGGGAGTTGCGGTACTAGCCACCAAAGGAATGAATTTTTGAAATTTCTCTCTAGTCTCTCTCTAAGAGGGGCTAGGGTTTTTAGGTTATGATTCGTTACCTAAAATGGCTGCTATATATCATATATATAGTAGTTAATAGGAATTAATCAAAATCCTAATCTAATTAAAATAAAATCCAAGTTTTACTTAATTAATATACATATATATAAATTATCCTATTAATTTAAATCCGTAATTTAAATCCTATCAATCATATTGACATATTTAAATCTTTACAAATTAAATTAATTCCATTTTAATTACGTTCTTTGTGTGTGACCCTATAGGTTATTATTACGTTGGCAATAATTTTAAAATTATATTATAAAATTATAAACAGTGAGCGGCATCTAGTAATGCATCACTGCTACCCAAGTAATAATAAGATCGATGATTCGATGCAACCTTTTCGTGACCAATGTTTCAATGTAATTTAATCCTTTTAACCTTGATATCTTAGATTAAATTCTAGTCATGGAATGTGTCATACTCTTCATAATTTAATCTGAGTTTTCTTGATCAATGAGTAGATTATATGAAACAAATCACTATTTGAGCATGGCCATGCATTTCATAGTCCTACTTAATCAAGAGACCTATGGATATCACCCCTAATATGTAGAAGGGTTAAATTCCATCTAGATCACTCATATTCCTCACACGATTCATGATGTACCCAATAATCACCTTTATAGTCCACCCTATTAAAGGTGACCTTTGATGATATGAAAGTATATAAATTTTCGTGTAGTAATGTAGTGATTTCAGGTCGGAGGATCATTACATCATTGTCACTATGAGAATCGCTAATGACACTTCGCATAATGCTCCACATAGAATTCTTATGGTGGGTCTGTCCGGTACATCGTTCTCTAATATGTACCTATGCATTGACTCAATATCTCATATATCTATGACCAATGAGATTTAGTCATCAGTCAATCCATATATTAGTCTCAATGTATCATTGTTGTCCCACTTACAATGATACTCGACTAGGGACATTTAAGAGCAATGATACTAATTGTAATTCTATAATCTCATGTTCAAGTCACTTACTTGAAGCTATATAATTTTTATCACTATTCTAAGGACTTTTATTATGTTAACATTTATATAACGCAGTAAATAAAGCCATAATAAAATAATTCATTTATTCAATCCAATATAATATCAAAATGTTAAACAATTATATCAAATAATTGGCCTCTAGGGCATAAACTCTAACAAGTTCAAGGGAGAGCGTTTGTCGTGACCTCCCAAAAAGCAAGGAATCCGAACGAAGTTATCACGGGTAAGTTAATCATAAACTCTTACGAAGTCTATACCTTATTAGATATCGGTTCTACCCATTCTTTTATTTCACCTGCTTGTGCTCAACGTTTAAATTTGACTCTAGAGAAATTAGACTTTGGCTTATCTATTGACACTCCGTTGGGCGAAACCTTCATTACATTCACCATTTTATAAATCTTGTTTGATTCAAATTGGCACTTTCACATTACCTGTTAATCTCATCTCTTTAAAAATATTTGCATTTGATGTGATTTTAGGGATTGATTGGTTAACTATTCATCATGCAAAAATTGATTGTTTTCGTAAGGTCGTTAGTTTTCATATTCCTAACCAACCTATTATGCGAATTCAAGCAACCAAACAACTAAAGTCAATCACTGTCATATCAAGCCATAAAGCTATTCATTTCTTGAAAAATAGATGTCAAGCTTTCTTAGCCCATGTCACGGATTTAAATAAAAATACGTCAGATTTGAATGGTATTTTTATTATTAATAAATTTCCTGACGTATTCCCTGAAGAACTTCCTGGCCTACCCCAGAGCGTGAAATCAAATTTTGTATTGACCTTGAACCAGATACAAAATTCATTTCCAAAACCCCATATCGAATGGCTCCTATTAAACTTCAGGAGTTAAAAACCCAACTGCGAGAACTGTTAGACATCGGTTTCATTTGTCCCAGTTCAACTCCTTGGGGTGCTCCTATTTTATTCGTAAAGAAGAAAGATGGGAGTATATGACTTTGCATTGACTATCGGGAGTTGAATCATGTCACCATCAAAAATAGGTACCCGTTGCCTCGTATTGATGACCTGTTTGACCTGTTGCAAGGTGCTAAATTCTTTTCAAAGATCGATCTTCATTTCGGATATCATCAGTTAAAGATTAAAATTGATCACATTCCAAAGACTGCTTTTAGAACTCGGTAAGGGCATTACGAATTCCTAGTCATGTCTTTTGGATTGACTAATGCTCCTGTTGCCTTCATGGATATGATGAACTGAGTATTCAAGGAATATTTGGATCATTTTGTGGTTATCTTTATTGATGACATCATCATCTACTCCAAAAGTCGTGAAGATCATGAGCAACACTTGAGGCTGATACTCCAAAAGCTTCGTGAAAACAAGCTATATGTCAAGTTAAAGAAATGCGAGTTCTGGCTTGAGGAAGTAGCATTCCTTGGGCACATGATATCGAAACATGGAATATCAGTTGACCCAGCGAAGATTGAAATAATACAAAGTTGGGAGCAACCTAAGTACGTAACTTTCTGGGCTTAGCTGGTTATTATCGGAGATTCGTGGAATAATTTTCTCGAGCGACCACTCCATTAACTCAGCTGACTCGAAAAGATACAAAACTCAGATGGAGCAAGGAATGTGAGAAGAGCTTCCAAGAACTCAAGAGGAGACTCATTTCAGCACATGTTTTGACAATATCATCATGTTCGGAGGGATTTGTCATCTACAGCAATACTTCAGGCTGAGGTTTAGGATGTGTTCTCATACAACATGAAAAAGTCATAGCCTATGTCTCTCGACAACTCAAAGAATATGAGAGAAATTATCTTACTCATGATATAGAGTTGGCAGCAGTCATTTTCACGCTAAAGATCTGGAGACATTATATGTATGGGGAGAAAGTGGAGATCTATACAGATAATAAAAGCCTCAAATATTTTTTCACCCAAAAGGAACTCAACATGCGGCAACGACGTTGGCTTGAGCTGTTGAAAGATTACGACCATACCATTCAATACCATCCCAGAAAAGAGAACGTGTTAGCTGACGCGTTGAGTAGAAGATCATATGCGGGTACGAGAGTGATATTGTCAACACAAAGGCCCATTTTATATGACTTATAAAGGATGGAGAAGAGTTAAAAACTTCAGGGACCCACGTGATGATGTCAAATATACGAGTAGTTCCGACTTTAATCGATAAAGTTAAAGTTGCTCAAGCTACAGATCTAGAGCTGATGCGTATGAAGAAGAAAGTACAAGAAGGTCCTATTCTAGAAGTAGGGATCGACGAAGAAGGAATACTTTAAGTCAACTCCAGACTTTTTGTTCCTAACAACTCTAATTTGAAGTATAAAATCATGATAGAGGCACACAATGTAATAACCTGATATTTTCTATATAAATAAATAAGAAATTTTGCATATAATTTTTTTTTATTTTAAAGGTGGTAATATGTGCCAGATAATGCGTATGTATATATGTGATAAATAAAATTTATTTATTACATGAATAATTTCAAATAATTTTATTTTAGAGTTATTGATTATTATAAATTATATTCTTATAATAATTAATTTTATAGTAGAAATATTTTTATTATTTATTTTCCATGAAAATATGAATATATAATATTTAAACAATATATCAAATGATTATCGGAATTATTATAATAAATATTTTATTATATGAGCTTATTCAAATTAGTTAAGTTAATTATTTTAATTTAACTAATTATGCTACGTATTTAAAAGATATATCAGATATGGAATCCAAACATTAAATCTGGATTTGAAATAAGGAATAAGAATAATAATATTATATTAAATATAATATTATTTTTCAATGCTATAAATATATACTGTATGTGTGTTTTGATAATGGTTGGTCAATTATGGAATACAATGTCAAAACCCTATTATATTAATTTGTTAAACCCTATTTTGAAACTAAATTATGAGTTCAAGACTGTGTAGTAATGGTGTTATATGATTTATGTTGTGTATTACTAGATTTATATTTAATTAGGGAAAACCCTAATTATTTGAAACCCTAATTTTTTTAAAAAAATTAGAAAACCTATTTAACAAGAAATCCTAATTGTTAAATGGTAACCCTAGTTATTATTTTAGTAAATTTTAATGTTAATTAGGAAACCCTAATTCATAGTTTGGGAACTCTAATAATATAAAGAAACCCTAATTATTTAAAACACTAATTTTCTATTAAAAAAACCTTAATTTTAATTAGTTAGTTTTAATTAAAATTTTATTAAACTTTAAACTTAATTTTTCAAACCCTAGAAATTATTTGGGAAACTTTAAGATTTAAAATATATTGATTAAACCCTAGATTCAAGTACCATGGACAAGAATACCCTTAAATGCTTTGTTAGTTTACTAAAATAACATTTTTATTTTGATTTATTTTATTAGGTTGCTTGCAAATCTTGTCATATCTTGGCAAGTCACCAACTCTAGATCTCCCTTGTGCTCTAAAACTCAGCCATATCTGATCTATTGTCACCTTGCATCAGCCAAATACATTGTATCTACATAATATATATAGAATAGGAGAGAGAAAAGTGCTCATATTTGGCCATTTGATCACAACACTAATCCTAGACCATCTCTCTTTAAAACTTACGAAATCCTAAGGCATATCAGTCACAAAATCAAGCCCCACGATTTCTATTAACAAATCAGTAGCCAAGAAATCAAAGTTTGTTCATAGAAGGTACGTATAAACCTAAACCTAAAATCTGAACTTTGATCATATGTTAGATGTTAGTTTTTTTGTGTTAAACATGTTGCATGTAGTGTATATTGATGATCTGGCTTGATAGATGTTGGATCCATTACATCTATAGGCTTAGATATGTCATTTTTCAAAATATGGAAAAAACTGAAATTAGTGTCTGACAACCGAATGTCAGGGCTTATAGATCTTTGTATGTTATATATTTTTGTTGTTTTAAGGTTTAATCTTGTTGTATGATATCACTACACCAAAATGGCATCTAGTGAAGGACAAATCCTTCGCAAGACATACTATATCACTCACAAGTGATTTATTGCGAATAAATATTTCCTTCACACGATTGCTCGCATTAGACCACCTCACAATTGGGTATCATTCGCTAAGTAGTAACTAAATATTTTTTTGTGAAGGATATATTATGAATAACTTTTTTATTCACAAATTGTATTTGGTAACGGAATATTGTTATTTAGTGAAAGATTGGTTTCCTTCACAAATAATATTTTAAGAATGACTATTTGAAATTAGTGAATAACTTTATTCCCTCACAAATAATATATTGTGAAGAACAGATTTATTAACAAGAGAATATTTTCCTTTACTAGTTATAAATTGAGAATCTTTCTTCAAATTAGTGAGAAAAATTCCTTCACAAATTATAAATTTGTAAATAAAAAATTAATTGCTAAATAATCAAAATTCATTAAAAATTATAATTAATTTTTAAATCATTGATTTCATATTTATTATTATTATTAATCTCTAAAAAGAAATATTAAATTTATTTTTCAAGTAAATATAAATATTGCCATACTTTTTCAAACTAATTGATAAGCTAATGCATAAAGAACTAATAAAATCAAAACTTCTCATATAAATAGATCATAATACTCGAGTCGCAATAACTACAAAATTTATTATTGTATCTTGATCTTACAAGGACCATAGTACCTACAAAATTTATTAACTAACATAAGAAAACTGAAAGAATTACAATGAACTAGAAGGAATAAAGTGTAACATGTTAAACCCACTTAATCATCATTTTCTTCAAAAAAATCAAGGTTGGGCATGTAAACTTCATGCTGCAATAAAAACACCAAAATTCAATTTCAATAAGACGAGGAATAAGAAAAAAAGAAACTGGTGAACTTAAATTAAAAAAATAAAATAAAATAAAAACCACTTTTGGCAACAGACAATGATCCGAAACTAGTGCAGATAACTCACCATGAAACTATAGTTGGCTTCACAACTACTTTCTCTAGCAGCAGTTACATAAAGTGAAAAATGTTAAATATGAAAAAAATAGGAAGATAGTTAATCAGGTAGTAAAATTTAAGCGGAAGAAAACAAAAGGAATAGGTAATGAGGTAATTTCTCTAGATGCTACACCAAAGTTATGTTGAGGCTAACATAGTTATGCATGAAATAGTAGGATAAAGGAGTGAGGTTGATCCACACCACAAAATGCCAACAAAATGAAAACTACAATATAAATATTTTCTAAGAGAGTCGACTCCTCAGACCCGAATTCTATATTTCACCAGATTCCACTTCTTTGACATTGCTTACTACTTCAACTGTTCTTGATAGGCATTGCGTGTGTTCCTCGATATATTGCATAACCATATGCAATTGTTCTCGACAAGCTGCCAACTGTAGATTTGCACAATGTAGCTCAGAATTTAGCTCTTTAATCCTCATGTCCTTTCATCCTATAACAAAGGAGAAAAGAATAAATTTCATAATATAAACTATATGATTTTACAAAAATTAAAAACATTTGAGGAACATATGATAAATGATGAGCAGATGAAATGAATTAAATAACAGTAAAAATAAAGGGGCACCGGAAATCACTTGCAACCAAGAACAGAAGTCCTGTTATCTAGTGGAAAAAGCTAACTTGATAGGGCTATAATTACACAAGCAATGGCACAAGTGGTAACCTAAATTAGCTAAAAAAGAAGAGCATTCTCTTTACTTGGACCGACTGAAACATGCCTGAAATAGTGCAAGAGCTCTTTCACAAGAGCCTCACCAACTGATCAATCAAGGTAGTTGATAATGTTCAAAGGTCATGCTAAACTACTATCATTTAGGCTAGGAACTGAAGCATTTAAAGACTTTAAAACACTTCGAGGTTGGATTTACCCACCTACCCCCCCCCCCCCCCGGTTGTATAATTAAGTTGCACAAACATCATCCCACATTCCATCTAGCAGCTACTTTCCAAAGTTTTCTTAGACAGCTGATGTATTATGATGTACGCAACATTCAAGAGTTTTGAATATCTAACTGAGCTATTCAAACTACATGTGACCAACATGGGTTAACAGATGAACATATATAAGACTCAAAAGGTTGTTTCCTTGAGAGATTAACATGGAATACGTAGTAGGTTAGTTGTCACTAGTCAGCTAGAACCTTCAATTCCAATATAGCAGTGCCCAAATCAATGCTAAAACATACATAAACCAGACACTTAAATAGATTTACCAGAAGAAAACCTGAAATTCAACATACCAATTACCACTAGAAGACATTCTCCGGATGTCCCAAAGTTTGATGGTCTGATCTTTACCATTTGAAATTAAATAACGGCCATCTCCACTGCTGTCAAGAAATGTAACACCTTCTAGATGTTCCATTAGGAACCCAGCTGGCTTTTCTTTTGCTCTAACGCAGCGCCTATCCCAAACCTGTACAGAAAAATAAGTAATCTTGCACCCTGTGCTTAAATGAGAAAAGGAAATCACACACCTTTAAACCTATAACTCCTTAGTATAGTTGTCTTATTAAGGTTATAAAGCTTCACAGTAGATATACAAAGACTACGACCTTACATGATAACTACTTTAATGCAATTAGAGTGGGTTAAGAGCTCCAATTTCTTGGGGGAAATGTTACTTATCTAGCATATCGGACTAGAAAAAGTATAATAATAATGTTCATGAGTAGTAAATCGTGGTGAGGAAAGCAAGAAATGGGCAAATGATTTTCTTGAAGCACTTTGTTTTTTTTTTTTTTTGTTTTTTTTGGGGACAAGTTTTGTGAAACAAATTTTAACCAAGTGACTGTATACTTAGAATCTAGAGATACTCCTGCTATCTCGCCCACAGATTATTGAGCCAGGCAGCAAGGAAAAGATGTTCTTGTATTATCAGGATCATACTTTTACATTGATCTTTTGTAAAGTGAAATTTTTGAATACATATAATCCATCATTCACAGCTAAAGTACCTCACATATAAGTTAGAAGTAAGGTTTTTACCTTGCAGAGATTATCATCACTCCCAGAATATATAAGATTCCCGCTTTCATCAGCAAAAGATAATCAGACTACATTAATAAACAAATTTGTTTTGATGAAGTGATGACTTTCTGGCAACTGCAATTATGAAAAAGAAACAACAGATCTATTATAGCTTTGTAGAATGCATGGTTATCTAAGATGAACATTGAATTTCCTTCAACAAGAAGATGGAGTTTACATGACCAGGAGCACGATCCATTGAACTTGAATGCACATAATCCCATCGCATAAGCAGGCAAGTTAAATTTCTGTGTTGGCAATTATCAAGTACAACATATATGTGTTTTATCATTTATGATTTAGCTAATGAAATGCAAGTAAAAACTTATTATACTAAAGATATATCCAATCACAATCACTCGAGTGCTAACAGAAAAGAATAAAAAGTTGAAAGGGAAAAAATAACTCTAGTTGTGTTATATACCCTAGTTGTGTTTTACCAATTCCTGGTACTCCACCTAATAACAGAATGAGAATAACATACCCTAGTTATGTTTTACCAATTCCTGGTACAAAACAGAATGAGAATAACATACCCTAGTTGTGTTTTACCAATTCCTGGTACTCCACCTAATAAGATCAGAAAAGAAAATCTATTCACCAACAGACTACTATCTGAGTTCAGTTTCAAAGAACATGCAAAAATGAACGAAACAAATGACTGCATGTTCTTTATTGGTCTAAAAGAGGCGAGATATGCTAACCAATTTCAGTAACCTCTTTGCAATTAATTCCTCCACCTAGGATGCTATCCAAATCTGAACAAGTTGTGGTAATGCACGCAAGCAATTCCTCCTCATGCAGCATGTCCTAGGCTGTCTGTCCACCTTCAGGAGATTGCAAAAGTTCAGTTTACGATGGAAGAAGCAGAGAAAGAATCTTATATGGATCGGAAATATGAGAATAATAAATAGATTTAAGAAGTGAACCAAAACAAATTGCAATACAAGGAAAAAGCTTTAGTGATAAAACAAATGTGGTTCTCATAGCTTAGTTTGGAGACTCCATAACAATGTTACCTAGATCCTGGTTCAATATGGTACATGGAATGAAATCAGGAACGAAAATCGTCACTTTTTGTGATACATGGCAGTAGGGTTGGGTAGTGTATCATGTTTTGGAACCTTAATTAACAGGGTCTAAACTTGGTAATGAACTTTCTTATCACTTAGGTTGTGAAAAGTAGAAGTACCACAAACTATGATTCCTTTCATTACTTTAGAAACTAGAAGTAGGTGGGTTGTGTAGGGAATGAATATAGATAAAACCCGGAAAAACACACACAAGGAAACATTACAAACCCAGATATCCTGCTAAAAATGAATTTGCCTACCATCCCCTGCTTTACTATAGACAAAAGGCACACTTGACTGACTGTCTGCAACATATCATGGAATGAATAGTGTCAAAATCACTTCCAAGTCTTTTTCAAACAAAAATAGTAAGCCTCAGGAGTGCTTTAGTAAGAACATATAACCTGCAGCCCATGTAGAAACCCATAAACATCTCACCAATTATCTGATTGTTGCTGCTTTTAGTTTATTTGGCTCACTTATTAGGCTGGGTTCACTACAGCTGGGTTATATTTTGAAGTCTTATGTGGACTATCCATGTTGCTGCATATTGATGTTGTCTATGCTTATAATTTCCAGCACTATATTGCTGCTCTACTGCAGACAAATGTTTCCCTCTAATTTACTATGTTCAATAGTTTCAAAGGGTACCATTAATGCTTGCTTCCCTCAAAAGTCCCAAACCTCATGAAACCTTTCGTGTCAAATATAACTATGTAAGCTTTTACATGCCATGTAATGCTATTTTGCTAATACATTTCACTACAAGGTTGTTCACTCATGATATAAAAAACAGTACCTCCAAATGCAAAACATAATTAGCATAACTAAAATAGTTCATTGAATACTTACTATTTAAAATAAAAGGCACGTTGAAATGCAATGCGGTTAACTTCCGTAACATGAAGATCCAAAGATAATATCATAGCACCACAGCTGAATAGCATCTAATATAACTAACGGTCAACTGTCAAACAAGTAATAGGTAGTGAAAATGTTTTTGCAATACCATAAGAATGGCAAAAGGGCATAAATGCATGGGCATAGGTAGAAAAGTAGTACTGTGATAGTGCAAATGATCTCCTTACAATATTGTGAACTTTGAAGAGCTTTTGAAAATGTACTAACACAGAACGACAACATAGAAGTAGTCATCCATACTCTACACACTACTACGGCAATTGGCATATCATATATATCTTGTGTGAATTACTAAACAGAACTCATAAGACAAATCAAAATAAGAGATAACAAAGTAGAGAAGAAATCCAAGAATATCTATAAAGTTCAAAGAGTGAAATTTTGTACAGAAAGAGTAATAGCAACAACAAATTAAAAGTCACCATCACTTGCATTTATCTCATTCATTGCTTTGCGCACGGAGGTATCAAGAATGATGTCAACCATTAGTATGTGCTCTATGTTGTATCCATATCTCTAAGTTGAACTAGTGAAAAAGATGCATTCACAATTGTAACAATTTCGTTTTTAAACTGTGTTTAAAGAAGACCCACAAGCTACTAGATCTTAAGCAATAAAAATAGAATAACATTTTCCTAAGTAGCAACAAAATTCAGGATCAACTCAACTCAATGTCACCTTCAATACCAAAGTAGTTGAAGTAGGCCGAATAAGATCATTTCACAAAAATAATGGCCACCTATGTTCTGGATAAAGCAAATGACAAATAAGACTACCTAGTTGGCTTGTTATAATATCAGAACAAATAGTTCAAAATAACACTCTTGTCAAATTTGACAAACATAAAGGTTACTTATGGCTTTACATGGAAAAAGAATATGATGAAAATATTGAATGGTGAAATATCAGAACTAGTACACATCACCACTTTTGTCTAATTTCTATAGAAAGGGAAAGTTCCTATTTTCCAAATACTAGCTCTAAAACTTGATCCAATACTAAATTATGATATTATAAAAAATAGATTACACATTAAAGGATTGATAGCAGTAATCATTTAATGGAAATAAAATGAAACAATTCACAAGAATAAAGTGTAACAACTCAAATTTAATGAGCAATCTTTCATAACCATTTCCTATATAATATTAGAATAAAACAACAGACCAATACAAAGGCAACAATTATTTACTGGCGAGGCTCGACAAGGACATATAGTGGTTTTCCATTCAGCTTACACCGATCCTACATAAGAAGCAGATGTTGGGTTCATAATGTCAAGAAAATGATTAATACACAAAACTGATCATCACAGAAGATTTAGAAGGAAAAGGATAAAGAAGAGATGCAGAAATTGGAACCAACATGATTTAAGTAAAACCCGATGCCATCTGCTTCAACATGTGCCAGCATCATAGGTGAGCTTTCATTTTGATTAAAATCTTAACATTGTACGTAAAACTTTATACATGTATATATTTACTTTTACTTAAGAACCTTCAGTTTTTGAAAATCAAAGCTAAAGAAACTCAATTAACACAACCCAAAATGAAAATCAACTAAAGAAACTCCCAATTACAAAAATTAACCTGTTTTATACAGCAAGGAGCTCTACAGAATCAAGATTCATCCCCATATAAACCTGGCCAAAAGCACCGGAACCAATCAATTCCCCTTTCCGCCACCGGATCGCTGGTGCATCGTCTCTTTTGACCGTGCCGGAACCTGACTTCGCAACTGGAGGAGGCAGTGCTGGAACCGTAAGCTTAGCAAACAGCCCAATTCTCGATTTCCGGATGCTGGAGCCGATCTTATCGACGAGTCCTCCAAAACTACTGCCATCATCTTTAAAAGGTTGAAGACCAAAGACCGGCGGAATAAGCTAGAGATAAGGTTTTGGAAGGACTGATACAGTAGCGAGTGTAAAGCCAAGACGAATTTCTTTATGTGGAGGGCTTTGCCAGTAGAAACCCTTATAATTTGGTGAGAAATTAGGAAATGTTAACGATATGTTTTTCACTTATAAATTACACTTCTAATTTACTCTTAAATGTGATTTTTTATATATAAAAAAGTAATAATATATATTTATATTATATTATATTATAAGTTACTTAAAAAGTGTTATTAAAAATAAATTTAATACTATAAAAAATATAATATATTTATAGTATAATTTATATTCACCACAATTAATTTAAAAAAAATTATTTAGAACAAGATAGCGACCAATTTTATTTCTCGCAAAAAACTTCTGAACAATAATATATAATGAGTAATAATTCATTCACTAAATAGACTTTTTCCTCGCAAATTTTTATCATAAATTGGCTCCAGAAATCTTTTTATCGCCCCAGTTTTACGAGGAAAAAAATATAAATTGTGAAGAATGTTTCTTTCGTTAATAACTATATTGTCAATGTACTTTTTTCTTTCACTAATCCTACGCTAAACAACTCCTCATGCAAAGGAATAAATTTCTTCACAAAATTTCTTTCGTTACATCCCTATTTTGGTGTAGTGTATGAGATCTTTGATCTGGAACTTGAGTCAAAGTCAGATCATGAACAGATTGTAAGTTATTCGTGGTCAAACCACGTTGACCAGCCATGATCATACGAAATCTGGGCAGTCAAAAACTTGCCCAGAAACGCCTGACAGCAAGTTCTTGGGCTCGGATCTCTCAGTGAGCTGATTGTTTGTGTTTTTCTTTGCATATAAGTTGCAATATGATGTTTATACTACATTCTTGTACCTTAAGATCACTTAAAAAGAAAACAAGGAGATCGTAGTGGACGGTCAAACCAAGCTGGATGATCATGAAAGTTGTTTTTTGGGTAACCCAGAAAACGCTTGAACATGTCGTCTGACATGGGTTGGCCATCATAGATCTGCTGTGACAACCCGATATTTTCTATATAAATAAATAAGAAATTTTGTGAATAAATTTTTTTATATATATATTAAGGATGAGGATTTGTATAAGATTATGTGTATATGTATTTTTGTGGTAAGTAAAAATATATTTATTACCTAATTATTTACAAATGAATTTATTTTAGAATTTTTGATTATTGTAAAGTATATACTTATAATAATTAAATTATGGTAGAAATATTTTTAGTAATTATTTTCCATGAAAATATAATCATATATTATTTAAATAATATATGAAGTGATTTTTAGAATAATTATAATAATTATTTTATTATATGAATTTTAGTACATGCTATTAAGTTAATTATTTTACCTTAATTATTAAGGTTAAATAGGAAGAATAAATCAGATATGAAATCCAAACCCTAATTTTGGATTATTGTCAAGGTATGAGAATAATAATATAATATTAATTATATTTTGATTTTTCAGTGTTATGAATATGTACTGTATTTTCGTAGGTCAATTACGGTGTATTATGACCAAACCCTAGTAATAATGCTAAACCCTAATTTGAGATCCAAATTAGAGTGCAAGATTGTTTTATAAGTGTGTTATATAATTTATGTGGTGTATTAAATGTATTAATTAGGTGAACCCTAATTAAAATTCTAGAAACCCTAATTTTTAGAAAACCCTAATTATAATCTAGAAACCCTAAATAATTTTTGGAAATAAGGAACCCTAATTTGAAATTTAAATTAGAGTTCGAGATTGGTTGTAATTGTGTTAATGTGATTAATTAGCAAGTATTATAATTTTAATTGCTAATTTTGGAAATCCTAAAATTTTAAACCCTAATTTGATAATTAGAAAACCTAATTATAAATTGGTAACCCTAATTATCAAAATTGTAAACCCTAATTGCTATTTTAACAATGTTAATGATAATTATATGATATTAATCCCTAATGTTCCTGTATAGCATAATTATAAAATTAATCATAATTAGAAAATCCAAATTTCAAAATTTTAGAAACTAAAATTTATTTAATTTTTATTTTGTATAAACCCTAGTGGGAAAATCCTTCATTTTGTGCTAAACCTTAGGGTTTAAGGTTTGCCAAGTTCTAATTTTGCCATTAAATAATTAATCAATTGACCATTTTGCCCCTAGTTTATTATTTGGCTATATTAGTAGAGTTTGACAATAGGAAGAGTGGGTGAACCATTTTAACAACTCCACATGCTTCAATTGACAGCAAAAAAGCCAGCAATCAGCCAATACATGCACCATGTAGGTCTATAAATAGGATTGAAGAGAGAGAAATTCATTTTTGTTACTTACATTTTGTCCAACACTCAAACTTTTTCTCTCAAGCTCCAAACCTCTGAATTTCAGTAGCATATCAGTCCCATAATCAAGCCCCACGTCCATCCCTAACAAATCAGAAGCATAGAAATCAAAATCGCTCAAGAAGGTATAAACCAACCCTAGAAAAATCTGTCCATGATTCCATGTTTGATGTTGTTTTTTTTGTGTTATATATGTTGTATGGAGTCTAATTAAGTGATCTGGGTTAGTATTTTATAGATCCATAACATTTAAATACACGAAATTAATGTTTTGAAAAATCTGGAAAAAAATTATTTTGGTGGTCTGACAACAAATGTCAGAACATGTAGATCTCAGGATGTTAAGTTTTTTTGTTGTTTAAGTGTTTTTGTAAGACCCCAACTTTTAGAAATAAAGATGAATTTTCTATAAATATCATTTTTGAATATTATGAAGTTAATTTGATATAATGTTATAGTTGTGGGTAATATTTATAAAATTTTGCAAAGTAAGCAAGTTGTTATAAAATATTCGTTTGGTCGGGGAATATTCTTTTTGTCGGGGAATATTCGTACGACGGCACAATCATTGGTGGACCCCACAACGGAATTATTGTTGGATTGAGAAAACGACATAATTATCTTTCTATAAAAATAACAGCTGAGGTGTTACCGTTAAAATCGTTAAAACTGTTGAACTACTTGGTAGTAAAAGTACAGTAATACGCGTGGTTGCATAGTAGCACACGGTATTGATTATTGATGCTTACGTGAGAAGTCACTCAGCTATACTCAATTATTGCTACAGTAATTGCTGCATCATATCTCTTAAATTATTGTCATAGTATCATCTGTATAATATGTTATATTATTGAGACGTTGTGGTAAGTTTGGTTATTTTATGGGGGGCCATATGTCATCATCTAAGAGTCTCTTCGTCAATAGTAATTACCGTCGTCAATAGTAATTACCGTCGTCAATAGTATTTACCTTCGTCAATAGTAATTACCTTCGTCAATAGTATTTACCTTGGTCAATAGTAATTACCTTCGTCAATAGTATTTACCTTGGTCAATAGTAATTACTTTCGTCAATAGTAGTTGTCCCTTCAATATTACCAAGAGTCATTTGACCCTTCGTTAAGACCAAGAGTCATTTGACCCTTCGTTAAGACCAAGAGCCACCCTCAGTTTTTCTATAAATAGAGGCCTAGGGCTTCATTATTTTTCACGAATTCATTCAAGCTATAGAGAGAGAAAGTATAGAGAGAATAAGAGAGAGAGACTAAAAGTATTCTGCTACATCACTTTTCCAATATCCAGTTCTTTTAAGGTAGGGAATATTATTTCTTTTATATTCATGAAGAGAACTTCTGTTATTCCATTCGTTATTATTCTGTTGGAATAACCAGTATACGCGGTCTACCCTATACTTGGTGACATTCTTCTATTATTCTGTTGGAACATCCTGTCTGTGTGTTTTACACCGGACCTGGTTCCGTTTTTATTATTATTCTGTTGGAACATCCTGTCTGTGTGTTTTACACCGGACCTGGTTCCATTATTTATTATTCTGTCGGAATATCCTGTCTGTGCGTTTACGCCGGACCTGGTTCCATTATTTATTATTCTGTTGGAATAACCTGTCTGTGCGGTCTATCGCATGCATGGTGATTTCTTTTGTTATTCCATTCTTTATTATACTCAGTTGGTTAAGTTTTGACTTCTATACTCCATGAAATTTGTGGAATATCCTTGATAGTTGCGTTTCATCCAGTATCTTTTCAAGAAAATATTCTTCTAAGCATTCTTGAATTTTACTCCACAATGCAGTATCATGTTGACAATTTGGACGTTGTTAATTCCTGGATAAATTAATTCTTGAACTTGTTTTATTGAATTCTTATATCATTGTCATCATCCTCATGTTTATAAAATGTTGAAAGTCATCTGTGGCCTGTATTGCATAGATGGACTTGGTATGATTATGACCAGGGATTATTCGGTATAATCATGACCGTAATGTTACAAATGATGTGGTAAAAGTCCTCATTGGCCCGTAGTGCATTGATGGACAGTTGTTGGCATGATCATGACCATTAATGAATACACGAATATCCTTGGCCGTAGTGCAGGGGTGATTCGATGATGTGGATTATTTTATTAAGCTGAGTCTCAGCGATTACAGTGTTGAAAAACTTTTTAAATCATAAAAGATAGTAGAGTTTATTTTCTACTTGACTCTTTTAATGGATTGCTTGTTCCGCTACAGTTAAACTTGATGTCTATTATATTTTATCAGTTTAACATTGTTGAAGGCTAATGATAATTTATTCTGCATTATCTTAGTCATAATATTTCTTACTGGGCTAGTTGAGCTCACCCTTTCTTTCACTGTTCTCTTCAGGAAATGAGAACATAGCTGGGACAAGTCGGGGTACGGAGTGATGGTCCGAATGATAGTATTAGTTAGTAGTCCTCACTATTCTATGTAATGGTGTGTTAATAAATGTAATGAGGACTCCTTTTGAGTATGAATACTCTCTAGAAGATAATATTTATATTCAAACTCACAGTTTATGTTTTGTCGTATTGTACACGACATATGTATTAATCAGTTGTATTTGTATTCTGTACTATGTATCTGACGACCCAAGATGGGTGATGTATACCTAATTTTGGGGGCGTCACAGTTGGTATCAGAGCTTAGGGATATGATCCCTGGCTAAGATGTGAGAATAGAACTAGGAGGGGAGAGACGGGGAATTCCTTCGCTAGTATGGCAGACCTAAGTTTATTTGCATGGTATTTAATTGGTCGGTCATAATATAAGGATAATATATGACATATCAATTAATTTTTTTTTGTGACAGTATCTGAAAATGGCATATGAGAATGTTGAGAATAGCAATGGAGCACAGACGACTGTTGATTCACCACATATCAATAATCAGGATAATGTGCATCAGGAAGGTGTCAATCCTCATGCAAACAACAACACTGACCAAATGATGAATGATCAAATGTTCAGAGGCTTTATGCAATTCATGCAACAACAGGTGAAAGCGGCTCCTGTCCACAACGTAGGTGGAAATACTGGAAACTCTCTGGCGGTCACCGCTAAACAGTTTAAGGAGCTGGGACCACCGGAGTTTAAGGAAGAACCCAAACCACTTGTAGCTGAAACATGGATAAAGCAGATCATCAACATTTAAATCCTTTCAGCTTATATATATATATATATATATATATATATATATATATATATATAATTGCTATTACTTGTTGGGCACTCAAATGCTCATCCTTGCTTAAATATAAATATTTTCAGCTAAGTGCGAACGACCAGAGAGCTCTGCTAAGAACAAAGGAAAAAAGGAAGGTTGCTGAATGAACGAGTTACTATCTTGTGTAATAGTTGATATTAATATTAAGACAGTTATGATATATATTATCTATCATGTGTTGTAATGAATGTTTAAAGGTTACGTACTTTGGAGCTAGACTCTGATAATTATGTAAATTAGGTTTGACTTTTATATTATTGTTATTATTATTAGTATTATTCCGCTCATAGAAATGGTATCGTGAAGAACCGAGTTCGGGTTTCAAGTACCCGAGTTTGGGGTCCTCACATATGCTAAATCTGTTGTTGTTATGCTGATTTTATGTAATGGATCTCTTCATATACATGTTGGCTACATACTGTAACTTTTAGATCACGAAAACACTACACGAGCAACAAGTTATGGAAGCCTAAAAATGACCAATCGAACTGTTCTTCATTTTTGGGTAACCTAGAAATGAAGAACAGCTCTGACAGGCTATTTTGAAGGCTTAGATCTCCTTATCGTTATGCAGTATGACTTTATTTGTTACTTGTTGGTGTAGTATTACACTAGTACTATAATATCTAACCCTTAGCAAGCCTAGAAACATGATAATCAATGATCTAGACTTGGCCAAACAAGGTACCCAGAAACTGCTTATGAATGTTCTTGAGAACTCAAGAACACCTAAGGCGACAGATTTTGTCGCTAAAGGCTATAGCGACAATTTTACTTATTTTATTTAATTTAATTTCCAAAAATTATTTAAAAATAGAAATTAATTATTAAAAATTCCAAAAATAGTTTTAAAAATTATTTTAAGTTATAAAAATTTACTTTTAATAATTTGACATATTTTTCATAAATATTAGTATTTATTTAATTATTATTGATATTTAATTTATTTAATAAATGTATTAAATAAATAAATTAAAAATAATTTTATCATATTAAAAATTATTTTAAATGATAAAAAAGTATTTAATAATATTTTAAGTTATAAAATATAACTTTTAATACTTTAAAGCAAATTTTATTAATTATTTAATATTAATGATAATAGATTTATTTAATAATTATATTGAATAAATTAGTTTAAAAATGATTTTAATATTAGAAAAATCATTTTAAATAAGAATAAATAGTTTAAAAATATTTGAAGTTATAAAATATAACTTTTAATATTTAAAGGTAAATTTTATTAATAATTTAATATTAAATGATATTAGAGTTATTTAATAATAATATTAAATAAATAATTTAAAAATAGTTTTATTGATTTAAAAATCATTTAAAAAGGAAATAAATGAATTACAATTATTTTAAGTTATAGTTAATGACTTTTAATATTTTGATAAATAATACATTAATACTTAAATATTAATAATAATTATTTAAAAATAATTTTCAATGTTTTAAAAATCATTTAAGGGTAATAAAAATATTTTTAAAATATTTTGAGTTATTATAAATAACTTTAATATTTTGGCAATGATTTCATTAATAATTTAATATTAATTAAATATTAATGATAATAGAATTAGTTAGTTTTTAAATCATTTAAAAATGATTTCAGTGTTTGAAAAATTATGATAAATTATAATAATTATTTAAAAATTATTATAAGGCTATGAAAAATAATTCGACTGATATTTAAAATATCTAATGTAATATTAAACTACAGAATAGAGTTTTAGACTCGATAATTACCCGATAAAGACATCGATACACCGAAATATTTTAAAAATTGATCCGAACTTAGATAATTGGACTAGATATGTGTTTGTTTGTGATCTAATGGCTGTTAAATATGTGTAACAATGTGATTAGGTTATGTGCTGACTGTAAATAGCAGTACTATGTGTTACGTTATGTTATTCTAATCGAATGAATAATCTTATTAATGATAGGTTTCGATATAAAAGATAAAACTAAGTTACGTTATTGTAAGCAGCAGCTTAAGAAAGTATCTTAACTTTGCATTTCCTTTATGCAATGAACATGAGTAAGAAAGTTTCAGAATTATATTATTATTGTGTCAGATTATTAACTCTATTATTATCGATTATGTATCCAATCTTTTATATTCATACAAGTTCTTAAATTATCTGATCATTGTTTGTCAATATAGTACTATTGTACAATTCAGATATTTATTATGTTCGTTAATTTCTATGTATGGTTAGACAAGTGTCCTCACTTGGATAATCATTGTATTTAATCACATGTTTGATACATACTAGTTAGTTTCTAGTATGTATACGTTGACTTAAAAGTCGTCTAGACTATTTGATTCGGCTAGACACAAACTTAAAAATATTGTTGAACAAGATAGAACTTTATTGTATCCAACCATATTATTTTGGTTCGGATTCCCGACTAAGTATGAACATCCCGATTATGGGAAAACATTTGTGCACCAAAGGCAGATAAGATGAATGATCATCTCGTTCTTGCATGTAGTGTTGATCAATACAAGGTATAACAGGCTGATCACCCCTCGTGCCTGTAAGTTATGACGGTTTATAGATGAATTTCTGTTTAACCTTTTTAAAAATAGAAAATAATGTTCATAGCCTGTCGACTGATCTCCAGTTATAGTCAGTACGTAGTTTAAAAAATTTGATATAGAATTGATATGTTGTTATTATTGGTTTAGCATACTTCACAACTGTTGATTCGTTGTAGAAGTGTCATTCAAAGAAAATATTTATCCTTTCAGCTAATATTTATTATTGTTATTACTTGCTGGGCACCCAAATGCTCATCTTTATTTAATTGAAATGTTTTCAGCCAATCGTGATCAACTTGAAGGATCATGCAGAAACAAAGGAAAAGGAAAGCAAACAGAATAAGATTTATGGTATTTTATGTAATAGTTAGACGTTACTTAGACAATGGTATCTATTAATTATCATGAAATGAATGTTTAAAGGTCACGTACCTGGGATTTAAACTCTGATATGTAAATTAAGTTTCAAATTTATATTATTGTTATTATTATTAGTACTATTCCGCTCATAGAAATGGTATCGTGAAGCACCGAGTTCGGGTTTCAAGTACCTAAAATTGGGGGCGTCACAGGTTGGTATTAGAGCTTAGGGTTAGAACCCTTAGGTGGGATAGATCTTAGGCTATAACCTTAGAACAAAGGGAAACGTTGAAAATATAAATAACTCATATAGAGTTTAAAAAGGAGATGAATTGGGTAAATTCACCGTCAAACAAAATAAAAGATAACTTATACAAAACTATTAGTTGCTACATCTATATATTATATACTAATCTAGATAATTTGTGTGTAGATGTCAGGTGAAAAAGGCTTATTATATGTATATAACTTAAAGAATGATCAAATCCGTACACCCGAGCTAATATCAAAGCCAATAGTTGAAATAAGGCTCACAATAAAAACAACTCGGATGAAGTGGTTATTTTAGAAAACGTAGTACCAGATCTGGAAATGGTGGAACTAACATATAGTGATTCAGACACCGAAATTGGAGCTGATAGCTCATCAACGAAAGTGCAGAATCAGAGGAACAAGGTTTCTTCTTTGGAAAAGTTATGGGAAATAGAAAAGTTAT
The DNA here is from genome assembly GCA_016801055.1 of Panax notoginseng. Taxonomy (NCBI): domain Eukaryota; kingdom Viridiplantae; phylum Streptophyta; class Magnoliopsida; order Apiales; family Araliaceae; genus Panax; species Panax notoginseng. Next base: position 133,813,677 of record CM029016.1, read on the forward strand.
TAAATAGTTAGTTGCGAAAAGTGTTAATAGAAACAATGGAAGAACATGATAAGCTTAAAATCTAATTTGACCAGATGGGAGCCAAAAGCAACATATCATGTGCAGCTCAGAGCAATAAGGGGAAAAGAAAGATGAAAGGCCACGATTTAAGAAAATCTGATAAGAACCAAGGGAAAAAGATATATTATATTTGCGGCCATGAGGGACATACCTCTCCTCATTATCCTGACTTTAAGCAAGGTGTATATTTTATTTGTGGGTTAAAAGGTCATTGGGCGAAAGATTGTCCAGAATCAGGGAAAATGTGCAGGAAATAACTAGAATTAGTAGTTGATTATGTATGTTTGATAATGTGCGTATGTATTGTAATATTCTCAACTTTTGTATAAGTTGTAGCAGTAAATCCCGACTTTTGTTGTCACTAAGGGATAACAGTATGTGTTATGTAAAAGTACTATGAATTAGCTGAATGAATATGAATCTATGTTTGATTTATGAAATAAGTTTGATATGTTAAACTTATACGATAAGGTTTAGAATGTAAGTTCAATTTATGATTTTTTTTAATCAGATAATGCCGTCAAGACGTCAAACTCGAAATCAAATGGCAGAAGAATCTGTCAACAACGATGAAGGACAACAACAAGACTCGATGCAAAACTTTGCAAACATGGTAGCTCAGGCTATGTAGCAGGGAATGCCAGCCCCAGGGAACCAACCAGACAATTGCTTAGCGAATTTTAAAGATTTTTAAGCAGTCGGACCACCAAAATTTAGGGGAACAACTGACCCTATAGAAGCCCAGACTTGGGTAAAGGAGATAGAGAAGGCGTTCGTAATAGCTAGGGTAGATGAGGGGCAAAAGATCGCTTTTTCCACCTATATGATGAAATGGGAGGCTAACTTTTGATGGGAAGCAAATCAAGCGAGGGCAGGAGAAGGTGTAGTCATATGGGCTAGGTTTAAGACTTTATTTTTTGAAAACTATCTATCAGCTAGTATGCAGGCTAGAATGGAGGCAAAATTTTTAGAGTTAAAACAGGAGAACATGATAGTTACGGAGTATGCCGCAAAGTTTAATGAGTTGGCTAGGTTCGCTCCGCATCAAGTTGATACGGAGGCTAGGAAGGCGAGAAGGTTTGAGCTGGGATTAAAACCCTGGCTCTGCAACAAGGTGGCGGTGTTGCAGATCTCTACATTTGCAGCACTCTTGGAAAAAGCTATTATAGCTGAGGAGGGGAGTGAGGCCATGAGCCTCTATAACAAGGAGAAGAAGAACAAAGGCAAGGTGGAAACTAATAGTGAGAATATGGGTGAAAAGAGAAAAGGGAGCAATTTTAGGAATGTTCAGGTGAAACAGGAAGGTGTAAAGAAGCAGGTGGTACAGTATGAAAACTGTGGAAAGAACCATAAGAGTCAGTGCCTCAAGGGAAAGTTCATGTGCTACAAGTGCGGGCAGGAGGGCCATATCTCTCCCAACTGCCCCAATCCTAGGATGAACAGTGGGTGTTTTCTGTGTGGGTCGACGGAACATAAGGATAAGGACTATCTGAAAAGGAGAATGGAGGCAGGCAGTGTAACCACGGGGAAAGGCAGCGGGACACTAGCGATCACAAGACCAACGCCATCAAACAAACCAACAAAATCAACTGCAAGAGTCTTCAATATGACAGTCCAGGATACCGTGACAGCTGGTGATGGAACTCCAAGTATTATTCGTATAACTTTTATTTTCGTATATATGATTTCCTTATATATAGTAAATTATTTTATAAAAAAATTTTGAAGGAGGAATTTGAGTTCTTTTAGAAATTAAATTTTCATTTAATCAGATAGACAAGCTTTATACTGAATAGTTAAAGATTAGTTCGATCAATTATGATCAAGATCGACTTGCAATGATTGTGTATGCTATATACTCTTATATGTATAAGTTTTAAAACAGTGATTCCGGGGACAGAATCTTTATAAGGGAGGGTGAATGTAATAACCCAATATTTTCTATATAAATAAATAAGAAATTTTACATATAAATTTTTTTTAAAGGTGGTAATATGTGCCAGATAATGTGCATGTATATATGTGATAAATAAAATTTATTTATTACATGAATAATTTCAAATAATTTTATTTTAGAGTTATTGATTATTATAAATTATATTCTTATAATAATTAATTTTATAGTAGAAAAGTTTTTATTATTTATTTTCCATGAAAATATGAATATATAATATTTAAATAATATATCAAATGATTATCGAAATTATTATAATAAATATTTTATTGTATGAGTTTATTCAAATTAGTTAAGTTAATTATTTTAATTTAACTAATTATGGTACATATTTGAAAGATATATCAAACTTTAAATCTGGATTTGGAATAAGGAATAATAATAATAATATTATATTAAATATAATATTATTTTTCAATGATATAAATATATACTGTATGTGTGTTTTGATAATTGCTGGTCAATTATGGAATATAATGTAAAAACCTTATTATATTAATTTGTTAAACCCTATTTTGAAACTCAAATATGAGTTCAAGACTGTGTAGTAATAGTGTTATATGATTTATGTTGTGTATTATTAGATTTATATTTAATTAGGGAGAACCCTCATTATTTGAAACCCTAATTTTTTTTAAAAAAATTAGAAAACCTATTTAACTAGAAACCTAAATTGCTAAACTGGTAACCCTAGTTATTATTTTAGTAAATTGTAACGTTAATTAGAAAACCCTAATTCATAATTTGGGAACCCTAATAATATCAAGAAATCCTAATTATTTAAAACCCTAATTTTCTATTAAAAACCCTAATTTTAATTAGTAAGTTCTAATTAAAATTTATTAAACTTTAAACTTAATTTTTCAAACCTAGAAATTTTTTGAGAAACTTTAAAATTTAAAATATATTGATTAAACCCTAGATTCAAGTACCATGGACAAGAATAACCTTAAATGCTTTGTTAGTTTACTAAAATAACATTTTTTTGGATTTATTTTGTTAGGTTGCTTGCAAATCTTGCCATATCTTGGCAAGTCACCAACTATAGATCTTCCTTGTGCTCTAAAACTCAGCCATATCTGATCTATTGCCACCTTGCATCAGCCAAATACATTGCATCTACATAATATATATAGAATAGGAGAGAGAAAAGTGCTCATATTTGGCCATTTGATCACAACACTAATCCTAGACCCTCTCTCCTTGAAACTTACGAAATCCTAAGGCATATCAGTCATAAAATCAAGCCCCACAATTTCCATTAACAAATCAGTAGCCAAGAAATCAAAGTTTGTTTATAGAAGATACGTATAAACCTAAACCTAAAATCTGAACTTTGATCCTATGTTAGATGTTAGTTTTTTTGTGTTAAACATGTTGTATGTAGTGTATATTGATGATCTGGGTTGATAGATGTTGGATCCATAACATCTATATGCTCGGATTTGTCATTTTTCAAAATTTGGAAAAAACTAGAATTAGTATCTGACAACCGAATGTCAGGGCTTATAGATCTTAGTATGTTATGTGTTTTTGTTGTTTTAAGGTTTAATCTTGTTGTATGATATGAGATCTTTGATCTGGAATTTGAATCAAAGTCAGATCATGAACAGATTGTAAGTTATTCGTGGTCAAACCACGTTGACCGGCCATGACCATACTGTGACGCCCCCAAAATTAGGTATACATCACCCATCTTGGGTCGTCAGATATATAGTACAAAATACAAATACAACTTACTAATACAATTGTCGTGTACAATACGACAAAACATAAACTGTGAGTTTGAATACAAATATTATCTTCTAGAGAGTATTCATACTCAAAAGGAGTCCTCATTACATTTATTAACACGCTATTACATAGAATAGTGAGGACTACTAACTAATACTATCATTCGAACCATTACTCCGTTCCCCGACTTGCCCCAGCTACGTTCTCATTTCCTGAAGAGAACAGTGAAAGAAAGGGTGAGCTCAAGTAGCCCAGTAAGAAATATTATGACTAAGATAATGCAGAATAAATTATCATTAGCCTTCAACAATGTTAAACTGATAAAATATAATAGACATCAAGTTTAACTGCAGCGGAAAAAGCAATCCATTAAAAGAGTCAAGTAGAAAATAAACTCTACTATCTTTTATGATTTAAAAGATTTTCCAACACTGTGATCGCTGGGACTCAGCTTAATAAAATAATCCACATCATCGAATCACCCCTGCACTATTACCAAGGATATTCGTATATTCATTAATGGTCATGATCATGCCAACAACTGTCCATCAATGCACTACGGGCCAATGAGGACTTTTACCACATCATTTGTAACATTACGGTCATGATTACACCGAATAATCTCTGGTCATAATCATACCAAGTCCATCTATGCACTACAGGCCACAGATGACTTTCAACATAATATAAACATGAGGATGATGACAATGATATAAGAATTCAATAAAACAAGTTCAAGAATTAATTTATCCAAGAATTTACAACGTCCAAATTGTCAACATGATACTACTTTGTGGAGTAAAATTCAAGAATGATCAGGAGAATATTTTCATGAATAGATACTAGATGAAGCGCAAATGTCAAGGATATTCCACAAATTTCATGGAGTATAGAAGTCAAAACTTAACCAACTGAGTATAATAAAGAATGGAATAACAAAAGAAATCACCATGCATGCGATAGACCGCACAGACAGGTTATTCCAACAGAATAATAAATAATGGAACCAGGTCCGGCGTAAACGCACAGACAGGATATTCCGACAGAATAATAATAAAAACGGAACCAGGTCTGGTGTAAAACACACAGACAGGATGTTCCAACAGAATAATAATAAAAACGGAACCAGGTCCGGTGTAAAACACACAGACAGGATGTTCCAACAGAATAATAATAAAAACGGAACCACACACAGACAGGATGTTCCAACAGAATAATAATAAAAACGGAACCAGGTCCGGTGTAAAACACACAGACAGGATGTTCCAACAGAATAAAAGAAGAATGTCACCAAGTATAGGGTAGACCACGTATACAGGTTATTCCAACAGAATAATAAGAAATGGAATAACAACAGTTCTCTTCATGAATAAGAAAGAATAACACCCCTTACCGTTTTAAAGAAGAGCTGAAGTAAGAAAGTAGTTAAGTAGCAGAATACTCTTCTTCTCTCTCTCTCTATAGTTTCTCTCTATAGTTTCTCTCTCTAGAGTTCAGTGAATTCGTAAGAAATAATGAAGGAATGAGCTGCTATTTATAGAAAAATAGAATGCATAGTAACTAATCCATGAACGGTCCAGATTGATTACTTTAATCTGACGGTCCATATTTAAAGAAAAATCTTTTAAATAAAATATAATATATTCTATTTATAGAATAACTTTAATAAAGTATTTTGTTTTATATAAAAAGATGTTTCTGTTTTATTACGTTAATAATACGAATAAAACAAAACGTCATTATCGCTAAATAATTCATATTATTAACTGACAATAATGGAATCAAACTGAGTGACTTCTCACATAAGCATTAATAATCAATACCGTGTGCTACTATGCAACCACACGTATTACTGTACTTTTACTACCGAGTAGTTCAACAGTAACAATGGTAAAACTTCCGCCGTTATTTTTAATAAACTATTTTTGTCGTTTTCTCAATCCGACAATAATTTCGTTGTGGGGTCCACCAATGATTGTGCCGTCGTACGAATATTCTCCGACAAAAAGAATATTTTCCGACCAAACGAATATTTTAAAACAACTTGCTTACTTTGCAAAATTTATAAATATTACTCACAACTATAACATTATATCAAATTAACTCCATAATATTCAAAAATGATATTTATAAAAAATTCATCTTTATTTATAAAAGTTGGGGTCTTACAACCTCCCCTTCTTATGAAATTTCGCCCTCGAAATTAGGGTACGTACCTGGTATGTCGAAGAGGTAAGGATACCTTGATTTCATTTCAGATTCTAACTCCCAGGTCATTTCCTCAACATCGTGGTTTCTCCACAAAACTTTGACTTGAGGTATAACCTTGGAGCGTAGAATATGTTCCTTCTTATCCAAGATTTGAACAGGAACTTCTTCATACGTCAAATCCTCCGCTATTTCGTCCGGTTCTAACTCAATAATGTGGTTCGGGTCTTCCACATATTTGCGTAACATGGATATGTAAAAAACGTTATGAACACGAGACATACTTGGCGGTAAAGCGAGTCTATAAGCCACAGTTCCTACTCGATCGAGGATTAAAAATGGACCGATGAATCGAGGATTGAGCTTTCCTCTCTTTCCAAATCTCGTAACTCCTTTCCATGGAGCAACACGTAAGAACACATGATCTCCTATATCAAATTCCACGTCCTTTCGATGAAGATCAGCATAACTCTTTTGTCGATCTTGTGAGGTTTTTATACGTTGTCGGATCGTTTGAATCTTTTCTGTAGTCATACGTACCAACTCCGGTCCCAACAACGTTGCTTCACCCACCTCATCCCAGCATACTGGAGAACGACATTTTTTTCCATACAATGCTTCGAATGGAGCCATGCCAATACTTGCTTGATAACTGTTGTTGTAGGAAAACTCCACCAATGGTAAGAACTTGTCCCAACTTCCCTTGAAGTCAAAGACACAGAGTCTTAATAAATCTTCTAGAGTTTGAATAGTCCTCTCTGATTGTCCGTCCGTCTGAGGATGATATGTCGAACTAAATCGTAAATCTGTGCCCATAGCTTTTTGTAAACTAACCCAAAATCGTGAAGTGAATCTTGGGTCTCGATCAGAAACTATGGATACTGGCATACCATGCAGTCTTACAATCTCGTTTATGTACATACGAGCAAGACGTTCAAGTGTATAAGTTTCTCGTATCGGTAAGAAATGAGCAGACTTGGTCAATCTATCAACAATGACCCAAATCGCATCTATACCTTGAGAAACCTTAGGAAGACCGGTAACGAAATCCATGGTAATGTGCTCCCACTTCCATTCTGGAATTTCAAGTGGTTGCAATGGACCTTTTGGTACTTGATGCTCCGCTTTGACTCGTTGACAAGTTAGACACCTTGAGATAAACAACGCTATCTCTCTCTTCATATTGCTCCACCAAAATGTATGACGAAGATCATGATACATTTTGGTACTTCCAGGATGGATTGCAAACGGTGTGTTGTGCGCCTCCATCATGATTTCATACTTTAAATCAGGGTTGTTAGGAACACAAAGTCTGGAGTTGACTCGAAGTATTCCTTCTTCATCGATTCTTGCTTCCGGCATAGCACCTTCTTGCACTTTCTTCCTCATACGCATCAGCTCCAGGTCTGTAGCTTGAGCAGCTTTAACCTTATCGATTAAAGTTGGTTCTACTCGTATATTCGCCATCATCACATGGGTCCCTGGAGTCTTTAACTCTATCTCCATCCTTTGCAAATCACACAAAATGGGCCTTTGTGTTGACAATATCGCACTCGTACTTGCATATGATCTTCTACTCAATGCGTCAGCTACCACGTTCGCTTTTCCAGGATGGTATTGAATGGTATGATCATAATCTTTCAACAGTTCAAGCCAACGTCGTTGTCGCATGTTGAGTTCCTTTTGAGTGAAGAAATATTTAGGCTTTTATGATCCGTAAAGATCTCCACCTTCTCCCCATACAAGTAATGCCTCCAAATTTTAAGTGCAAAGACAACAGCTGCCAACTCTAGATCATGAGTAGGATAATTCTTCTCATATTCCTTGAGTTGTCTTGATGCATAGGCTATGACTTTTCCATGTTGCATGAGAACGCATCCCAACCCTTTGCTCGAAGCATCACTGTAGATGACAAATCCCTCCGAGCCAGATGGTATTGTTAGAACAGGTGCTGAAATGAGTCTCCTCTTGAGTTCTTGAAAACTCTGCTCACATTCTTCGCTCCAACCGAACTTTGTATCTTTCCGAGTCAGCTGAGTTAATGGAGTAGCGATTCGAGAAAATCCTTCCACGAATCTCCGATAATAACCAGCTAAACCGAGAAAGCTACGTACTTCGGTTACTGATTTAGGTTGCTCCCAGCTTTGAATAGCTTCAATCTTTGCCGGGTCAACAGATATTCCACGACTTGATACTACGTGCCCAAGGAATGCTACCTCTTCCAGCCAGAACTCGCATTTCTTCAACTTGGCATAAAGTTTGTATTCACGAAGCTTTTGGAGTACCAACCTCAAGTGTTGCTCATGATCTTCACGGCTTTTGGAATAAACAAGGATGTCATCGATAAAGACGACCACAAAGTGATCCAAATATTCCTTGAATACCCTGTTCATCATATCCATGAAGGCAGCAGGAGCATTAGTCAATCCAAAAGACATAACTAAGAATTCATAATGCCCATACCGAGTTCTGAAGGCAGTCTTTGGAATATCCTCAGTTCTAACCTTCAGCTGATGATATCCAGAACGAAGATCGATCTTTGAAAAGAATTGTGCTCCTTGCAACTGGTCAAACAGGTCATCAATACGTGGCAATGGGTACCTATTTTTGATGGTGACATGATTCAACTCCCGATAATCAATACAAAGTCGCATACTCCCATCTTTCTTCTTCACGAACAGAACAGGAGCACCCCAAGGAGAAGTACTAGGACGAATAAAACCAATGTCTAACAATTCCTGCAGTTGAGTCTTTAACTCCTGAAGTTCAATAGGAGCCATTCGATATGGGGCTTTGGAAATGGGTTTTGTACCGGGTTCAAGGTCGATACAAAATTCAATTTCACGCTCTGGGGGTAGGCCAGGAAGTTCTTCGGGAAATACGTCAGGAAATTTATTAACAACAGAAATATCATTCAAAGCTGACGTATTTTTGTTTAGATCTGTGACATGAGCTAAGAAAGCTTGACATCCGTTTTTCAATAAACGAATAGCTTTATGGCTTGAGATGACAGCGATTGATTTTAATGGTTTGGTTGCTTGAATTCGCATAATAGGTCGATTAGGAATATGAAAGCTAACAACCTTACGAAAACAATCAATTTTTGCATGATGAGTAGTTAACCAATCAATCCCTAGAATCACGTCAAATGCAAGTATTTTTAATGAAATCAGATCGACAGGTAATGTGTGGGTACCAACTTGAACCAAACAAGACTTATAAACCGTGGATGTAATGAAGGTTTCTCCCAATGGAGTTTCAACTGCTAAGTCAAAGTCTAATTTCTCCGGAATCAAATTTAATCGATGAGCGCAAGTAGGAGAAATAAAAGAATGGGTAGAACCGGTATCAAATAAAGTATAGACTTCGTTAGAGTTTATGATAAGCTTACCCGTGATGACCTCATTCGGGTTCCTTGCTCTCTGGGAGTTCACAACAAACGCTCTCCCTTGCACAACCGGTTTTGACTTTTCTGGGACGGCCTTTGGTGCCTCCATCCTAACTGAATTTGTCTTCGGTAAACGACAAAATCGGGCTAAATGACCTTCTCTTCCACAATTATAACATGCTTTGGACGGCATCGCGCAGTTTGGACTGATGTGCCCCTCCCCTCCGCATTTGAAACATATGATAGGTGGTCGTTCTCCTTCCTTAACGACAGGTGCTGGTGCTGACGTCTTTCCATCATTGTTGAATCTCCTCTTCTTGAAATGCCCATTCTTATTGTTTTGGCCCTGATTACCACCGAAGTGGTTACCATTTCTGGCCTGTTGATTCCCTCCACGCTTGTTGTCACCGCTTCGATGACTGCTCTCACTGGTATTATCATTTTGCCGGCTGCTCTCTTTTGGTTGCGTTGTCTCGTTATCGCGCTCCACCAACTGAGCCCTATTTACAACATCTGAATACAAACACAGTTTATGAGAAACAAGATGTTGACGTATCTCCGGCTTCAAACCTCTTAAAAACATCCGCGTCATTCTTTCTTCATTATCCACCAGGTGGGACGCAAACCGGGATAACTCCGCAAATTTTGCCTCGTACTGCGACACGGTCATATTATTCTGCTCCAATTTGATGAACTCCACCTCCTTCATGTGACGAATACTCTCGGGAAAGTATTTGTCGTTAAACAGCTCTTGGAACTTCTCCCAAGACATCTTCAGTGCGGCAGGTTGAGTACGCTTTATCGATTCCCACCAGTAATCTGCCTCTCCTCGCAACATAAAGGCGGCAAAGGGAACCTTTTGCTCCTCGGAGCAACCCAAGACATCAAATATCTTGGTGATCTGCTTTATCCATGTTTCAGCTACAAGTGGTTTGGGTTCTCCCTTAAACTTCGGTGGTCCCAGCTCCTTAAACTGTTTAGCGGTGACCGCCAGAGAGTTTCCAGTATTTCCACCTACGTTGTGGACAGGAGCCGCTTTCACCTGTTGTTGCATGAATTGCATAAAGCCTCTGAACATTTGATCATTCATCATTTGGTCAGTGTTGTTGTTTGCATGAGGATTGTCACCTTCCTGATGCACATTATCCTGATTATTGATATGTGGTGAATCAACAGTCGCCTGTGCTCCATTGCTATTCTCAACATTCTCAGATGCCATTTCCAGATACTGCCACAAAATAAAAGTTAATTGATATGTCATATATTATCCTTATATTATGACCGACCAATTAAATACCATGCAAATAAACTTAGGTAGGACATACTAGCGAAGGAATTCCCCGTCTCTCCCCTCCTAGTTCTATTCTCACATCTTAGCCAGGGATCATAACCCTAAGCTCTGATACCAACTGTGACGCCCCCAAAATTAGGTATACATCACCCATCTTGGGTCGTCAGATATATAGTACAAAATACAAATACAACTTACAAATACAATTGTCGTGTACAATACGACAAAACATAAACTGTGAGTTTGAATACAAATATTATCTTCTAGAGAGTATTCATACTCAAAAGGAGTCCTCATTACATTTATTAACACACTATTACATAGAATAGTGAGGACTACTAACTAATACTATCATTCGAACCATCACTCCGTTCCCCGACTTGCCCCAGCTACGTTCTCATTTCCTGAAGAGAACAGTGAAAGAAAGGGTGAGCTCAACTAGCCCAGTAAGAAATATTATGACTAAGATAATGCAGAATAAATTATCATTAGCCTTCAACAATGTTAAACTGATAAAATATAATAGACATCAAGTTTAACTGCAGCGGAACAAGCAATCCATTAAAAGAGTCAAGTAGAAAATAAACTCTACTATCTTTTATGATTTAAAAGATTTTCCAACACTGTGATCGCTGGGACTCAGCTTAATAAAATAATCCACATCATCGAATCACCCCTGCACTACGGCCAAGGATATTCGTATATTCATTAATGGTCATGATCATGCCAACAACTGTCCATCAATGCACTACGGGCCAATGAGGACTTTTACCACATCATTTGTAACATTACGGTCATGATTACACCGAATAATCCCTGGTCATAATCATACCAAGTCCATCTATGCACTACAGGCCACAGATGACTTTCAACATAATATAAACATGAGGATGATGACAATGATATAAGAATTCAATAAAACAAGTTCAAGAATTAATTTATCCAAGAATTTACAACGTCCAAATTGTCAACATGATACTACTTTGTGGAGTAAAATTCAAGAATGATCAGGAGAATATTTTCATGAATAGATACTAGATGAAGCGTAAATGTCAAGGATATTCCACAAATTTCATGGAGTATAGAAGTCAAAACTTAACCAACTGAGTATAATAAAGAATGGAATAACAAAAGAAATCACCATGCATGCGATAGACCGCACAGACAGGTTATTCCAACAGAATAATAAATAATGGAACCAGGTCCGGCGTAAACGCACAGACAGGATATTCCGACAGAATAATAATAAAAATGGAACCAGGTCTGGTGTAAAACACACAGACAGGATGTTCCAACAGAATAATAATAAAAACGGAACCAGGTCCGGTGTAAAACACACAGACAGGATGTTCCAACAGAATAATAATAAAAACGGAACCACACACAGACATGATGTTCCAACAGAATAATAATAAAAACGGAACCAGGTCCGGTGTAAAACACACAGACAGGATGTTCCAACAGAATAAAAGAAGAATGTCACCAAGTATAGGGTAGACCACGTATACAGGTTATTCCAACAGAATAATAAGAAATGGAATAACAACAGTTCTCTTCATGAATAAGAAAGAATAACACCCCTTACCGTTTTAAAGAAGAGCTGAAGTAAGAAAGTAGTTAAGTAGCAGAATACTCTTCTTCTCTCTCTCTCTATAGTTTCTCTCTATAGTTTCTCTCTCTAGAGTTCAGTGAATTCGTAAGAAATAATGAAGGAATGAGCTGCTATTTATAGAAAAATAGAATGCATAGTAACTAATCCATGAACGGTCCAGATTGATTACTTTAATCTGACGGTCCATATTTAAAGAAAAATCTTTTAAATAAAATATAATATATTCTATTTATAGAATAACTTTAATAAAGTATTTTGTTTTATATAAAAAGATGTTTCTGTTTTATTACGTTAATAATACGAATAAAACAAAACGTCATTATCGCTAAATAATTCATATTATTAACTGACAATAATGGAATCAAACTGAGTGACTTCTCACATAAGCATTAATAATCAATACCGTGTGCTACTATGCAACCATACGTATTACTGTACTTTTACTACCGAGTAGTTCAACAGTAACAATGGTAAAACTTCCGCCGTTATTTTTAATAAACTATTTTTGTCGTTTTCTCAATCCGACAATAATTTCGTTGTGGGGTCCACCAATGATTGTGCCGTCGTACGAATATTCTCCGACAAAAAGAATATTCCCCGACCAAACGAATATTTTAAAACAACTTGCTTACTTTGCAAAATTTATAAATATTACCCACAACTATAACATTATATCAAATTAACTCCATAATATTCAAAAATGATATTTATAGAAAATTCATCTTTATTTATAAAAGTTGGGGTCTTACACATACAAAATCTGGGCAGTCAAAAACTTGCCCAGAAATGCCTGACAGCAAGTTCTTGGGCTTGGATCTCTCAGTGAGTTGATTGTTTGTGTTTTTCTTTGCATCTAAGTTGTAATATGTTGTTTATACTACATTCTTGTGCCTTAAGATCACTTAAAAAGAAAAAGGAGGATCGTAGTGGACGGTCAAACCAAGCTTGACGATCATGAAAGCTGTTTTCTAGGTAACCCAGAAAACGCTTGAATATGTCGTCTGAGATGGGTTAACCGGCATAGATATGCTAAATCTGTTGTTGTTATGCTGATTTTATATAATGGATCTCTTCATATACATGTTGGCTACATACTGCAACTTTTAGATCACGAAAACACTACATGAGCAACAAGTTATGGAAGCCCAAAAATGACCAATCGAACTGTTCTTCATTTTTGGGTGACAGGCTATTTTGAAGGCTTAGATCTCCTTATCGTTATGCAGTATGACTTTATTTGTTGCTTGTTGGAGTAGTATTACACTAATACTACAATATCTAACCTTTAGCAAGCTCAGAAACATGATAATCAATGATCTAGACTTGGTCAAACATGGTACCTAGAAACTGCTTATGAATGTTCTTGAGGACTCAAGAACACCAAAGGCGACAAATTTTGTCGCTAAATGCTATAGCGACAATTTTACTTATTTAATTTAATTTATTTTTCAAAAATCATTTAAAAATAGAAATTAATTATTAAAAATTCCAAAAATAGTTTTAAAAATTATTTTAAGTTATAAAAATTAACTTTTAATAATTTGACATATTTTCCATAAATATTAGTATTTATTTAAATATTATTGATATTTAATTTATTTAATAAATACATTAAATAAATTAATTAAAAATGATTTTATCATATTCAAAATTATTTTAAATAATAAAAAGGTATTTAATAATATTTTAAGTTATAAAATATAACTTTTAATATTTTTAAAGCAAATTTCATTAATTATTTAATATCAATGATATTAGATTTATTTAATAATTATATTAAATAAATTAGTTTAAAATGATTTTAATATTAGAAAAATCATTTTCAATGAGAATAAATAGTTTAAAAATATTTTAAGTTTTAAAATATAACATTTAATTTTTAAAGGTAAATTTTATTAATAATTTAATATTAAATGATATTAGAGATATTTAATAATAATATTAAATAAATAATTTTAAAATGGTTTTATTGATTTAAAAATCATTTAAAAAGAAAATATATGAATTAAAAATATTTTAAGTTATAGTTAATGACTTTTAATATTTTGATAAATAATACATTAATACTTAAATATTAATGATAATTATTTAAAAATGATTTTAAATATTTTAAAAATCATTTAAGGGTAATAAAAAACTTTTACAAATATTTTGAGTTATTATAAATAACTTTAATATTTTGACAATTGTTTCATTAATAATTTAATATTAATTAAATATTAATGATAATAGAATTAGTTAGTATTTAAATCATTTAAAAATGATTTCAGTGTTTGAAAAATCATGATAAATTATAATAATTATTTAAAAATTATTATAAGGCTATGAAAAATAATTCAACTGATATTTAAAATATCTAATGTAATATTAAACTATAGAATAGAGTTTTAGACTCGATAATTACCCGATAAAGACAGCAGTACACCGAAATATTTCAGAAATTGATCCGGACTTAGAAAATTGGACTAGATACGTGTTTGTTTGTGATCCAATGACTGTTAAATATGTATGACAATATGATTAGGTTATGTGCTGACTGTAAATAGTAGTACTATGTGTTATGTTATGTTATTCTAATCGAACGAATAATCTTATTAATGCTAGGTTTCGATATAAAAGATAAAACTAAGTTGCGTTATTGTAAGCAGCAGCTCAGGCAAGTATCTTAACTTTGCATTTTCTTTATGCAATGGACATGAGTAAGAAAGTTTCAGAATTATATTATTATTGTGTCAGATTATTAACTCTATTATTATTGATTATGTATCCAATCTTTTGTATTCATACAAGTTCTTAAATTATCCGATCATTATTTGTCAATACAGTACTATTGTACAATCCAGATATTTATTCTGTTTGTTAATTTCTAAGTATGGTTAGACAAGTATCCTAACTTGGATAATCATTGTATTTAATCACATGTTTGATACATACTAGTTAGTTTCCAATATGTATACGTTGACTTAAAAGCCATCTAGACTATTTGATTTGGCTAGACACAAATTTAAAAATATTGTTGAACAAGATAGAGCTTTATTGTATCTAACCAGATTATTTTCGTTCGAATTCTCGACTAAGTATGAACATCCCAATTATGGAAAAACTTTTGTGTGCCAAAGGCGGATAAGATGAATGATCATCTCATTCTTGCATGTAGTATTGATCAATACAAGGCATAACGGGCTGATCACCCCCTGTGCCTGTAAGTTATGACGATTTACAGATAAATTTCTGTTTAACCTTTTCAAAAATAGAAAATAATGTTCATAATCTGATGACTGATCTCCAGTTATAGTCAGTACGTAGTTTCAAAAATTTGATATAGAATTAATATGTTGTTATTATTGGTTCAGCTTACTTCACACCTGTTGATTCGTTATAGAAGTGTCATTCAAAGAAAATATTTATCCTTTCAGCTAATATTTATTGTTGTTATTACTTGCTGGGCACCCAAATGCTCATCCTTGATTAATTTAAATGTTTTCAGCCAATCATGATCAACCTGAAGGATTATGCAGAAACAAAAGAAAAGGAAAGCAAATAGAATAAGATTTATGATATTTTATGTAATAGTTAGATGTTATTAAGACAATGGTATCTATTAATTATCATGTAATGAATGTTTAAATGTCGCGTACCTGAGATATAAACTCTGATATGTAAATTATGTTTAAAATTTATATTATTGTTATTATTATTAGTACTATTCCGCTCATAGAAATGGTATCATGAAGCATCGAGTTTGGGTTTTAAGTACCTAAATTTGGGGGTATCACACACAACACACCGTTTGCAATCCATCCTAGAAGTACAAAAATGTATCGTGATCTTCGACATACATATTGGTGGAGCAATATGAAGAGAGAGATTGTGGAGTTTATTTAACTTGTCAACGTGTCAAGGTAGAGCATCAAGTGCCAAAAGGTCTATTGCAACCACTTGAAATTCTAAAATGGAAGTGGGAGCACATTAACATAGATTTCGTTACTGGTCTTCCCAAGGTTTCTCAAGGTATAGAAGTAATTTGGGTCATTGTCGATAGATTAACTAAGTCTGCTCATTTCTTACCTATATGGGAAACATATTCACTTGAACGTCTTGCTCGTATATACATAAATGGGATTGTAAGACTGCATGGTATGCCAGTATCTATAGTTTCTGATCGAGACCCTAGATTCACTTCAGGATTTTGGGTTAGCTTGTAGAAAGTTATGGGCACTGATTTATGATTCAGTTCTGCATATCATCCTCAGACGGACAGGCAGTCAAATAGGACTATTCAAACTCTTGAAAATCTATTAAGACTCTGTGTCCTAGACTTCAAAGAAAGTTGAGACAAATACTTACCATTGGTTGAATTCTCCTACAATAATAGTTATCAAGAAAGTATAGGCATGACTCCATTCAAGGCGTTGTATGGACGAAAGTGTCGTTCTCCAGTATGTTAGGACGAGGTGGGCGGAGCAATATTGTTGGAACCAAAATTTGTACGCATGACTACAGAAAAGATTCAAATGATCCGGTAACGTACACAAACCTCATAAGATCGACAAAAGAGTTATGCTTATCTTCATCGAAGGGACGTGGAATTCAATGTTGGAGATCATGTATTGTTACGTGTTGCTCTATGGAAAGGAGTTACGAGATTTGAAAAGAGAGGAAACCTCAACCCTCGATTCATTGGTCCATTTAAAATCATGACCGAGTAGGAACTGTGTCCTATAGACTCGCTTTACCATCAAGTATGTTTAATGTTCATAACATTTTTCACATATCTATATTACGTAAATATGTGGAAGACCCAAACCACATTACTGAAATAGAACCAGATGAGATAGTAAAAGATATAACGTATGAAGAGGTACCTATTAAAATTTTGGATAAGAAAGAACATATTCTACGCTCAAAAGTTATACCTCAAGTCAAAGTTTTATGGAGAAACCACGATATTGAAGAATTGACTTGGGAGTTAGAATCTGAAATGAAAATAAGGTATTCTCACCTCTTCGACATACCAGGTACGTACATCAATTTCGAGGACGAAATTTCATAAGGAGGGGAGGTTGTAAGACCCTAACTTTTTATGAATAAAGATTTAATTTTCTCTAATTATTATTTTAAATAATAAGGCGTGATTTGATATAATGCTATAGTTATGGGTGATATGTGCAAATTTTGTAAAGCAAGCAATTTGTCATAAAATATTCGTTTGGTCGGAAAATATTCTTTTTATCGGAGAATATTCGTACGACGACACAATCATTGGTGGACCCTACAACGGAATGACTCTCGGATATAGAAAGCGACATAAATAACCTTTTTATAAAAATAACGGCAAAATTTTACCGTTAACTGTTGAAATACCGGTGATAAAAGAACAGTAATACGCGTGGTTGCACAGTAGCACACGATATTGTACAGTACCTATAATTATTGATGCTTACTTAAGAAGTCATTCAGTTTTATTCAATTATTGCCACAATAGTTATTGCATAGTATCTCATATTATCGATTCAATTATTGTCACAGTATCATTTACATAATATTTTATATTATTAAATCAATAATTGAAATGACACAGTTATTCATATTATTATTTGCATTATTAATAATGTCTAGAAAGTTCTGCCGAGAAAAGAGGTTATGTTATTTAATTACGCACCAATAAGAAGAAATTCTTATCGAAAAGCCCCCTCTTTCTTGAGAATGATCTGGTTGTCAATATTGTGAGTTATAATATTAATGATGAATAATTGTTGAAAGATTAAAAATGTGTTGATTGAAGATAAGTGATTTGTGATAAATATTTATTCAATTTTTGATATAAATAGAGGGGTTGCCATGAAGTATTTGTTGTAAGTTTGACTTATTACATAGACCCCCACTTACTCATTTTTCAAAATTACAGGTAGAAAGTTGTCTCAGTTTTGTTTTATTATTATTATAATAGTAATAAAACAGAAAACTTTTTATTTAAAAAAGAATACTTTTTATATTATATATAAAGTTATTTGTTTTATTAGATTATAAGTAGAATATATTATATTTTATATAAAGTTTTTGTTTTATTAGAATATTTTACTGCATAGTGATGAATAGTAAAAATCAAAAAATTCGCCGAATTCTTCGCCCGTGAAATGTTTACTATGCGTCTATGATTATTTTCTTAAATAGTGTCCTGCCATTCTCCTATAAATAGGATGGTTAGTTAAGAAATGAAATTCATACCAGAATCAGAGAATTATTCTTCTATAATATTGTGCGTATTTCTTTTGAGTATAAGGACACTTTGAGTGTCGCAAATAGTGCAAGTTTTTCTTAAGAATATCTCCGTTATACCAGTCAGATTTAGTCTCCTACTAAGGTAAGGGATATTATTTTCATTCAATATTCGTAAGAAATATTATTTTCTTTCATACTTTATAGTATGTAAGTAATATTATTTCATTTCATATTCCTAAATCTACACTTACTTTGATAAGTATTGCTTCTATAATCCCTGAAATTAGTAGAATATCTTTGAGTTTTACGCTTCATCTAGTATCGTGTCACTGAAATATTTATCTGAACATTCTTCTTAAATTTTAATATTTTCATTTGGGTTACTATTCTTGGGTACTATTCATACAGTACTATTCATGAGTACTATTCACAACAGAATTTAATTTTTTTTTCTATCCAAATTATTTTTGATACATGAATATAATTCTTGAATTTTACTCCACAATTAGTTGTCATGTTAACAATTTGGACATTTTTGAACTCTGAATAAATTGAATTATAAATCTCTTATATTTATCCTTGATCTCACTTAATGGATTCTTTATATCATTGTCATCGTCCTCATGCTTATATTGCGGTAAAAGTCATCTTTGGTCCGAAGTACATAGATGGACTATTGATTGGTATGATTATGACCAGATATTGTGTATTGGTATAATTATGACATGTAATGTTACAGACAAATGTTGTGGTGAAAGTCCTCTTTGGCCCGTAGTGCATAGATGGACAATTGTTTGGCATGATCATGACCACTGGTAATACAAACGAATATTCTTGGCCCGTAGTGCATGGATAATTCGTTGAATTGAAATATTTATTGATTGGTGTTACAGGGATAAAATAATTGTGATAGACTTTTAAATCATATAAGATAGTAGACATCATGTTCTACTTGACTCTTCTAATGGATTGCATATTCCGCTGCAGTTGTTGATCTAAAACTTGTTGTCTATTGTACTCTATCAGATTTTTCCCTTTTGAGAACTAAGAATAATTTATTCTACATTATCTTAGTCATAATATTCTTTACTGGGCTAGTTGAGCTCACCCTTTTCTTTCATTGTTTTCTTTAGGAAATGAGAATATAGTTGGGACTAGTCGGAGAATGGAGTGATGGTCCAAGATCGTTGCTATAGTAGTCATCACTATTCTATAAAATAGTGAGACAATAATTGTATTTAGGAATTTATTTGAGTTTGGGTATTGTCTACGAGACAATATTTGTATTAAAACTCACAACTTATGTTTTGTCGTATTTTACACGATATTTAATAATTGCATAAATGCAGTTTGTTTTTAAATTCTGTACCATATATTTAGCGACTCAGAATGGGTTGTATGGACCTATTTTGGGGGTGTCACACTGTGACAACCCGAGAATTTAGACGATTAATAAAATCTTAAATGATTAAATTAAAGGTTAAAGAATAAAACCTAGAGTGGAAATAGAGGAATGATTTAAATTTTTTAAAGAAAGAAGTAGATTATGAATATGAAAATTTTTATTAAGGAAATAAAATTCAAGTGAAGAGATATTATAAGGATAAAACGAATGTGTGTGTGTGTGTGTGTATATATATATAGTGATGTGTTATATATTTTAGCAAGATGAATGATAATGATAAATACTTTGTGAATATATGAGTAAGTGAATATGAATATTATGTGATGGTTTATATTTGTTTATTTATATAAACAAATAAAAGAAACTAAGGTAACCTAATTATATATTAGGAATAAAAAATTTAATTACTTAAGGGTTATGGTATGGGGGAATAATAGTATTTAAAATATATACTAATTCCAAGATATTTATTTTATACATCTCAAATAATTAATTTTATAACCTAATTATAACAAGTCTAATTGGGTTAAGAAATTAAGTGCATGTAAGTAAGGATTTAAATTATAATTGTGTGGAATGAAAACCCTAATTAAATAATTAGGGAAAGATAAAATTAAAAGTGTTGGACTATGATAATTTCCATAGCCCAAAGAATTAAATTAAAAAGCCCAAGTGTTGGTCCAAGTATGGAAGGACATAATGGTCATTTGTTAAGTGAAATAAAAGTAATTAAACAAAATAATAATGTGGTGAATGGAAGGGACAAATGGATGTTTATGTGGGAGAATAAGGAGGCAACATGACTAGCTAATTGGAGGGTGAAATAAAAGGCCAAGTGGCCAGATTTTTGGAGAGGAAAAGGTGGAGTATATCATCACCACATGTTTCAAAGGATATTCACCAAACTTAGCTAGGTGTCATTTATTTTAAGGTGCCACCTTAATTACTAATTCTCTATATATCAATATAATGATTAGGGAGAGAGAAAGTAAAAGAGGAATGTTGGGAGATAATATAGATATATGCAATGTATATCTACTAACATAATAAAAATATCCAATGACCAAACCAATAACAACCATTAATTTTTCTCTCAACTCATTTCATAATTTGGCAAAACAAAACAACACCAGGAGAGAGAGATAGGAGAGTTTTGGCAGCTACATGGAGGAGAGAAAGGGGAGTTTTTGGTAAGTTATGAAAGCTCCATAATCAAAGCTTACTAAGAAGGAGAAGGAAATCAAGTAAAGGTATAAAAATCTATCTATAAATTAGTTATTCCTTCTAGTTAACTTATTTTGATGAAATAAGAATATATGTTTCTAAACTCAAAAACTTTATATTTACTTGTTGATGAGTGTTTTATATTTAGATATACTCATATTGGGGGTTGATTTGTTTGGAAATCAAAAGAGAAGAAAAGTAATTTTTCTAGTTTATAAACCATACATTTTTATTTGCTTTGGATTTCCATCGTTTTTGATATACACCTTCTTTTTATGATCCGTCAAAGAGATGTGCTAGATATGTAAGTTAGCTACTAAACTTAAGTGGTTGCACTCAAAAATATTGAGTACACAAGCCGTAGTGGCTATTTTAGCAAAAATAGTTTCACTATTAAAAAGAAAAACAAGACTGTTTTGGGTCAGTTTATGCTAGGGGTAGTTTCGTTATTTTTCTGACAATCAAAAATTCTGAAAAACTTTGGGATGATAATATGATGAGTTTTCTAACATCTTCAAGTGGAATCACTGAAAAAGGAGATATAGATTTCCGTATGAACTGTTTTTAACAAAGCACGAAAAAGTAAAAATTTCAAAAAAAGCTACTACCCAGAACTTTCCAAGGGCAGTTTTGGCTACTTAATTTATGAAATAAATTCCGGCATTTTGGGACATAAAAATATATGATATAAAGTTGCTAATGTCCAAAAATGAGCTCATTCTGACTTAAAATGACCAAGTTATGACCATTTTAATTTTTAGAATTTTCTGACAAAACGATTATAACCGGAGTTCTATAACTCCGATAGCCACGAAATTTAAATTGGAGGTTCACATTAACAAGTATATGATTATTTCAAGAGATGGGAATTTTTGGAGTTGAACATGATAGGGCTAATTTCTTAAGCTACAAACTAAAAATAATTTTTGAAAAATACTAAAGGGAGTTGAAAAATTATGAAAAAAATCTTTTTGTGTATGAAATATATGTATATATGTTTGATCAAAAGATAGAAAAATAATAAATTAATTTGGTATTTTTGTGAAAAGAGATAATGAATCTAGCTTGCTGGATTGAAAGAATTAATGAATCCAGCTTACTGGATTGAAAATCTGTTAAATCCAATTTGCTGGATTGGAAAGTAGTTTACTGAATCGAAAATCTGTTGAATCCAGCTTGCTGGATTGGCCATTTAGTTGCTGGATTTGGAATCCAGTTTGCTAGATTGCAATCTGGTTTGTTGGATTGCAATCTAGGTTGTTGGATTGGTATGTTTGGATAATCCAGGTTGCTGGATTAGTATTTCACTTATTAGATTTTAAAGAAGAACTTATAATATATAGGATTAAAGTGTTAAATCATAATATATATGATATAGTGATTAAAGAATTATCAAAAGACGATAATAATAATGATGTTTTAAGGAGTAATATAATATTTGACTATATGATAAGTGTTTAAGTTGTATAATGACTGTAATTAACAGTTGTGTATGTGATGACATTATTCTAATTGAGATATCGATATTATCAATAATAGGTCTTTCAACTGAAGGTAAATTATCTTTGCATAGGAGTAGTCAACGGTACAGGCAAGTTCTCGAACTATACTTTTAATTAAGCAAGTTCTCTAACTCAAACCTGAGTTATGATTTTTCAAGCATGCTAGTGGTTAATCATTGTTGATTATATCATATCTATAATTTATTGATTCGCACGTTGTGCATGTGGTATATGTTCATCATGTATGAAAGACTGATCACCTTCATTACCATTTTGTTCAATTATAGTTGTTCATATTCATTGTTGGCCATTCATCATTATTGTCTTGGTTATTCGGTTATGGAAATTGATTCATGTTCTTTCACAATTATTATATTGTTGAAAGTTTGTCAACTTTTATTCTTTTCAATCTTGATATATCTTTCTTCGAACTTAAACTTGTTGGGCAAACTTGTTATTCACCCTTGCTATATTATGATAAACATTTCAGATTAAGACAAAACTTCGAACACAGGCAAAGGCAATGACAAGTTCCAGGATTGGATTAATGTACAGTTAAAATTATAATAATATTGAAGGCAAATAACATTGTAAGTCCTGTAGTATGTGAATGTGTGTATGTTAAGGTTATCGACCTTGGGGATTATGTTGTAAAGGTTATTGTTTAAAAAATTTATGTTTATATCTTCCGCAATAGTTATAGAAATGATGTACCAAATTCGAGGTAAAAAGTACCGAGATTTGGGGGCCACAGTTGGTATCAAAGCTATAGGTTATAAACCATAGGTAGGGTTAGATTAGGCTATAACCTCAGGCATAAGGATAATGACTAACTCAAATTGAGTTTAAGTTCTAAGCGATGAATTCGGGAAATGTATTAATAAGTCAATATGATTCAAAGAAGAATTTTGACAAGTAATAAAGATCTAGAGTTACCTAACTCTGATAATAAAGATGAACAATAATAATGAATAGATAGAGTCTAAAAGACTAAAAGTATAAAGGGAAAGAAGATCGTAAAACAAAATGATCATAACATAGAAAAGAATCGTAACATAATACGATTATAATATGAGAACACACCGTGATCTGATAAGGTCATAGCAGGGATGAGGATCAATCAAATGATTAAAAATCTTATAGAAAAATTGTTGTATGTAAGTTATAATATGAATTGGTACTATGCCAACTCAGAAAAAGGATTGGGGATGATGTAATACGGATTAAATAAAATTCGTATGGAGTAAGGAAAAGCTAGGACTATTTGGGATTTCAATTGAGGACTCATGTCAGCAGCTAAGTTGTATAATTCTTTGTATGGGCGGGAAATTGTACTCGGTGTAACAACAACTTAGTTTCTTACATTGATAATCATTGAAATGTTTGTGTCACGCTATTTGCTATATACATGTTGAGAAGGTGATTATTTTCTCATGTGTATAACAGATAGGTAGAGAATATAAAGTTAGGTGTGAGTTCTTAAAACTCATACTTATGGTAAGTTTGTGACTCATAATCGCATGGTTTGTTTTTGAACCCCTAAGCATATGGACAGTTCTTGATTAGTTCTTGAACTAAGTATTGCTGGGATAAGTTCCTAAACTCATATTATTGTGGAAAGTTCCTAAACTCATAATGTATGGTAAGTTTGATGAACTATACCAGGGTATAGGAAAGTTGTGAATGGAGTATTGAGGATGATAGGAATAGATAAACTTATTAAGCAATGGATCATTATAGAAAGTGAAGTTGATGGTGGAAGCATATGTATTCCAAATCTTCTAACTATGCTAGACTTCAAAATTTTTGACATCAAGCTAAATACGCACTGATGTGCCTTTTAAAATGAATTTTGTTATTCTCAACGTGTAATACCCGAGAATTTCCGTGTATTATTAGATAAATAGGTGAATGGAAATAAGTATTTATTTGAATATGAACAGTTTCGTGTTAAGAAATGAGATAACTCAAATAATTAGATAATTGAGAATGTGGAGTTGTGGTAAACTCGTTGAAAGCCTTGTGTGGCATAGTGATGGGAAATACTAATAGTAATGTTAATCGGCGAAGAAATTATAAAATGAGCAATTAAGTAATATTAATTGTTAATTGTTGTTGTAGTATATTGTTAGTTGTTTATTGATGTGTGGAATATTAATTAATTGATAATGGTTGTGGTAGAATATTGATTAATTAATAATGGTAGTTAATTAATAATATATGATTATTATTGCTAGCAAATGTAATAAGGATTAATGACTATATACAGTAATCAATGAATAGAATGGTATGCTTTATTTAACTTATGAAGACATGTGATATTATATAACTCCTACAATCAATAGAAGATGTGGTGTGACACATTAGTATGGCTATGTAATATATATAACTATATAATAAAGTGTAAGGAATTATAAGTTGCATAAACAATTATTTATGTGACAATAGGTATGAGTGGAAATATTGAAAGATATACTCTGTCAAAGGATTATAAATTATCTTAATAAGTGAGTCTACTTGAAATAATAAAGTTTTAAGGAGATATTAATTACTAGTGGGTAATTAAATAGAGTCTATACATATAATAATTAGACTGGACTAATGTACATGGATTATTTGATGTGAGTACATAAATAATCCCTCACTCTCCATTGTGCAGTAGCATTAACACATTAAAATTATATTTTTAGAATTTAAGGAACCAAAGTAAGCTTTATAAACACGATTGCTAAGGTTGAATACCAGTGTCCCATATTCAGTGTCCAAACCGTACTCAAATAGTAGCCTATATCCTCTTTGCGTGAAATCAGTTGCTACAAATCTATGGTGATGATGGCTATGGATTCGCAGTTGGGAAACTCTCTTCTACCCATTGTCCTCTTCCATTATCCTGTGAATCAATCCATTGAGCAATGCCATGAACTGGGCATTTCATCCTCTATATATAGCACCATTTCTACTCCATTTTCTGTTGCTTAAAACTTGTCTGAGAGGTGCAATAGGGAGTGTGAGCTGCTGAGGGAGTGTAATCATTGTGTTGAAGAATTCCATTAAGCTTTAAGAGGTATAAATTTTGTTTGTGCTCTTAAGTTAAGTTTTGTCAAATTCTTGCAATTCTCATGAAATATCTGTTAAGTAGTATAAATTAGCAAGCCTTTGTGTTGTTTGAGTTAGCATGTATGCCTTGAAGTGCTGTAGTGAGTCTGGTTTGAGAATTAACAATATCTGTGCTAAGGCTTTGCAGAAGCAGAGTCATTTATTTTTGCCTCAGAATGAAGTGGCGCGGCCGCGCCACTTCTGTAACTATATACGCGCGACCGCGCGTGGTGACTTTTCTAGATACTGCTGTAGTGAGTCAGTGATATGCTAACTATGTTAGAATGGTTTGAACATGCCTATAAATAACCTATACATATGTACTGAGATTGTTAGGCATATAGTAAGCCATGATTGGTTGATTCTAGTTTGATTATTCAAAGAGGAGGACTTAAATAGTTGGAAACTAGTTTGATAAATATGGTGTAAAACATGTTCTGACTTTATGTGCCAATGTGTCAAGACCTGAACTACATTAAAATGTGACCCATATGTTAGTCTATATTGTTTGCAAAGGTATGTTGTAGTCAAGCATGATTGAAAAGGAAAAATTTCAAATATAAGGCTATGTGTATATAAGCTAAGTATACGTTAAGTTTTGAGCAAGCTATCATAATCTGTAAACGTCAAAGTACAACATAGAATACATGAACTTACTATGTATGCTTAAGTTTTGATGACTTCATAACTTGAAATACATGATGTATCTAGCAAGCTTGTATAGTTAGGGCGGAAGGACCATTGGCATGTTAAATGTATATAAGGATAGACAAGCTAGGCCAGGCAAATAGCTGCTCAGTCCTGGTTTGAACTGGGAGCCGCGCTGCCGCGCGTCTCCTTAGTACAAATCAGACGCGGCCGCGCCAGTCTGCTGTAGGATCAGTTTTCTGCTATTAATTTGTAAGAGTTACATACTTGTATTATTACTCTGGCATGCATTATATGACCAGTACATGTCTAATATGTTAAGAAGAAAGCTAGATGATATGAGTGAATGTTTAATGACATGATTATAGACTTTCAAGTGATAAGTTTCAAAAAAAAAATTATTTGCAAACTATAAAGCAACGATTAAAGACTATGTTAATTGATTTTCATGGTGATCTACAAACTGATTTTGTGTTATAAATACGTAAGGTATGAAATGAAGTATGTGGAGAGTATACAAATAACTTAGATGTTTAAGTATGCATTTAAACTTACATATCAAGCATGAGCACATTTAACTAATGAATATCTTATATACATATTATATTATGTTAGGATTTGAAAGAGTGTTGTTAAGCGATATTTTGGTAAAACTGCGCTTGAGGCTAGTATTTGAACCTTACTATTATTGTTGTGCAATATCATTGCATTATATTACTTGACAAATACTATAAGCTTATCCCTTTTGAATACAAGTTAGATTACTTTCTCGTTCAAATGAGCTAGTACGTTAAACCCTTGTGATAACTATTATTCATATTGAAATTGGTATTGCCTTTGAATATTGTGAAAGAGTCGATGCCATTTGATTCAGCTAGACTATATGCATGTTTATAATAAAACTGTCCAAACCAATTGATTGGTGCAGAAATCTTGAAAAAAACGGAGTTGAACAACCCTTTTGGTAAGGGGAGTGTATGTCGTTGGAAACCCCAACACATGAATGAATATTATTGTGGTGTTATGCATAACATAAAGTACTATAGACTGATCATCTATGGTACTTGATATTTTTGGGTTATCAATTTAATATTGGTAACTCTAGTGGGAGTTCAATAGTCCTTAGTGACTACTCAGTATAAATTGTTTATTTAGTTGGATACCTTGATAGCCATTGAATTCTTATATATCTGTTGATTTATATTGAATTATCATTCTTATTCAAAGAATTGTTGTTATTTCTTATCCCTGATGTTATTCCAACACTTTGAACTATCTTAGAAAAGACACTTCGCTATTTCAAACCTTGTGATATGTATATATCCTACACCCTTGTTGTATATTACTTGTTGGACAATTTGTGCTCATCCTTGCTTATTTAAAACCTTTTAGTTAAGGAGGAATAGGGAGGTGTCTCTGGAGCAACAAGGGCAAGGGCAAGGCTACCGACTAGCTTGTCCTTTTTATGTTTAAAGTTTATTATGACGTATTATGACTATTTCAGACTATGTTTAAGCTTATGTACGATCATGTAAAAAGTCGTTATTAGATATTACTATGCAATCTATTAAGCACTGTAGGTTGCAGGACTTGGGGGAATAATTATAATAAATCATTGTATATTATTCTAAAGTAGATTTTTCGTTGTGTATGCGTTATTTTAGTTGTTACAGTTTTACCATGAGAACGTGATGAACCGAATTCGAGCGACTAAGTGGAGGTCCGAATTTGGGGGCGTCACAGGTTGGTATCAAAGCTATAGTTATAAACCTTAGGAACGAGAGTCCTTACATTATAACTTAAGAAAACTTAAAAGTTAGGAAGGGGAAAAAACTCATATAGACTTTTCCCTGAGTGACTTAGTGTGTTATAAAATGTAACTTCATTCTATACAATGAACTTATGTTATTTAACATTCTAATGTTGTTGTTGTTTGTCTTGTCTTATGTTGGTGTTTGTAGGATGACTGAAATGGGAGGACCTAGCCGAGTAGTAGAGGAGGAGCCACGTGATATCCACGTAGTCTATGAGACACCCTTGATAGCAGAACCTATATCGGTAGTTGCCCCTATTGATGATGATAATGATGAGGAGGAGGAGATGGAGCCTCTACCTGAGGAGTCTGATCCGAAGGAGGAACCCGTGGAGGAGGAAACCAAGCCCATGGAGGACTCCGACGGGACTACTTTTGAAGATCAGATGTTAGGAGAGTATGAAGAACATATTTTAGAATTAGGGTGTATAGTCGAGGAGTTAGAGACTGAGTCTCTTAAGAGGCAATTAATGATGCAGGAGATGGAGGTGGAAATTGCTTACCGAAAGAAGGCAGGGATCCAGATGGGAGCCTTGTTTCACCAATCGGTGGCGAGGAATGTTGAATTGGCAGGAAAGCTAGTAGAAATAGAGCAGAGGGTTTTGAGTGAGAGGACGGAGAAGGCTCTGCGAACTCAGTTAGAGATGGAGGTGATGGATAGGATTCACTTTGAGGAGAAGTGGGAGGATTCCAATGACAGGGTGAATGACCTAGAGGACGAGGTGCGATGCAAGAGGAGGAAGATGAACAAGATGGGCTATGCTCTACGCACGACCATGGAGTGATTGATCGATGGGGTAAATCACTACCCAGCTGAGCAAGGATAGACCCAGCATACCATAAGTCGGGATTTGGTAGCACTCATTACGCAGAAGGAGTATCAGAGCGCTATAGAGCGTGGGATGTTAGATTTAGTCTAGAGGGAAAAGCTCAGTAGTATAGTAGTGTTATTTATGTGTTATTAATATGTTGTTGTAATTTTCGTCTTTTGTGTAAGATGCGAGACAGTGGTAACCCCAAACTTTTGAAAAATATAGAGGGGTAGTAAGCTAGTGTTGTTCCCGTCTTTTGTGATATTAGGGGATATGTGTTTTCATTTATATCAGTATGCTAGAAAAGAATATGTATTGTAACCATTTGGCATATGAATATAAATGATCCTATTTCAGAAACGTGTTATAGACTTGTAGTTCTTTTCTATTGAGAAATGTCTATATACGATAATTAGATAATAAATGGGAGATTTTGTGATGCAGAAAATGCCTCCCAGACGTAGAATAACTGTCCTAGAAGAGTCAGTTAATGATGAGAGAGGTCCAGTAGATCTGATACAGCGACTGGTAGATTTATTGGGAGAAGCTTTAAGGGGAAGAAACGAACCCGTACCACCCGTTCCCCAAGCTGTCCCAGTAAAACCTGTAACAATCCAGATTTTTTAATTAAATATTTAAATATTTATTGAATTATATAAATATTTAATGATTGTGTTTATCGTTGAATATGTATTTGTTTAATTGATTTGATGTGATTTGATTATTTATTTGTTTAATAAATAATTAATGAGTTAAGGAAAGTAATTATTTTGAAATAGTAATCTAATTTAATTTAATAATTAAGTTAGAGAGTTTATAATGATTAAATAAATTATTATGCAATTAATTGTTATTAGAATTAATTAAATTAAGTATGAAAACTTAATTAATTAGAAGTGTGACAAATAACTATATTATAAGTGGTTAGTAAAATAAATTAAAGTAGTTTTAATTTATTTTGCCAAACAAAGCTTAAATATATTAAGTCTTTAATTTTAAATAATTTTGCCAAACAAAGCCCGATGGCTTTTGGATTTTTAAATTTGATTTATTAGTAATATAAATTAAATTAAACAAAATATAAATAATATATAATATTTGGTAACTGATAAATTGAATAGGGGCAATTAGTAGAGGACGGTTTTAAAACGTTTGAAAAAAAAAGACGTGCGTTTGTTTTAGTTACGTATAATGCAATTGGCTTAAGCCTAAGAAAGAAAAGAATGTCAGAGGGTTGAGAGAGAGTCTGAGAAAGAAAAGCAAGAGAAAGTTCTGAGTTCTTCAAGATATTCTCATTGAATAAAAAGGATTGTCTGAGAAAATTAAAGGTATGTTACATAATCTTAACATATATGATTTATAGTATAATTCATTAGTCTCTGTGTTCTTAAGGTTTACTGTGTTTTATAGTATAGTCTCTGTAATTCATATTTTTATAATGGATGATGGAATCATGTGCATATGTGGTTGTAGTAGGACAACTATCATATATAAGTAGTTGTAATGCTAGAAGTTTGTGTTTAGACAAAGAATTGTACGTTAATTTTGCTAAAAGAAAGAGAAACTATTTTTCAGTGTATGTTCTTATACATGGCTATTAATAGTCAAAATATGCATTAGTTTGGTTGTTAAGAAAATCAAAATCAGTAAATTGTTGGTAGCTAATTGGGAAATTAAAACTGTGAACATGTTAATTCTATTATTAAGAACAGAGAATCGTAGTTAAAGTAATCAAATTGGTGGTTAGTAGGAATTAAAGTATTCACTGTGTTTATCAACTGTCAGTAATGGAGTTTTGGTTTATTTTATAAAAGAAAACAATGCTTTCAAGAATTTAAGTTTTCTCAATTGTTGTTAAGTTGTGCTAAGTTAATATATGTATGCTTGGTGAGGTTATGTGTAAATTACATCAGTTATATGTATGTAATTAGTTGCTAGAATTCTTAAACAGACCAAAAATGGTCTTCGTGCTCGGTTCTGATTGTTTTTGGCGCCCCATCGCCAAAGTTCGCACCCCAGCGCCACTTGCTAGCCTATTCTTCGCACCCCAGCACTAGAATTCGTGCCCCAGCGCTGGAATTCGAGCCCCACCGCCACTGTCTCGCGTCCCAGCACTGGAAAAGTGGTCTGGGTTGGACAGTTTTGACCTCCTGTAGTAAAACGGCCATAACTTTTTCATACGAACTCTGATTGAGGTTATTAAAGATGATCCAGAACGAGGACAAATAGACCTACAACTTTAGTTCCTTAAGTTTTTCAATTTGAGGTCATTCTGATGGGTCAAAATGGTAATCTTTAGGACTGTTGTGTTTTTAGAGGCAATCAGAGGGCGTCGGTCATGCACATATGCTTGTATAGTCCTCCTGACCATAAAAGATGATGTTCTAAGTTATAAAACATGAATGTTAGTAAATATAATGCTGCTTAACATTAATAAATAATGTGTTAGATAAGTTATAGAAGCATCGTAAGCATACACAAGAGAGGCAAATCGGGCGTGTGACGAATGAACGTCGAAACGTCGTGCCAAGTGTTAATGAACTTAAAAAGTATTTTAATACAATTGAAATGAATATTATAAGATATGGAATGGATTTAATATAAAACCAATAAGTAGTCATAGCAAAACTTAGGCACTTGAATGAATTTCGAATATTATATAAGTCGAAAAGTTAACACAATCTAATTGAACATTGTGTGCTAATTAATAGGAAAGATTATGAGATGTGGAGTAGAGTTTACATTACAATTACTATGTGTTGTTATGTGACTAATAGTTGATGTGTATGATTATATAATTGTGTAGGGCACGTGAAGTACAGATAACTGTAAGCTGTTAATTTATTATTGGTAAACAACGATCAAGGCAAGTCTTTCGGTTCCTATTTATTATGTGGACTTGATGAATTGCTTTAAATTGTATGATATGTTATACATGTTGAAATCATGAAATGTTAAAGTCAATATATGACTACATTGTTTTGGCTAAGTAAAGATGATTGAGTAAGGAACTCAATCTTTATATTTGCTATGTGAATTAAAAGCATGTATGCCATGTTACTTTAATGAGATGTATATCGAGCATGTTATTATGTGCTATGTGATGCATGAAAACTGTTAGACTTTGCTGGGCTGTCGAGCTCACTCTTGCAAATAACGACTTTTGCAGGTCAAGAATTTAAGGTAAAGATATGTGCTAAGTGAGTTGTAGAGATCTATATTCACGAAGATTACTTATGATTTATGAGAAATGTATTTCATATTTTGAACGTAACATGTTGTTGAATTGTAAGTTGAGTTATCCAATGTATACAGATATTTAGTTATGATGTAAGACTTTGTATAGTCATTTTGTTGTAACGATTCATGATATATATTTGAATCGAAGAGATGTAATGTAAAGGTTGCGATTTAGGGTAATAAAGAAGGAAATGTATAAAAATTTTAAATATTTCACAATTTTAATGTTTTTAATATCGAATAATGATGTAAAATTTGAGGTTGAATGTATGGTTAATGACCGAAGTCGAGATTTAAATTGTATGGATTTTTGGGATCGTTACAGTTGGTATCAGAGCCATAGGTTATAAACCTTAGGTAGGAATACCGTAGGCTATAACCTTAAAGAAGGAAGGTGAAGATAATGAAAGAATAAGCTCAAATAGAGTTTGAATAATAAGAAGTAATTTAAGAAATGTATAAAGAAGGGATTAAAACATGCGTGAAAGGATTCAAAGAAGAATCTCGCAGAGCTATAATGAATAGGAATATGGGGTTACCTAACTCCAATAATAATAATAAATAGACAGTGTATATAAAAAGAGAGTGATAAAGAAGTTAAGAATAGAGAGTTATATCTACGTATGGTGTAATTGTACTCTTTAGTAGTTTATGTATGGTATCTGGGCTAAACGATTCCTTCATAGAGCGGAGGTATATACGAACTAGCAACTGGAACCTAGTTTGTTGGTTATTTGTGGGAAACCACTCAGCGTACCATATTTAAACTGTTAGAGACTCGATGTGTACCAAGTGTGTAACTCGAATGAAATGTTGAGCGATGTAAATGAAGTTAGAACTCTTAAAGGAAGAATTGTTATATAAACAAGAAGATTCAAAGAAGAATCTTAAAGAGATATAAAGATAAAAAATAGGGGTTTCCTAACTCCAATAGCCAAGATAACGAATAATGTCGTAAATGATGAAAAAAAAAGGAAAGAATGAGGATCATAAAACAAAACGATCACGAGTTAAGAAAAGAAGTTTAAGGGAGATGTTTATAGAATAAGATCACGACGTGATCTGTTTAAGTTATAAAAGGAAGATGGTTTGTAATATTTGAATGATTATAGCTTGATGCTATAAAGATATTGTACTATAAATAGTACAATATGTACTCATGAGGAGTTATAGATAATGTGATACAAGGAATTCGTATCGAGCAAAGAGCAAGTTATGGAGTTGATGGTGGAAGCATAGGTATTCTAAATCTACTAGCTATGCTAGACTTTCGAGATTTATTGACTTCGTGCTGATGTTTACACTTTTATTTTCTTGAAAAACATTGGATCAATTGATGGAACCAATGAGTTTTAACAACAATACTGTTATTCGTATGTCTATGCTAATTGCTTTGGCTAGACAAAAGTAATTTGTAATATATCAAAATGTATTTTATATATCATTAATGCATCATGTAACCTGGTGCAAAGATGATAAAAATGATGGAGTCATCAATGCAGTATTACCTAGTGTTGGATGTGATCTAAGGATCGTCAACCCACTATGGTATGATGTAGTATAATAAAATCACCAAATGACGGAATCCTCAACGGACTGTAAATACAGTGCGGTATCATGACGTCATAAAAAGATTTTTGAGATTTATTTAAGATATGAGAATACATATGTATGTATGTATATGTATATTTCGGTTGATGTCCGAATTATTGTAGAGGTCTATGATATTTGATTCAGCTAGACAAATATTGAAAGATGTTCATGAAATTCAAACGTTCATTGAAAAGTTATGCCAAACCAAATTATTTTGGTGCGGATTCAGATGTTGAAAAGCTAAGGTGAACAACCCTATTATTAGGGGTTGCACTTAGTTTTATACTTTGTGCTGAAATGTTTATGCACAATATATTGTACGAAAGTCTTAACACCCTAAGTACCGAGCGTAACGCATATAGTCGTTACAAAACACTACGTTGCGGCCCAATGTAGTGGTACATTAGGCTGGCCACCTAGTGTACGAGTGGGGGGTGTTTCCAGTCTTTGTGATTGATAAACATTTTGCCAAAGAGGGTTTAAAGTGTGAAGAACCGGGGGTGAAGCACTATTAAACCTAGAGAATAGAGTTCACGGTCTTGTGACCCCTCAGCATGATTTGGAATCTTTTAAATTCCTGAGTTATTCATACTACTTCCCAATTATTGAACACTTGTGGAAGATTCTTGTTATTCTGCAAGATGGAAGTGAAAAAGGAAAGTATTCCTTAGAAAGAAGTAAGTCATATAATGCGACACTGAATGATGAATGTGTTGATTAAGTGAGAAAAGAGATTTTGAAATGAGAAGGGGATGAGTTATCAAAGAAATTTGTAAAACTTTTAATAGAAACGTTAATAATTGTAGAATGATCTTTGTGGAAGGAAGTGGTTATAGAATCCAATGAATGAATAAATATTAATAGATAAAATTTCAAGGACGAAATTCATAGAAGAAATGGTGAATGTAATATCCCGAGTGTTATGTTAACGATCCTTAGAAAAGGAAATGAATGGGTTAAGAATATAATACTTAGAATATAATTGAGTTCAAGTGAAAGTTATGAAATGAAACCTAGAATTTGTTAGGTAATGAATGTAGTATGAAATATAAAATCTATATTTAGATAAAATGATGAAAGATTACTCTGAGTTATTTGTTTAATTTGTGTCTTCGATTCTGGGGATAGAATCTTTGTAAGTAGGGAAGATTGTAACGAATGAGTGGTTTGAGTTGTGATTCTGAGGACAGAATCCTTGTAAGGAGGGAATGATGTAACAATCCAAATTTTTTAATTAAATATTTAAATATTTATTGAATTATATAAATATTTAATGGTTGTGTTTATCGTTGAATAAGTATTTGTTTAATTGATTTGATGCGATTTGATTATTTATTTGTTTAATAAATAATTAATGAGTTAAGGAAAGTAATTATTTTGAAATAGTAATCTAATTTAATTTAATAATTAAGTTAGAGAGTTTATAATGATTAAATAAATTATTATGCAATGAATTGTTATTAGAATTAATTAAATTAAGTATGAAAACTTAATTAATTAGAAGTGTGACAAATAACTATATTATAAGTGGTTAGTAAAATAAATTAAAGTAGTTTTAATTTATTTTGCCAAACAAAGCTTAAATATATTAAGTCTTTAATTTTAAATAATTTTGCCAAACAAAGCCCAATGACTTTTGGATTTTTAAATTTGATTTATTAGTAATATAAATTAAATTAAACAAAATATAATAATATATAATATTTGGTAACTGATAAATTGAATAGGGGCAATTAGTAGAGGACGGTTTTAAAACATTTAAAAAAGAAAGACGTGCGTTTGTTTTAGTTACGTATAATGCAATTGGCTTAAGACTAAGAAACAAAAGATTGTCAGAGGTTTGAGAGAGAGTCTGAGAAAGAAAAGGAAGAGAAAGTTCTGAGTTCTTCAAGATATTCTCATTGAATAAAAAGGATTGTCTGAGAAAATTAAAGGTATGTTACATAATCTTAACATATATGATTTATAGTATAATTCATTAGTCTCTGTGTTCTTAAGGTTTACTGTGTTTTATAGTATAGTCTCTGTAATTCATATTTTTATAATGGATGATGGAATCATGTGCATATGTGGTTGTAGTAGGATAACTATCATATATAAGTAGTTGTAATGCTAGAAGTTTGTGTTTAGACAAAGAATTGTACGTTAATTTTGTTAAAAGAAAGGGAAACTATTTTTCAGTGTATGTTCTTATACATGACTATTAAAATCAGTAAATTGTTGGTAGCTAATTGGAAAATTAAAACTGTGAACATGTTAATTCTGTTCTTAAGAACATAGAATCGTAGTTAAAGTAATCAAATTGGTTGTTAGTAGGAATTACAATATTCATTGTGTTTATCAACTGTCAGTAATGGAGTTTTGGTTTATTTTTTAAAAGAAAACAATGCTTTCAAGAATTTAAGTTTTCTCAATTGTTGTTAAGTTGTGCTAAGTTAATATATGTATGCTTGGTGAGGTTATGTGTAAATTACATCAGTTAAATGTATGTAATTAGTTGCTAGAATTTCTTAAACAGACCGAAAATGGTCTTCGTGCTCGGTTCTGATAGTTTTTGGCGCCCCAGCGCCAAAGTTCGCGCCCCGACGCCACTTGCTAGCCTATTCTTCGCGCCCCAGCGCTAGAATTTCGCGTCCCAGCGCTGAAATGAAATTCATGCCCCAGTGCTAAAATTCGTGCCCCAGCGCCACTGTCTCGCGCCCCGACGCAGGAAAAGTGGTCTGGGTTGGAGAGTTTTGACCTCCTATAGTAAAACGACCATAACCTTTTTATATGAACTTCGATTGAGGTGATTGAAGATGATCCGGAACGAGGGCGAATAGACCTACAACTTTTATTCTTTAAGTTTTTCAATTTGAGGTCATTAGCATGGGTCAAAATGGTAATCTTTAGGACTATTGTGTTTTTAGAGGCAATCGGAGGGCGTCGGGCATGCACATATGCATGTGTAGTGCTCCTGACCATAAAAGATGATGTCCTAAGTTATAAAACATGAATGTTAATAAATAAAATGATGCTTAACATTAATAAATAATGTGTTAAATAAGTTATAGAAGCATAGTAAGCATACGCAAGAGAGGCAAATCGGGCGTGCGACGAATGAACGTCGAAACGTCGTGCCAAGTGTTAATGAACTTAAAAAGTATTTCAATACAATTGAAATGAATATTATAAGATATGAAATGGATTTAATATAAAACCAATAAGTAGTTCTAGCAAGACTTAGGCACTTAAATGAATTTCGAATATTATATAAGTCGAAAGTTAACACAATCTAATTGAACATTGTGTGCTAAT
Source organism: Panax notoginseng (assembly GCA_016801055.1). Taxonomy (NCBI): domain Eukaryota; kingdom Viridiplantae; phylum Streptophyta; class Magnoliopsida; order Apiales; family Araliaceae; genus Panax; species Panax notoginseng. The sequence goes on from CM029016.1 coordinate 133,850,776, forward strand.
TAATAGGAAAGATTATGAGATGTGGAGTAGAGTTTACATTACAATTACTATGTGTTGTTATGTGACTAATAGTTGATGTGTATGATTATATAATTGTGTAGGGCACGTGAAGTGCAGATAACTGCAAGCTGTTAATCTATTATTGGTAAACAACGATCAAGGCAAGTCTTTCGGTTCCTATTTGTTACGTGGACTTGATGAATTGCTTTAAATTGTATGATATGTTATACATGTTGAAATCATAAAATGTTAAAGTCAATATATGACTACATTATTTTGGCTAAGTAAAGATGATTGAGTAAGGAACTCAATCTTTATATTTGCTATGTGAATTAAAAGCATGTATGCCATCTTACTTTAATGAGATGTATATCGAGCATGTTATTATGTGCTATGTGATGCATGAAAACTGTTAGACTTTGCTGGGCTGTCGAGCTCACTCTTGCAAATAACGACTTTTGCAGGTCAAGAATTTAAGGTAAAGATATGTGCTAAGTGAGTTGTAGAGATCTATATTCACGAAGATTACTTATGATTTATGAGAAATGTATTTCATATTTTGAACGTAACATGTTGTTGAATTGTAAGTTGAGTTATCCAATGTATACGAATATTTAGTTATGATGTAAGACTTTGTATAGTCATTTTGTTGTAACGATTCATGATATATATTTGAATCGAAGAGATGTAATGTAAAGGTTGCGATTTAGGGTAATAAAGAAGGAAATGTATAAAAGTTTTAAATATTCCGCAATTTTAGTGTTTTTAATATCGAATAATGATGTAAAATTTGAGGTTGAATGTATGGTTAACGACCGAAGTCGAGATTTAAATTGTATGAATTTTTGGGGTCGTTACAAAAACCTTCAAAGACTTTAAGAGTGTAGGACCCCCAGAGTTTACAAGAACTACTTACCCGATAGTTGCGCAAACCTAGATCAAGAAGATCGAGAAGGCCTTCACTATAGCTCGTGTGGGTGAATACCAGAAGACCGTATTTTCCACTTACATGCTGAGAGGCGAAGCGAACTATTGGTGAGAAACTAATCAGCAGAGAGCGGGGGAAGGAACGATAACTTGGGAGAGGTTTACGACGCTATTTTTCGAGAATTATTTTCTGAAAAGTATGAAGAGTAGGATGGAGGTGAAGTTCCTAGAGTTAAAACAATGAGATATGACGGGTGGCGCAATACGCTGCTAAGTTTAATGAACTAGCGTAATTTGTAGAGCACCAAGTTGTGGATGAGGAGAGGAAGGTGAGACTTTTTGATCAGGGGTTAAAGCCGTGGTTGTATAATAAGGTATCGGTCTTCCAGATTGATTCCTTTACAACATTGTTGGAAAAGGCAATCATTGTGGAAGGTGGCAGTGAGGCCTTAAGTCTATATCATAAGGAGAAGAAGAACAAGAACGCTGGTAGTGAGCATCATAGAGGGAACAACAGCGGAGGAAGTAACTCCAGAAAGAGGAAATGGGAAAACAATAACAACATAAACAATAACCAAGGTGGGAGTCACCAGGGAAACTTTAAGAAGAGGACCGAAGCTTGTAACAAATGTGGGAGAAGCCATCAGGGAGAATGCTGGAAGGGGAAGACCACTTGCTATAATTGCGGCCAGGAGGGGCACATATCGTAAAATTGCCCAAAGCCGAAGAAGATCAGAGGATGTTTTGCTTGTGGATCGACAGAGCACCAGATAAAGGATTGCCCGAAGAAAGGAAGCGGTGGAGCTGGCGGAAACCAAGGAGGAGGAAGCAAGTTAATGATTGGTGGACCTGCACAACCCAACCGATCGACCGCTCGAACCTTTAACATGACCGTCCAAGATGCCGTAGCTATAAAGGACGTGGTGTCAAGTATAATCCCAATCAATAATATAAATACTTATGTATTATTTGATTTGGGTGCGACCTGTTCTTTTGTATCTGAAGAATTTGCTAGTAAACTTAGTACACCCCGAGAACGTTTAGAAGATTCCTTGAACGTAGAAGTTGCGAATAAGGAAATAATCCCCGTAGAATACGTTTATCGAAATTGTCGCGCAAACATTAGAGAACATGAACTGAGCGTAGATTTGATTCCTATTAAACTGGGAGAATTTGACGTAATACTGGGAATGTATTGGTTATATAATCATACAACGATAATTGATTGTCAAAACAAGTGTGTGAACCTTCAGACTCCGAGTAAGTCTAAGGTAGTGTTTCATGGTAGCTCATCGCTTAAGCAATCATGTTGCGTTACGATGATGCAGACCAAGAAGTTGTTAAGGAAAGGATATGTAGGTTATTTAGCTTACATTGTAGTTACTCGAAAAAAGGGAGTAGAGATTAAGGATATACCTGTAGTGAATGAATTTTGAGACGTGTTTTCGGACGATCTTCCTGGTCTTCCACCAGACAGAGAAATTGAATTCGTAATAGACTTAGCACTGGGAATGGCACCAATTTCGAAAGCTCCATGCCATATGGAGCCAGTAGAAATGAAGGAATCGTTGATACAACTTTAAGAGCTATTAGATAAGGGTTACATTCGACCAAGTGTGTCTCCTTGGGGAGCACCAGTGTTCTTCGTGAAGAAAAAGGACGGAACGATGAGGCTCTGTATCGATTATTGAGAATTAAATAGAGTAACGATCAAGAACAGATATCCATTACCAAGGATAGATAACTTGTTTGATCAACTAAAGAGAGTGAAATGTTTCTCAAAGATCGACTTACGAACATGATATCATCAACTGAAAGTGCAGGATGAGGACATACCGAAGACTGCGTTCCGAACCCGTTATGGAAATTACGAGTTTTTGGTAATGTCATTTGGTTTGACTAATGCTCCGGAAGCATTCATGGACTTGATGAACCAAGTTTTCAACCCATACTTGGATAACTTTGTAGTAGTTTTCATCGACGACATCTTGATCTACTCGAAGACAGAGGAAGAACATACCGAACATCTGAAGATTATTTTAGAGGCACTACGAAAAGAGGAGATGTATGCGAAGTTTTTAAAATGCGCGAATTTGGAGGGTCACTTAGGCTGGTGTGTTAGTATCGAAGCAACATGGACAGGAAAGTCATTGCATAAGATACGATGCGACCTTACTAATTGATAGGATTACATAAATGAACGATACCTTACTACCATGACTTAGAGTTAGCGGCAGTAGTTTTTGCGTTTAAGATATGGAGACATTATTTGTACGGAGAAAAATTGAGATATACACGGACCACAAAAGTCTGAAATATATCTTCACATAGAAGGAGATGAACATGCGTCAGAGAAGGTGGTTAGAATTAATCAAAGATTATGACTGTGAGATTCTTTATCACCCGGGGAAGGCAAACGGAGTTGCCGACGCTCTAAGCAGGAAAGGAAGGGAGAAATTATTTCAACTGACAACTCAAGAGGAGTTAATAAGAGATATGGAGAAATTGGAAATAGAAGTGAAGGGATCCGAGAGCTCTGAAGAGAAATTATTTATAATGGAAGCTTGTCCGACATTGTTGGATAATGTAAAGGAAGCCCAGGAGAAAGATGGAGAGTGTGAGAAAATCAGGAGAAGGATCGCGGAAAATGAGGTAGAAAAATTTTGAATAGATAAAGACGGTGTTTTAATATTCGAAGGGAGAGTGTGGGTACTGGCGGTAACCGAGTTGAGAGGGGGCACGAAGCACACAATACTGCATATTCCGTTCATCTGGGAGGCACAAAGATGTACTGGCACTTGAAGCAACATTTTTGGTGGCCAAATTTGAAACGAGAAATCACGGAGTATGTTAGTAGATGTCTTATGTGTCAACGTGTAAAAGCAGAGCATCAGGGGCCGAGTGGGTTGCTACAACCGTTGGAAATACCGGAGTGGAAATGGGAGCATATTACGATGGATTTTATAGTAGGGCTTTCGGTCACGCAAAAAGGGTTAGATGCCATTTGGGTTATCGTGGATCGACTTACAAAGACCACACATTTTCTACCTATCAAGATCCGCTACAGTTTAAATCAATTAGCGAGTCTGTACGTAAAGGAAATTGTTTCATGACATGGAGTGCCGGTGTCGATTATTTCTGACCGAGACCCGCGTTTCACGTCAAAATTCTGGAAAAGTTTGCAAGAGAGGATGGGAACACAGTTGAGGTTGAGTACAGCTTATCATCCTCAGACAGACAGACAAAGTGAGCAAATAATATAAATGCTAGAGGACATGCTTAGGACTTGCGTGATGGACTTCAAGGGAAATTGGGACGACCACCTACTCTTAGTCGAATTTGCGTATAATAATAGTTACCATGCGAGTATCGGCATGCCACCGTATGAAGCTCTTTACGGGAGGAAGTACAGAATGCCGTTATGTTAGGACGAAGTCGGAGAATGACGAATACTCGGACCGAAGTTAGTACAACAAACCACAGACGTGGAAAAAGTGATAAGGGCTAAACTAATAGCAGCTCAAGATCGCCAGAAAAAGTACGCAGATTTGCATTGGCAAGACCTAGATTTTGAAGTCGGCAATTTTTTATTCTTGAAAGTATCTCCATGGAAAGGAAAAATCCGTTTCGGTAAGAAAGAAAAACTGAGTCCCAGATTCATAGGACCGTTCGAGATACTAAAGCGAGTGGGCAAAGTAGCATACAAAGTTGCACTACCACCTGAGTTGGAGCACATCCATAACGTGTGTGTTGCATCCGTACAAGCCTGACTACTACAAGCATGTGATTTCGTATGAACCCATTCAAGTGGAGAAGAACTTAGCATATGAAGAAATTCCTGTCCAAATTTTAGAAGGAAAGAGCAAACTTTAAGAAACAAAGCCATTTCCTCTGTCAAAGTGCTTTGGTGTAACCACAATGTCGAGGAGGCAACGTGGGAATTAGAAGATCGTATGATGCGGGATTATCTCCATCTATTTGTGTAACCTCGTAGCAATTTCGGGACAGAATTTTTATAAGGGGGGGGGGAGGATGTAATACCCGAGAATTTCTGTGTATTATTAAATAAATAGGTGAATGGAAATAAGTATTTATTTGAATATGAATTGTTTCGTGCTAAGAAATGAGATAACTCAAATAATTGGATAATTGAGAATGTGGAGTTGTGGTAAACTCGTTGAAAGCCTTGTGTGGTATAGTGATGGGAAATACTAATAGTAATGTTAATCGGCGAAGAAATTATAAAATGAGCAATTAAGTAATATTAATTGTTAATTGTTGTTGTAGTATATTGTTAGTTGTTTATTGATGTGTGGAATATTAATTAATTAATAATGGTTGTGGTAGAATATTGATTAATTAATAATGGTAGTTAATTAATAATATATGATTATTATTGCTAGCAAATGTAATAAGGATTAATGACTATATACAATAATCAATGAATATAATGGTATGATTTATTTAACTTATGAAGACATGTGATATTATATAATTCCTACAATTAATAGAATATGTGGTGTGACACATTAGTATGGCTATGTAATATATATAACTATATAATAAAGTGTAAGGAATTATAAGTTGCATAAATAATTATTTATGTGACAATAGGTATGAGTGGAAATATTGAAAGATATACTCTGTCAAATGATTATAAATTATCTTAAAAAAGTGAGTCTACTTGAAATAATAAAATTTTAAGGAGATATTAATTACTAGTGGGTAATTAAATAGAGTCCATACATATAATAATTAGAATGGACTAATATACATGGATTATTTGATGTGAGTACATAAATTGTAACGAATGATTTGTTTGAATTGTGATTCTGAGGACAGAATCCTTTTAAGAGGGGAATGATGTAACATTCCAGATTCTTTTAATTTAATTTGAAATATTTATTTGAGTTATATAAATATTTAATGGTTATGTTTATTGTTGAATAAATAATTGTTCAATTTGATTGATTTGATTTTGTTAATTATTTGTAAGAAAAATAATTAAGGAGTTAAGAAAATAAATTGTGATGAGATTATATACTAATTTAATTAAAGAGCTTATAGTGAATAAATGAATTATAATATTTTAATTGGAATTGTGATTAAAATAAAGTGTTAGTTGGTTGAATAAAATTATAAAGTAAATTATAATTATGTGATAATGATTTATGTGTGAAAGTAATTTAGTAGATTAATATTTGAATTGATTAAATTGATTATTTAATTTATTAGAAGTGTGACAAATAACCTTGCTATAAAGGAGTTATTAAAATAAATTAAAAGAGTTTAATTTAGTTTTGCCAAACATGTTTTATTGCATATTAAAGTCTTTAATCTAATGATGTTATATCAAACAAGGTATAAGGATTAATCCATTTGTTTCAATTAGGTTTACCAAACAAGGTGTAAAGGTTAATGAGTTATTTTTTAGTTAGCTAGCCAAACAATCCTTATGACTTTTGATTTTCAAAATTCTATAACTAATGTCAGTTAAAATTCTATACTTAATATATCTATTATTACTATATACGTTATATTATTCTACGTATGTTG
>CM029016.1:133857358-134045628 GCA_016801055.1 Panax notoginseng
AAGCATGGAGTTATGTCAAGAATTTGAACCAGCTCAGTAATCTCCTCATCTTTAATCTCAGAATTACCCAGAATAACACTCTGTAAGGGTTCATTATCCACTAAATGCCCTAATTCATCAATCAACACCTTATCCACCATATCAATTCGGAAACATTCTTCTTCTTCTGTTGGAAACTTCATAGCCTTGAACACGTTAAAGGTGACTTGTTAATCATTAACTCTCATTGTCAATTCACCTTTCTGAACATCTATCAAGGTCCATCCTGTGGCTAAGAATGGTCTTCCAAGAATGATAGGTATGCTTCTATCTTCTTCATAATCTAAGATGATGAAATCAGCCGGGAAGATGAATTTATCCACTTTAATTAGCACATCTTCTATAATACCCTGTGGATATGTAATGGACTTGTCAGCAAGCTTTAATGAAATGTTTGTCGGCCTTAGAGCTGGCAATCCCAACTGATTGAACACTGACAATGGCATCAAATTGATGTTTGCCCCTAAATCACACAAGCATTTATCAAAACTCATCTTTCCAATCGTGCAAGGTATCGTGAAGCTGCCTGGGTCTTTCAGCTTTGGAGGTAATTTGCATTGAAGCAATGTGCTACATTCTTTAGTTAAGGCTACTATCTCAAAATCTTCTAGCCTTCTCTTCCTTGTCAAGATACCCTTAATAAACTTTGCATAACTTGGCATCTGCTCGAATGCCTCAACAAAAGGTATATTTATCTGTAGCTTTTTAAACACCTCAAAAAACTTGCTAAACTGCTTGTCTTCCCTTTGCTTATGTAATCTCTATGGATATGGAACAGGGGGTAAACAACTGATGTCTTGGTCACTGGTTTCTCAGTTGACTCTTTGCTCTTCTTTTCTACTTCCCCTTGCTCAGAACCTTCTTTACAAAAAATCTCATTAGACTCATTTTCTTCATCGCGCGGTCGCATAGTTTCTCTTTGCAAAGGTAGCACGGGAGCGCCATGTTCTGATTCTGTAGTTTGCTTCCCTGATCTTAGAGTTATTGCCTAACATTGTTCTTTACCCTCCCTTCTTGGATTAGTCTCTATTGTACTTGGCAATGTCCCTTGTGGTCTGTTGTTGAGCACACTAGCCATCTGACCCATTTGTGTTTCCAAATTTTTTATAGCCATTGCTTGGCTCTTGATCATTACCTCGGTATTTACCATATACTTCATCATCATTTCCTCCATTTCTGATTTCTTCTCTTACTGAGGTGCAGATGGTGGATGATGTTGTTGTTGTTATTGAAATCCTGGAGGGTAGGGTGGTTTTGATGTAAACTACTGATGAGATGGTTGTGACTGAAACTGATGTTGTGGTTAAAACTGTTGACCTTGTTAATTTTGATTGTTTGACCAACTAAAATTTGGATGGTTGCGGTCGTTGAAGTTATCGAAATTTTGGAACTGATTCTGATTCATTTGATAGTTGCTCACATACTGTACCAATTTTGAACTGATTTCACATTGATCAGTTGGATGCGACCCTTCATAAATCTCATATACAAAAGCAACTGTCTTCACTTTACTTTCTGCCAACGAATCAATCTTCTTTGATTTGCCATAGATGCTCTCTGAGCTGACAACTGTGTGATAGCATCCACCTCTAACACTCCTGTAACTTTAGGTTGTGGCATCCTTGCTGTAGGATTTTAAAAGTCATTTGCTACCATAGTCTCTATAAAGTTGTAAGCCTTTTCATAGCTCTTGGCCCATAAGGCTCCTCCTGTTGCAACATCTACAATTGGCCTTGATTGCCATCCCAAATGAAGTCATGTGTAGTTTATACTTTGATAAGTTATAAACTCATGAAGAATAAGTAATAACTTATCATGTAAATAAGTTAATGTAATATGTATGTTGAGATGTCAAAATGATTGAAATAATCTATTTGAAACGATGAACAAATCATAAGTAACGAAGTTATGTCGGAATTCACACGATTAGGCGATAATCGTCGAATTCGTGAAATTCTTGAAATAGAAGTCAAATTTTGTTATTGAGCTCCAAAACATTGGTTTTCAATGGGGATAAGTCTTATTTGGCATTAGAGAGTTGCGGACTCGAAAATGACCAAATTTCGACTTAGAATGAAGAAACGAGCGTTGAACGTTCACGAACATTTATCGTTTTCGTTAAAATGAACAAAAAGGTGAATTTGGAGTTAACAAAATTAAAAATGTAAAATTCTTGCATGAACACGTAGAGTATGTAATTTATGAGCTAATGGCTTTTGAACGAGCTAATTCGGACTTAAAATTATTAAATTTTGAGTTCGGGAAGTTCGCAAAGTAAGAAAACTATTTTTGGTTTCTGGTGCACAGAGCTGGAGCCGGGGCGCCAGCCCAAGGCATATTGGTGGTGCTGCAGCGCCGTGTGCAGTGCCCAGACCTTCTGTAGTCTCACACTGCGGCCCGGCATGAAGAGTTGTGAATGGCTTCGAAGCGTCGGGTTCGACCCTCAACCACTAAAGAGTGGCGGCGCAGCGCGGCTTAATAAGAGGAAGCTGGCGTCGCAGTGCCAGCCTTAGGGATTGCTCAATAAGGAGAGTTTGTAAGTAAAGAAAGGAAGTAAACTAATTAGTAATGAACTAAAGTTTGAAGTAACATTGTTTAAGACATTATTAATCCTTAAGTATAATAACTAAAGGTAGAAGATAATCAATCGACCATGAACGTAATGACAATGTAAACTATAACGGCAAGCCGGAACCAATAGTAACAAATCTAATACATGATTAGATTTAGAAGAAAGGTAAGATTCATTAGGAACCATATATGTTTATTCATGACCTAATGTGTTATGTTATGTGATCATCTACTGTAGAGACCTTAAAGACTTAAAGTGAACGTGTAATAACAGTAGCAGACGCTGAAGGCAAGTGTTCTAAACCTTGTCTCTGTTTAATCTGGAAAAGCTTTGTGATTCATGTATTCTTACATATGAATTGATGTATGATAAAGTCAAAGCCAATTCTTTCGGTTAGACTTACGATGTTTTATGGATTTCTTATAATCTGTCGAACTGTTGTCAAGTTTTGCCAAACTATTTTGGTATGATTTTCAATTGAAGACTGAGTATGTATAAACAAATGTTTTTTCATCAAACGGCAGGCACGTGAGGTTGCCAAACCTTAAACGTACATACGTTTAAAGAATGTAGTGTTGATCAACATAGAGTACTATAGGCTGATCATCTAAACGTACTCATAAGTAATATCGAACTTACGGACTTAGTGTCGGGTTGTCCTTTTCAAAGAAAGTATGAAATGCTCAAGGTCATGGACCGAAATTGATGTTTTACTAAAGTTTATTCATTGTGAAATGTTTTAAAGAAAAAGAGAAGTGCTATTTTGAATTATCAATAGTACTTCATAACTATTATTCAGTTATCGAAGATATATGATTTGTATGTTTCAAGCATGTCGTTTAAATGGAATTGTTGTACTTGCTGAGCTAGTTATACTAACTCTTGCTTGAACCATATGAATGCAGCTAAGACCGAACGGATCGAAGGATCCGGCAAAGATATAGGGAAGGCTAAGACGAACTTATAGATTATCTATGTAATAGTATAGGTGAATGATGTTAATATTTGATATTATGACAAGAACAAATGTAATGGTTATTAAGAACCTAGGGAATGGTAATATTATTTTGGAAAATATATGACATATTCATTCTTTTGAGGCATTCCAATTGAATGAATGTGTGAACTATAGCACCGTGTAACACCATTTATAGGGTTTGAAGATACCTGAATTTGGGGGCCTCACAGGTTGGTATCAAAGCCTTAGGTTATAAAACTTAAGGGGAGAATTAGAACCTTAAGTCATAACCTTAAGAAAAGTTAAAGAAGTAAAAGATGGAAATTAACCTTTAAAAATGTATTATATATGTTATGTGTTTTTATTATTCTACTGACGTGTACTAATTAAACTAAATTATTTTGTTATAGATGTCAGAAAAAAATGAAATGGATAGAGATATACAAGTAATAAGTGAAAAGTCAGTGAATCAAGTAGAGATTATACCGAACCCTATAGCAGCAGAGCCTGAAGTAGTGATAGTTGAGTCTGGAGACTCTGAAAGCCTAGACCTTATGTCCATGTTTGATGGCATGTCTGAAGAGGAGGTGGAGGTAGCATCTTATAACCCCGTAGCACCTAAAGAGGAAGTGGCTCCTGGGGAGGCAATGAAAACTCTATTCATAGCCTTATTGGATAGAAACATCCAGTTTGGAAAGGAGGTCATGGAACTGAAGGAAGAAGTCCAGGAAATCTTGGACGATAAGAAAAGTATGGAAGATATGTGGGAGGAAGAGCATGACGAACGTATTTTGGAAAAGGATAAGGTCCACGAACTGAAACATGAGGTCTTTGAGCTCAGGCAGGAGCTAAAGACGAAGAAGCAAAAGATAGGGAGGATGTCCTATATTCATAGGAGTTCTCATGCGGATTTTCAGCAGCAAGTATCTGGGTATCCGATAGAGGCAGGGCAGACGTGACATACTATCAGCTGTGATATTATTGTCGGTCTTGCTAATACGGATTTTGAGAATGCCATAAGGCAGATGTAATCTAGTAGTAGCTAGAGTAGAGTTAGATATGTAAATATGATGTAACTAGTAGTGACGTAAAACCCTGTTTTGTATATCAAAGGGTAGTCTTTTGTAAATCCCAATTTTTGGAAAGCAATTACGGGATAGTAATGTAATCAGCTTAGGCAGTGTAATGTGAATGATGTAGTATTACTACAAGAAATGAATCAATATAAGCCTCTTTATGTAACATATTGTGCAATAAGTTGAAGTTATTGTTTGTGTAATGAATAATAACTCACTAACAAGAAGAAAGTAATAATGATGTGTTGTTTTATCTTAACAGCAAAATGCCGCCAAGAAGGAGATAATGAAATCAAGATGCTAATGTTAATCAACCGGAGGGAGGTCCAGTTAACTCGATGCAAGAGTTTGTTAAGTTGTTAACGACCGTGTTTAATAGGAATGGGGCGAATATACCCGTAAATCTGGGAGTAGTACGAGCTACTACTTTTAAGGATTTCAAGAGTGTTGGTCCGCCGAAGTTCAAAGGAACTACGGACCCAATAGAAGCCCACACTTGGGTAAAAGAAATTGAGAAGCCATTTGTCATTGCAAATGTCGACGAGGGTCAAAAGGTTGCTTTTGCAACCTATATGATGAAAGGAGAGGCCAACTTTTTGTGGGAGGCTAACCAAGCTAGGGCTGGTATAGAGAACCTAACGTGGGTACGGTTCAACGAGATTTTCTTCGAGAACTACTTTCCCACGAGTATGTAGGGGAGGATGGAAATGCGGTTTCTGGATTTGAAACAAGGGGAGATGACAGTTCCTCAATATGCTGCCAAGTTTAATGAACTGGCGAGGTTTGCTCCACACCAAGTGGACACGGAGGTTAGGAAGGCTAGGAGATTTAAGCAGGGCTTGAAACCCTGGCTCTATAGCCGAATTTTGGTGTTCCAAAGTACTTCGTTTGGGACTATACTAGAAAAGGCGATAATCGCCGAAGGTGGGAGCGAGGCCCTAAGCCAGTACCACAAGGACAAGAAGAATAAAGGTAAAGTTGATGGGGGAGTGAAGACCGAATAAGGCAGTGGGAGTGGCAAAGGTCAGAAGAGGAAGATGTTTAACTCTGGGAATACCGGAGTGAAGCAAGGGGATCCTAAGAAGAGGATGGAGGCATGCAAGACATGTGGGAAGACTCATTTAGGAGTCTGTCTCAAAGGGAAGGTAGTGTGTTACAACTGTGGACAGGAGGGGCACATTTTGCCTAACTGTTCAAGTTCGAAGAAGAACCACATATGCTTTGTGTGTGGGTCAACTGACCACATGGCCAAGAATTTCCCGAAGAAGGGGACGGACGGGAATAAGGGCGCTAATAGCGGTAAGTTAGCTATTAGTGGTCCAGCGCAGCCGGGTAGGCCGATGGCCCGTACCTTTAACATGACGGTCCAAGATGCAGTTGCATCAGGGGGACGTAGTTGTAGGTATTATTCCGATCAATGACATAAATGCTTATGTGTTGTTTGATTTGGGTGCTACTTGTTCGTTTATAGGATGTGATTTTGCTAGACGATTAGGATTACTTCCCAAAAAGTTGCATATACCTTTGAATATGAAGGTAGAAAATGAAAAAATAATTCCTGTTGAAGATATTCATAGGAGTTGTTGTGTAGATATACGAGGTTGTAAGTTATCGATATATTTTATACCGAAAAAGTTGGGAGAATTAGATGTAATTCTCGGGATGGATTGGTTGTTTAACCATGGGATAATTATAGATTATCAAAAGAAGTGTGTAAATATTAGAACGTTGAGACAACCTCATGTAGTATTTTACGGTAATAAATTGTCGGGACGTTCGTGTTGTCTTACGATGACACAAACTAGAAAACTCTTAAGGAAGGGATGTGTAGGTTATCTGTGCCATGTTGTTGATACCTAGAGAGTGGGAGCGACCATGGAATAAATACCTATAGTTAAAGAATTCATCAATGTATTTCTAAGTGAATTGTCGGGTCTTCCACCGGATAGGGAGATCGAATTCATAATAGACATTGTGTCAGGAGCGGCACCAGTTTTTAGGGCACCGTATCATATGGCGCCAATAGAAATGAAGGAGCTAATGGTTCAATTACAAGAACTGTTGGATAGAAAGTACATTCAACCGAGTGTTTCGCTGTGGGGAGCACCGGTACTGTTTGTCAGGAAGAAGGATGGATCATTAAGACTTTGTATCGACTATCGAGAGTTGAACAAGTTAGCGATAAAGAATAAAGACCAACTACCCAGGATCGATGATCTTTTTGATTAATTGAAAGGGGCTAAGTATTTTTCTAAGATAGATTTGCGAACGGGGTATCATCAGTTGAAGGTTAGGAAGGAGGATGTACCAAAGACGGCATTCTGGACTCATTATGGTCATTACGAGTTTCTAGTGATGTCATTTGGGTTGACAAATGTACCAGCTGCATTTATGGATATGATGAATAGAGTGTTCAAATAATATTTGGACAACTTCGTCGTTGTGTTTATTGATGATATTCTAGTCTATTCTAAGATGTTAGAAGATCATGCTGAACACCTAAGAATAGTGTTGGAAACACTAAGGAAGGATAAGTTGTATGCAAAATTCAGTAAGTGTGAATTTTGGCTGGAAAGGGTACAGTTTTTGGGTCATGTTATCAACCATGAGGGGATTTTAGTAGACCCAGCGAAGGTAGAAGCAGTGATGAATTAGGAACAACCAAAAATGCCCACTGAGGTGCGGAGTTTCCTAAAGTTAGCGGGATACTATCAGAGATTCATTCAGGATTTTTTGAAGATAGCTACTCCGTTGACTAATTTGACAAGGAAGACGGTGAAATACGTGTGGACTGAGAAATCCAAAGACATTTTTCAAGAACTGAAGAAAAGGTTGAGTGAAGCACCTGTGTTGTCATTACCCGATGACACCAAAAATTTTATAGTTTGTAGCGATGCTTCACATAGAGGACTTGGTTGTGTGCTCATGCAGCATGGTAAGGTCATTGCGTATGCATCAAGGCAGTTAAAGGATTATGAGAAAGTTTACCCTACTCGTGATCTGGAACTGGCCGCAGTAATTTTTGCCTTAAAGATATGGAGACATTATCTTTACGGAGAAAAATGTGAGATATACACGGACCATAAGAGTCTAAAATATATCTTCACACAGAAAGAGTTGAATATGAGACAAAGGAGATGGCTGGAGTTAATAAAGGATTACGATTGTGAAATCCTGTATCACCTTGGAAAAGCCAATGTAGTGGTCGATGCCTTAAGTAGAAAGGGTCGGGAAAAGTTATCTATGTTAATGGCTCAAATTGAGTTAATAACATAGATGGCTAGAATGGAAACAGAAGTGACGTTGCCGAGTGAATTGGGGCAAAAACTATTTGCGACAGAGATTCAATCTACCATTGTAGAGAGAGTCAAGGAGGTGTAGCTCAAAACTGATGAGTGTGACCAAATGAAGAAGCGGTTAACCGATGAAGAAAAAGATATTAAGTCTAGTCTTGATAATGATGGATTATTAAGATTTGAAGGAAGAATTTGGGTTCCGAATGAGATGAAATTAAAGGAGCAAGTGTTATAAGAGGCTCATAGCTCAAGGTACTCGATTCATCCTGGTAGTACTAAGATGTGTCAAGACCTTCGACAGAGTTTTTGGTGGTTGAACATAAAGAGAAAGATAGCCGAGTATGTGAGTAGGTACTTGACTTGTCAAAAAGTTATGGCCGAACATCAACGACCAAGTGGCTTGTTACAGTCATTGGAGATTCCAGAATGGAAGTGGGAGCATATCACGATGGATTTTGTGGTGGTGCTTCCGATTACAACGAAAGGGTATGATGCGATTTGGGAAATAGTGGACCGGTTGATGAAGTCGGTTCACTTTTTCCCAATACGAGTTAAGTATAACTTAGACCAATTAGCTAAACTTTATGTTAAGAAAATTATTTCTAGACATGGAGTACCAGTTTTGATTATGTCAGATCGTGATCCACGATTCACATCGACCTTTTGGAGGAGTCTGCAAGAGCAGTTGGGAACGCAGTTGAAGCTGAGTACATCGTATCATCCACAAATCGATGGACAGAGCGAGAGGATATTTCAGACGTTAGAAGTATGTTAAGATCTTGTGTCATTGATTTCAAGGGTAGTTGGGATAATCATCTATCATTAGTAGAGTTTGCGTATAACAACAGTTATCATGCAAGCATAGGTATGCCACCTTACGAAGCTTTGTACGGAAGGAAGTGCAGAACACCATTGTATTGGGATGACGTGGAAGAACGCCGAATGCTAGGACCAGAATTGGTGCAGCAGAAAGCGGATGTAGTGAAGCTGATACGAATGCGATTGGTAGCAGCTCAAGATAGACAAAGGAAGTTTACAGACTTGGATCGAGCAAATAGAGAGTTTGAAGTAGGCTCGTATGTATTTCTACAAGTATCTCCCTAGAAAGGAAAGATACGCTTTGAAAAGAAGGGAAAGTTAAGTCCCAGATTTATAGGACCTTGTGAGATATTAGAGAAGGCAGGAGGGGTAGCATACGTGTTAGCTTGACCTCCAAACTTAGAACGAATACACAATGTGTTTCATGTTTCTGTATTACGTCCTTATAAGCCAGATTATAAGCACGTAATAGAGTATAAGCCTATTCATATCGAGAAGGACTGAACGTATGAAGAGATGCCGATTCAAATCATTGATAGGAAAGAGTAAGTTCTGCGGAACAAAGTTATATCTTCAGTAAAGGTGTTATGGAAGAACCACGATGCCGAAGAACCAACGCGGGAACTTGAAGAAAAGATGAAAAAGAATTACCCTTATTTGTTTGTGTAATTTTTTTTTAGCGAGATTCTGGGGACAGAATCCTTATAAGGGGGAGAAAGTGTAACGCCCTAGAAAATCGAGCAATTTGTAAAATAATTTTATTTAATTAAATAATGAATAAAATTATATTATATGTTATTATTATGTGTTAGCAAGATGAATGTCATTCTATAACCTAGATATGGCGGAACGTCGTAGTATTTTGGCTACGTGGAGGAATTAAAATGTTTAAATTTCCAAGACGAAAATAAAAGTTTTTCCAGAAATTTTCCGAAAAACACTATTCAGGGATTTTTGCTCGGGAATTATTTTTAAATTTTTGAGAAATACATAATGATGGAATATCAAGGAAAGACGGATTATGTAATAATAATTCAAATATGGAAAACACAGTTTTTCGCATGCGGACTTAATTTGAGAACGTTAGGGAAAAAAAGCGTTAACTAGTTAAAGAGATGATCATATAATATGTAGGTATTGTACGAGATAATGAATATGAGTATGATACGAATTATTATACGAGTATGTATGAATGAGGGTATGTCGTATATGAGGAATAAGTATATGAATTAGAATATGAGAATAATACGTAGAGTTTATGTTCTAAGGCTTTAAGCAAAATGAAATGGACTTGTTGAATTGTTTAGCAATTTGTAAAGTCCAATAGAAGTTAATGAGCAAGCCCAAGTGTAAGTAATGGTAAAGTCCAATTAGGTTTGTTAATACAAGCCCAAGTGTAGGATAAGTTAATTAAACCTAAAGCTCAAACTATTGATACAATGGGTTAGGGTGACCCATGGGGAAACCCATGATCATATGGTTAATCTTGGTGACCAAGAAATTTATGTGATGGCCAAGTAATTAGTGTAATGAGCAAGATAACTTAATTATGAAGTAATGAATAGTATGGAGGTTAATTAAGGAGGTGAGATTGGCTATTGACCACTATGCCCTAACTTTGGCAATCCTATAAATAGCAAGCTTTGGATTTTATTAGTTGTTTGTTAACTTTCACCCACAACTTAAGTGCTTAATTGTTAGAGAGAATAAGTAAGAAAAAGTTAGACTTCCATTGTTAGAAAAGAAGAAGAAAAGCTTGATCATCAAAGGTAATGATCCTATGTCATTAGTCTTCCATCTCTACAATTGTAGGTTGATAAGAGAAGTGTGGATTAATAGACATGTATTTTAATAAATGATAAGAATGAATAATCTAAAGACTAAATTCTTAATAAACCGTGAATAAGCACTTTGTTCATAGATAAGTTATGAACTAAAGAAGAACTTGTAACATGTTTACATGAATAAAGTTTGTATGATAAGAAAATGTAAGGATGATGGATAGAAGGCTTAAACAATAATAAGTCATGTGAAATGAAGTCATGTGTAGTTTATACTTTGATAAGTTATAAACTCATGAAGAATAAGTAATAACTTATCATGTAAATAAGTTAATATAATATGTATGTTGAGATGTCAAAATGATGGAAATAATCCATTTGAAACGATGAACAAATCATAAGTAACGAAGTTATGTCGGAATTCACACGATTAGACGATAATCGTCGAATTCGTGAAATTCTCGGAACGGAAGTCAAATTTTGTTATTAAGCTCGAAAATGTTGGTTTTCGATGGGGATAAGTATTATTTGGCATTAGAGAGTTGTGGACTCGAAAATGACCGAATCTCGACTTAAAACGAAGAAACGAGCGTTGAACGTTCACGAACGTTTATCGTTTTCGTTAAAATGAACTAAAAGGTGAATTTTGAGTTAACGAAGTTAAAAATATAAAATTCTTGCATGAACATGTAGAGTATATAATTTATGAGCTAATGGCTTTTGAACGAGCCAATTCGGACTTAAAATGATCAAATTTGGAGCTCGGGAAGTTCGTAAAGTAAGAAAATTGTTTTTGGTTTCTGGTGCACAGAGCTGGCGCCGCGGTGCCAGCCCAAGGCATATTGGTGGCGTTGTAGCGCCGTGTGCAGTGCCTGGACCTTCTATAGTCTCACGCTGCGGCGCAGCCTAAAGAGTTATGAATGGCGCCGAAGCGCCGGGTTCGACCCTCAACCACTGAAGAGTGGTGCCGCAGCGCGACTTAATAAGAGGGAGCTGGCGCCGCAGCGCCAGCCTTAGGGATTGCTTAGTAATGAGAGTTTGTAAGTAAAGAAAGAAAGTAAACTAATTAGTAATGAACTAAAGTTTGAAGTAACATTGTTTAAGACATTGTTAAACATTAAGTATGATAACTAAAGGTTGAAGATAATCAATCGACCATGAACGTAATGACAATATAAACTATAACGGCAAGCCGGGACCAATAGTAACAAATTTAATACATGATTAGATTGAGAATAAGGGTAAGATTCATTAGGAACCATATATGTTTATTCATAACCTAATGTGTTATGTTATGTGATCATCTACTGTAGAGAACTTAAAGACTTAAAGTGAACGTGTAATAACAGTAGCAGACGCTGAAGGTAAGTGTTCTAACCCTTTTCTCAATTCAATCTGGACAAGCTTTGTGATTCATGTATTCTTACGCATTAATTGATGTATGATAAAGTCAAAGCCAATTCTTTCGGCTAGACTTAGGATATTTTATGGATTTCTTATAATTTGTCAAACTGTTGTCAAGTTTTACCAAACTATTTTGGTATGGTTTTCAAATAAAGACTGAGTATGCATAAATAAACGTTTTGTCGTCAAACGACAGGCACGTGAGGTTGCCACACCTTAAACGTACATACGTTTAAAGAATGTAGTGTTGATCAACATAGAGTACTATAGGTTGATCACCAAGACTTGCTCGTAAGTAATGCCGAACTTACGGACTTAGTGTCGGGTTGTCCTTTTCAAAGAAATTATGAAATGCTCAAGGTCTTGGAACGGAATTGATGTTTTACTGAATATTAGTCATTGTGAAACGTTTTAAAGAAAAAGAAAAGTGCTATTTTGAATTATCTATAGTACTTCATAACTATTGTTCAGTTATCGAAGATATATGATTTGTATGTTTCAAGCATGTCGTTTAAATGGAATTGTTGTACTTGCTGAGCTAGTTATGCTCACTCTTGATTGAACCATACGAATGCAGCTAAGACCGAATGGACCGAAGGATCCGGCAAAGATAAAGGGAAGGCTAAGATGAACATATAGATTACCTATGTAATAGTATAGGTGAATGATGTTAATATTTGATATTATGATAAGAACAAATGTAATGGTTATCAAGAACCTGGAGAATGGTAATATTATTTTGGAAATTATAAGACATATTCGTTCTTTTAAGGCTTTCCAATTGAATGAATGTGTGAATTGTAGCACTGTGTAGCACCATCTGTCGGGTTGGAAGATACCCAAATTTGGGGGCATCACAGATGACATTCTGGTGTATTCAAAGACGAAGAAAAAGCACGCTGAGCATTTAAGGATAGTGTTGGAGACGTTGAGGAGGGAGAAGTGCTATGAAAAATTCTCCTAGTGTGAGTTTTGGTTGCAGAAATTATAGTTTTTGGGGCTCGTTATCGACAAGGATGGTGTTTCGGTGGATCCGAAAAAAGTAGAAGCAGTTGTTAACTGGGAGTAGCCGAAGATGCTGACAGAAATTAGGAGTTTCTTGGGATTAGCAGGATACTATCGGTGATTCATCCAAGATTTTTTGAAGATAACATCGCCGTTGGCTAATCTTACTAGAAAGACGGTGAAGTTCGTTTGGTCGGAGAAATGTAAGGAGAGTTTCATAGAATTGAAGAAGAGGTTCAGCCAAGCACCTGTGTTGGCTTTACCAGATGACACGGGAGAATTTGTAGTGTACAATGATGCGTCACACAAGGGCCTTGGCTGTATGCTGATGCAACACGACAAGGCCATTGCATACACTTCACGTCAGCTGAAGGACTATGAGAAGGGTTATCCGACTCATGACCTGGAGTTAGCAGCGGTAGTTTTTGCTTTGAAATTTTGGAGGCATTATTTGTATGGCGAGAAGTGTGAGATATATACGGATCATAAAAGTCTGAAGTATATCTTCACACAGAATGAGCTAAACATGAGGCAGTGTCGATGGTTAGAATTGATCAAAGATTATGATTGTGAGATTCTATACCATCCCGGCAAAGCAAATGTAGTGACAGATGCCCTGAGCAAAAACGGCAGAGAGAAGTTACTGAAGTTGACCATTCAAGAGGAATTGGTGAAGGATTTCGAACGACTGAACTTAGAGGTTAAGTATCTGATGAAGACCAATAAAAAATTATTTACAGTGGCTGCGAGCCCGGCCTTATTAGATAAGGTTAAAGAGGCACAAGAGAAGGACGAAGATTGTGACAACATCAAGAAGCGGTTAGTTAAAGGTGATGAATTGAAATACAAAATTAATGGCACCGGACTGCTGAGATTCGAATGACGAGTTTGGGTATTGTTAGTACCAAAACTAAGAGAGGAGATTTTCTAAAAAGTGCATAGTACGGGGTACTCGATACACCCAAGAAGCACAAAGATGTATCAAGATTTGTGTTAACACTTTTGGTGGCCAAACATGAAGAGAGAGGTTGCAGAATGCGTTAGCAGATGTCTAACTTGTCAGAGAGTCAAGGCAGAGCATCAGCGACCGAGTGAATTATTATAGCCTTTAGAGATTCTTGAATGGAAATGGGAGCACATCATGATGGATTTTGTGGTGGGACTTCCAGCAACACAGAAAGGGCACAACGCCATATGGGTGATTGTAGATCGTCTTACGAAGTCAGCTCACTTTCTGCCAATCAAGATCAGATATAGTTTGGGTCAGCTAGCCAAATTATATATCAAGAAAATTATCTCGAGACATGGAGTACCGGTATCTATTGTATAGGATAGAGATCCGCGATTCACATCAAACTTCTGGAAGAGTCTTCAAGAAAGAATGGGGATGCAGCTACGGATGAGCACCGCATATCATCTGCAGACCGATGGGCAAAGTGAAAGAACGATTCAAATACTTGAAGACATGCTTAGAGCTTATGTGATGGACTTCAAGGGTAGCTGGGAGGATCATCTTCCATTAATTGAGTTTGCATACAACCATAGTTATCATGCCAGCATTAGAATGCCACCGTACAAAGCATTGTATGGGAGGAAATGCATAATGCCCTTATGCTGGGATGAAGTAGGTGAACGTCGACTGTTGGGACCAGAACTGGTGCAGCAGACCGTAGAGATCATCAAGGTGATAAGAGCTCGGCTGGTAGCAGCTCAAGACTCCCAGAAGAAGTATGTAGACTTACATCACCAGAAGAGAGGTTTTGAAGTAGGAAGCTATGTATTTTTGAAAGTATCTCCCTGGAAAAGGAAGATAAGGTTTGGAAAGAAGAGTAAGTTGTGTCCGAGATTTATTGGACCATTCGAGATCTTGAGGAAGATAGGCGAAGTGGCATACGAGGTAGCTCTACCTCCTGAACTGAAACATGTTCATAATGTGTTTTATGTGTCAGTGCTACGACCATATAAGCCTGATTACAAGCACGTGATATCGTATGAACCAATTCAGGTCGAAAAGGATTTATCGTACGAGAAAATTCCGGTAGAGATTTTAGACAGAAAAGAGCAAAAATTGAGAAATAAGGTTATACATTATGTAAAATTTCTTTGGAGGAACCACAATGCTGAAGAAGCTACGTGGGAACTTGAGAAAAAGATGAGGGAGAAGTATCCACATCTTTTTTAGTAACCTCATGTGTAATTCCGGGGATGAAATTCTTATAAGGGGGGTAGGATGTAATAACCATGAATTTCAAGTCACTTTATATGTAGGTACATTATTAATATCTAAACTTTGTGATATATAGTGATTTAATATGTGATAACATATGTGAAGTGGTGCATGGCTCAATAAACATATAAACTATAGTTATGGGTATATACATTTATAAATTTTATTAAAAATAAAAGCTTCATAACCTAATTATACATTAGGTGAGACAATTATATAACCTAAGGGTTATGGTAATAAGAAAAGGTTAGTATTTAATATGTATACTAACTTAAGTGAATAATTTTGTTAATTCAAGTTACTAATAATTTTAAACCTATTTCTAGTAAACCTAATTAGGTTGTGGGCTAAAGTCACATGTATAGGTAATTAAATTTCATAAGATTGGGAATGAAAACCCTAAATAAACAATTAGGGTAACATATATTAAAATTGTTAAACTATGTTTATTACATAGCCCAAAACAATTAATGGAGAAGCCCAAGAGAAATAAAATGCAAGCTCATACTTAGCCCACTTGATTAAGGCTATTTTAGACCTTTGATTAATCTAATTTGTGCATTAAAACAAAAGCAAAATGGAGGGTTAATGGGGCAATGGGTGACTAGCTATATAAGCCTTTTAAGGAAAGGAAATTAAGCTAATCAAGTTCCAAAAGTAGAAAGCCTTTCACACAAGGACAAGTGTGTCATGCTACCATTGGTGGGAAATCTAATTAACAATCGTAATGGCATGATTAGGAAGGGATAAAACTAACCCTTTTATTAAAGGGGTAAAAGAAACATGGGGGATATTAGTATCCCATTTCATTTCACCAACATCTTCGTTTCATTTTCCTTCTCCACCATTCTTCTTCTTCTTCTTATATTTTTCTCTCAACTAGCAAGAACAAAAAGAGAGCAAGAGAGAGAGGAGAGGTTCAAATTCTAGAGAGGAAGAGGAGTATATTTTTCATGCAACCCAAGTTCCTAGTCTACTTTGGAAAGAAAAGAAGAACATCCCACAAGACAAGGTAAGAAATCAAACCCTAATTTTTATGCTTTGTATGCTCCATGTGATCTTGTCAAAGATTCATGGAAGTGCAAGTTCTAATAGGTTAAAGTCTTATATGAATGATATATCTTGAGTATAATATGTTTAACATGTCCATCTATATAGTTTATATTGGAAAATTTTGGAAAAAAGGAAGCTAAAGTAGTTTTGGGAAAAATCCTAATTTAAAGGGGGGATCTATGCTTTTCATTTTGAAATCTACAAATGGTTTTTGTGATTTTTTTTTCTTGGTATGCTATAACTATGAGTTAAGATCAAAAAAACTTTGGAAACATGTAAGAATGTTAAAAAATGAGCAAGATATGGGATTATTACTAAAACACCTCAACTAAGAATTCATGTGCAAGAACAGTCACTTCTGTGCTCATTTTTGGGACCAAAACAGAACCAAAATTGATGTTTTATGAATGAAAATTGTAGTTTGGGAAGATACAAATCCAACAAGTCTGATTGGACCCAAATCGGAGCTGTAGATTTCATTTTATTCAAGTTTTAGTGAAGGACCCCAAATATGAAAAAAAAAATAAAAAATCAAAAAAAAAACTACTGCCGGTTCAGCACCGACCGAACCAGCCAAACTTTTTCGGCGACCGGTTTGGCCACTTTCCAGCCGGTTCCGGTGGTGGTTCTTAGACCCAAATTTTTCTAAAATTCTAAAGAATATTAAGATAT
Organism: Panax notoginseng; assembly: GCA_016801055.1. NCBI lineage: Eukaryota > Viridiplantae > Streptophyta > Magnoliopsida > Apiales > Araliaceae > Panax > Panax notoginseng. Next base: position 133,874,261 of record CM029016.1, read on the forward strand.
TTAATCCAAAATTATTCTTAGCAGTTAGCTAATTATTAAGTAATTAGTGGTTTAAACTCAATTAAATCACTTTATAACTTACTAATTTATAATTTTTTATGTAATTGATGGATTATTAAACTAATTACATGAAATTTGAATGTAATTAACTATTTGATTATTATCTAAGTAGTATTGGGTGATAATTAAGTAGAGTTAGTAATAATAAAGTAACTATTGATTATTTAATTAAAATTAAATAATAAATAGGGTTAAACTACTGATCAATATTAAATAATGATTAAAGAATGCTTAAGTAAGATTATGTAATAATGTAATTACTTACTTACATTGACATAAAATTTATAAAATAATTATTTATTATTTAGTTAATATTAAATAATAAATAAGAATAAATGATATTTAATTATTCTTAAGTTAATAAGAAAAAAATAATCAAAGACTTATGAAGTAAATTAATTATTTATTATTCAAGGATAAATAATAAATTAATTAAATAATAAATAAGAACAAATGATAATTAATTATTCTTAAGTTAATAAGAAAGAATAATTAAAGATTTATTAAGTAAAATAATTATTTATTATTCGAGGATAATTAATTAATTATTAATTATTAAATAAAGATAAAGGTTAATTAATTGTTCATTTATTAATAGTAATGAATAATTAAATACTAATAAATCAATTATTTATTATTCAAGGATAAATGATTAATTAATTATTACTTAATTGATATTAAATAATAATTAAAGACGAATAATGTTAATTATTCAATATTTAATTAACATTAAATAATAAGTAGATGTAACTAGTTATTATTTATTTAATAATAACTAAAGGTAATTAATTAATTACTATTTAACTAATATTAAATTATAATTAAAGGAAGATAGAGTTAATACATGGAGATAAATTAAATGACTCATTAATTAAACAATTATAATAAATTATTTAAGGGTCTAATAAGTGTTTATTACTTAAGAAAGATGTTATAAATTATTAAATCATTAACCTAAGGTTTATTAAATATCCTATAAGATTAATGATGGAACATTATATTACGTGTACATTGTGATTGAATTATTTGCTAGATAATAGCATAAGTAAGCATATAGACGTACGATTATACGCAATACTAATTAGTAGACCAACATTGTCAATGCTAGGTCATTCAAAGAGTTATAATTAAAGCTAGTTAGTCGTAGCTCGACAAACAGGTAAGTTCCCTAACTCAAACTCGAGTTATTATTTTCAAAGCATGTTAGTGAATAATTATTGATAATTATTCACATCTATAATGATTATTGAGATTCTCACTTTGTGCAATTGAATTCATGCTCAATTATTATTGAACTACGAATTAGATTAAAGTTCTTCATTCATGAACTATTTATGAGATAGATCTATGCTAATTGTATCAGCTAGATTAAGCATGTTTAAATTTGTTAAATCAAATGTGTTTTAAAAAGTCATTCTTATTATATTGATATGATAAGAACTCTTGACTGAGAAAAGGACGAATATTATTAAAGTATTGTATCAATGCTAGATTATTAAGTGTTTATGCATAAATCACGGGGTATGAAAGGTTGATCCCCTTGAATACCAAAACTTATTAAAAGGTCCAGTTTACATGACTGGGAACCTTGGAAAATGTTCATGGTTATTTCAAACCACCCAGTACATGTTATTCAAATATTCGAATATTCAACTGTTGATTATTAATTCATGTTCCTTCTCAATCATATATTATTGTTGAACATTGAAAGTGAAACGTCTTTCTAATCACGATATATCTCCCTTGTATATAAACTTGCTAAGCAAATTAGTTGCTTACCCTTGCTATATCATGACATTTATTTCAGTTAAGCCTGAAGGATCAAATACGAAAGACAAAGGCAAGGGCAAAATTCAAAAATAGTTTAAAATGATGTTAATTATTATTATCTGATGGAATTACTTATGTAAACCTTTTGTAATATGAATGGTGTGTTTAAGTTAAGGTTAAGAAGACTTTGGGATTATGTTATGAAATTTTATTATAATGAATAATGTATGTTTATTATTTTGTAATAGTTTATAGAATGCTTATGATGATGATAGATCGTGAGCACCAAATCTTAGGTTAGAGAACCTGGATTTGGGGGCATCACACTAATAGTCCATAGTTGAAGGATTAAATAGTCTAAAGTAGTGGTATATTAAGACAAATAGTCCAACCTCTAACATGCTTTTTGCAAACAAACATGGCTTAGGAGTTATAGGATTTACAAAAATAGTCCAGGTCTATGATTTTTAGAGCATAGTTTTATGTTTCCTTTCTTATTTCCTTTACGCTCTTAAGTTTTCTTTCATGATTCATGGTAAAATATGCTTAACATGTCAAAGTTAACTCTAATCACACTTTAAATTTCATAAATATTTAAAATAAAAGTTATTTTTAGATAATACATAGATTAAAGTATATGTAAGGTTTTACCTTATTAGTGTGTGCTTGATTTTCTTTCTTTTTGTAAGACCTCAACTTTTTATGAATAAAGATTTAATTTTTTCTAATTATTATTTTAAATAATAAGGTGTGATTTGATATAATGCTATAGTTATAGGTGATATGTGCAAATTTTGCAAAGTAAACAAGTTGTCATAAAATATTCGTTTGGTCGGAGAATATTCTTTTTGTCGGGAAATATTCGTACGACAGCAGAATCATTGGTGTACCCCACAACGGAATGAGTGCTGGATATAGAAAGCGACAGAAATAACCTTTTTATAAAAATAACGGTATAAAATTTTTCGTTAACTGTTGAAATACCAATGATAAAAGAACAGTAATACGCGTGGTTGCACAGTAGCATGGAACAAATTGGGCACCACACTTGAATTTGACTTGAATAACCTATAAACCATGAACGAAGCAATTTTATTAATTCCTAAATAAATGTCAATTCAAAGACCTAATAAAAACTAAAAATAAAAATTAAACTTGAGTTGCCTCCCAATAAGCATTTGATTTATAGTCTCAGCCTAACTTCTTCAATTCTCTATCCAATTTCCCTACGAAAATTGAGGAACCCTCCATCCATCAGAAATAATGTAACTTTTGGTAGGTTTCCATTTGTAATGGCCATTGAATCTAAGTCACCTAGCATTCTCTTTTTTGATAGGATCCCCATTAAATACGACAAACAACTAGGTGCTTTCCCCATTGTGTCTGTGATCAGAGTGTGGCGTGGATTCTTGTCAAACACAAAAGGTTCCTCTTCTATCTTCCCTTTCTCATCCCACCATGGCTCTAAAGTTTTGCTAACTCTCATATCACAAAGAGCTTTGCCGATGACATGACTACCAATTGGGCATGATTTTACAAAACTACCCGAACTCTAGAACTTTGGTGGAGAAGGTACGTGGGTCACATTCAAAAACGGGTCATCTTCGTTGGTACTCAAAGTTAGATCTTGGTCGATCTCCTTTTCTTGGTCCCCAAGTCTCTCCTCTCTTTCAACATCTATAGCATTTGGCACATCCGGTTACAGATTTGGTTCGGGCTCACCATTAGTCTCGAAATCCATGTCATAGGACCAAGTGTATTAAGGACAAACGTTTGAGGCATTGATTAGTTGTTCCTTTGTTGCGTTGTCCCTTTTTTCTGTGTCCTTGAGAGTCTCTTGCAATTCTTTTCTGCTACGTAAAGTCACAACCTTGCAATGCTCATCTCTGTCCAGATTTATCTCTGTATCACTAGGGAGTGTTCCATGTGGACGGTTATTCAACGCACGTACTATCTGCCCCAATTGATTTTCTAGATTTTTTATCGATGCACCTTGGCTTTTCATATCCAGCTCTACTTGATTCAATATTTTGTCTTGTTCATCGTTCCTTTTTTTAGTAGCTCTAATGAATTTTTCCAAGGCTTCTTCCAAACTTGATTTCCTCTCTGGTTGTTGTTGAGTCTGATTTTGAAATCCGGATGTGTTTTGTTGTCTAGGCGCTTGAGCTTGATTGTTACTCCAAGAAAATCTCGGGTGATTTCTCCAACCTGGATTATATGCATTTTGATTCGGATACGGTTGGGTAGATCGATTATAGCTCCCTATGAACTGAGTTGATTCCGAATTGATGGCACATTGATCTGTAGCATGACTCCCAGCACATAACTCACAAACCATTGCTACTTGTTGTGTGGATTGTGGACTCCATGTTTCCATTGGTCGAGTCATGTTCGTGTATGGCCATTGATACGCAAAGTCATCCATGGTACCTGAAAAGAGAGAAAGAAAAAAAATTGAAAGAGAATTAATAAAAATGTTTAAATTAAGACTAATTTGATTGAGATTAATATTGGTAAATAATTATTAAATTAATTCCCCGGCAACGGCGCCAAAAACTTGTTGGTCGATTTCACAATCAATGAATACGTGCAAGTATACATGGTCAACAAGTAATAAAATGAAAGTAGAGTATCGTTCCCACTAGGAATTATTTAATAAAAATCACCAAGTACTAATTCTTAACCAAACTAATTTTATTTAAACAATCTCAAATCGTGATTTTTCTAATGAAGAAAACTAAATTAACTAATGACCTTGAATTGCTTTATAAATGAATTCAAATAAATAAAGGTTAAGACTTCAATATCCCCCATTATGAACTATAAATCAATTATCTAATTATCCCAATTATTATGCATACTGAATTGTTATCAGGAATTCTCAAATGCCAAAAGTCCTTTTTCCAAGTGATCTATTGACTTCTATTTAATCCATATTAATCTTGCTATATTCCTATGCAAAACAATTAAATTAAACTCCTTCAATTCTAATTCCTTATGTGTTACATGTGGTGAACAGATATTTCTATTCAATTCACAAACCTAATTATTCACCATGCAAATAACTAAGTCACATGTTATCATGTCCAGTTCTAACCCTAGAATTCCTCTTCCAATTCCTTCTAGAGTAACAAGGTAATTACTAATCAGATAATTAATCAATAAGCGCAAGACAAGATAAACAATTTACCTTGACATAAATAATTAGAATAAATCAAATAATTAATTCATAGACATAAATGGTTCAATTAAAATCTTAATAAAAGAGTTAGTTCATAATTAATGAATTAAAACCAAGAATCCACAACTGAATAGACATTAAAAGATAAAAGTATGATAAGAGAAAAGAATAGAATCTGTTGTCAACAAATCTGATGCTCCCCTCTTGCTCCTGCTCTTGATCTTTTAATGATCTCCAAGTTGCTTCAATCTCCTAAACTAATAAGAACTAGGGTTAATGTCTAATCTAATAGAGTGTATCTCTAATCTAATCTATGTAATCCCCCTTTATTTTGTGCCTTACATCATGTATTTATAGGTTACAAATCCAATTTTTAGCTTAGGAACAAACCCATTCCAATTTGGAGTCAGAAAAGTGTCAAAATTCGCCCCAAAACGCGTCCAAGCCTCACCAATCTCTTCCCAGCGCCCCAGCGCTGGGCACGGCACTGGAATACTGCCTCCTAGCACCCCGCCGCTGGGCATAAGCCTTGTTTGTTCATTCCTGGAAATTTTCTACTCCGACATCCTTTGGAAAAATGGCCATAACTTCTTCGTCCGAACTTCGATTTCGATTATTTAAGATGTTTCGGAAAGAGGAGACGTAGATCTATAACTTTCATTCTTTGATTTTTTCGAAATAAGGTCCGGAGCAATACTCAAATTGGCTCTGAAGTGACTGCTATGTAAATGCCAAGCCGAAAACACGAATCTAGCCACCCCAAACGTTGATCCAAGTAACTTTTGTCCCAATTCCTACAAAACAACATAAAACATGCATGAATAGACACAAACACTTAAAATCAACCAAAAGATTAAGCTCAAACGCACTCAATTATGAGTATAAAACTCGCTCATCAAATACCCCTAAACTTAAACATTTGCTTATCCTCAAGCAAAAACACAATTTAGAAAAATTCATCCTCTAGCAATGATCCACCCACACAATGAATCAATATGAATTTGCACAATGGCCTCAAAGGTTACAACAAATGACAACCCGCAGAAAATTTCAAAACAATGTAATGTTTAAAATTTCAACAACTTTCATTAGCTTCACATCTACTCATGATCCTTTAAGTGCGTGTGTGCATACATATGTTCAAACTAGTCATGATTTAGCTAAGATCAACTAACACTCATAAAAGATTTTTCAAAACAACTCTCAAAACTTCTTATCACATCAGTCACCGCTAAAATAGACAAAGCACATTTTTTTTTCTTGAGGATCAACTGGATATTCAACTTTTAAGCTCATATGAACCCTTTCCAAGTATTTCAAACATACATATTTTCTTTTCTCTATTTAGTGAGTGCGTTTTACGCTCTATCTCACTTTCCACTTTTCATGAACGAGTGCGTTTTACGCTCCATCTCGTTTTCCACTTTTCATTGAACGAGTGCGTTTTACGCTCCATCTCGACCCACCACATGCTTCAATTATTCAACTCGGGAAGGTTCCAATATTTATTTTTTTCAAAAATACCCCAAGATTTCCCCCAAACTTATGTGAGTGCCTAATTTTCACTTCGAATGATGCTCAAATAAGATTACTCAAGTTGCAATGGTATCTTTCATAAGCATTTAGCCAAAAAAATGTCAATCCCAACTGGCTAAACAAATGGATGTGTAAATTTTTTCAAAAATTTCGCAAGTAATGTGAAAACCAACTAATGAGTTAAAATATAGACTAAGCATGCTCATCAATTCTTTAAGAGTTAACAATATCAACCAGCCACTTATCATTGGCCAAAATCAAATTCAATTAAAACATTGCCCAAGTAAATACTAAACATGATTAATACCCCCAAACTTAAAACAGACATTGTTCTCAATGGCTAAGATAGGAAAAATTAAAAGAGAGGACTTCCCTGACAAAATATAGCAATATTCTTCCTTGTCCGCTAAGTTTGGAGAATAGGCTAGGCACATGGAACAAATTGGGCACCATACTTGAATTTGACTTGAAAACCCTGTAAACCATGAACGAAGCAATTTTATTAATTCCTGAATAAATGCCAATTCAAAGCTACTAATATAAAACCTAATAAAAACTAAAAATAAAAATAAAACTTGGGTTGCCTCCCAATAAGCGCTTGTTTTATAGTCTCAGCCTGACTTTTTCAATTCTCTATCCAATTCCCCTACGAAAATTGAGGAACCCTCCATCCATCGGAAATAATGTAACTTTTGGTAGGTTTCCATTTGTAATGGCCATTGAATCTAAGTCACCTAGCATTCTCTTTTTAGATAGGATCCCCATTAAATACGACAAACAACTAGGTGATTTCCCCATTGTGTCTGTGATCAGAGTGTGGCGTGGATTCTTGTCAAACACAACAGGTTCCTCTTCTATCTTCCCTTTCTCGTCCCACCATGGCTCTAAAGCTTTGCTAGCTCTCATGTCACAAAGAGCTTTGCCGACGACATGACTACCAATTGGGCATGGTTTTACAAAACTACCCGAATTCTTGAACTTTGGTGGAGAAGGTACGTGGGTCACATTCAAAATTGGCTCATCTTCGTTGGTACTCAAAGTTAGATCTTGGCCGATCTCCTTTTCTTAGTCCCCAAGTCTCTCCTCTCTTTCAACATCTATAGCATTTGGCACATCCGGTTACAGATTTGGTTCGGGCTCACCATTAGTCTCGGAATCCATGTCATAGGACCAAGTGTATTAAGGACAAACGTTCGAGGCATTGATTAGTTGTTCCTTTGTTGCGTTGTCCCTTTTTTCTGTGTCCTTGAGAGTCTCTTGCAATTCTTTTCTGCTACGTAAAGTCACAACCTTGCAATGCTCATCTCTGTCCAGATTTATCTTTGTATCACTGGGGAGTGTTCCATGTGGACGGTTATTCAATGCACGTGCTATCTGCCCCAATTGATTTTCCAAATTTTTTATCGACGCACCTTGGCTTTTCATATTCAGCTCTACTTGATTCAATATTTTGTCTTGTTTATCGTTCCTTTTTTCAGTAGCTCTAATGAATTTTTCCAAGGCTTCTTCCAAACTTGATTTCCTCTCTGGTTGTTGTTGAGTCTGATTTTGAAATCTGGATGTGTTTTGTTGTCTAGGCGCTTGAGCTTGATTGTTACTCCAAGAAAATCCCGGGTGATTTCTCCAACCTGGATTATATGCATTTTGATTCGGATACGGTTGGGTAGATCGATTATAGCTCCCTATGAACTGAGCTGATTCCGAATTGATGGCACATTGATCTGTAGCATGACTCCCAGCACATAACTCACAAACCATTGCTACTTGCTGTGTGGATGGTGGATTCCATGTTTCCATTGGTCGAGTCATGTTCGTGTGTGGCCATTGATACGCAAAGTCATCTATGGTACCTGAAAAGAGAGAAAGAAAAAAAATTGAAAGAGAATTAATAAAAATGTTTAAATTAAGACTAATTTGATTGAGATTAATATTGGTAAATAATTATTAAATTAATTCCCCGGCAACGGCGCCAAAAACTTGTTGGTCGATTTCACAATCAATGAATACGTGCAAGTATACATGGTCAACAAGTAATAAAATGAAAGTAGAGTATCGTTCCCACTAGGAATTATTTAATAAAAATCACCAAGTACTAATTCTTAACCAAACTAATTTTATTTAAATAATCTCAAATCGTGATTTTTCTAATGAAGAAAACTAAATTAACTAATGACCTTGAATTGCTTTATAAATGAATTCAAATAAATAAAGGTTAAGACTTCAATATCCCCCATTATGAACTATAAATCAATTATCCAATTATCCCAATTATTATGCATACTGAATTGTTATCAGGAATTCTCAAATGCCAAAAGTCCTTTTTCCAAGTGATCTATTGACTTCTATTTAATCCATATTAATCTTGCTATATTCCTATGCAAAACAATTAAATTAAACTCCTTCAATTCTAATTCCTTATGTGTTACATGTGGTGAACAGATATTTCTATTCAATTCACAAACCTAATTATTCACCATGCAAATAACTAAGTCACATGTTATCATGTCCAGTTCTAACCCTAGAATTCCTCTTCCAATTCCTTCTAGAGTAACAAGGTAATTACTAATCAGATAATTAATCAATAAGCGCAAGACAAGATAAACAATTTACCTTGACATAAATAATTAGAATAAATCAAATAATTAATTCATAGACATAAATGGTTCAATTAAAATCTTAATAAAAGAGTTAGTTCATAATTAATGAATTAAAACCAAGAATCCACAACTGAATAGACATTAAAAGATAAAAGTATGATAAGAGAAAAGAATAGAATCTGTTGTCAACAAATCTGATGCTCCCCTCTTGCTCCTGCTCTTGATCTTTTAATGATCTCCAAGTTGCTTCAATCTCCTAAACTAATAAGAACTAGGGTTAATGTCTAATCTAATAGAGTGTATCTCTAATCTAATCTATGTAATCCCCCTTTATTTTGTGCCTTACATCATGTATTTATAGGTTACAAATCCAATTTTTAGCTTAGGGACAAACCCATTCCAATTTGGAGTCAGAAAAGTGTCAAAATTCGCCCCAAAACGCGTCCAAGCCTCACCAATCTCTTCCCAGCGCCCCAGCGCTGGGCACGGCACTGGAATACTGCCTCCTAGCACCCCGCCGCTGGGCATAAGCCATGTTTGTTCATTCCTGGAAATTTTCTACTCCGACATCCTTTGGAAAAATGGCCATAACTTCTTCGTCCGAACTTCGATTTCGATTATTTAAGATGTTTCGGAAAGAGGAGACGTAGATCTATAACTTTCATTCTTTGATTTTTTCGAAATAAGGTCCGGAGCAATACTCAAATTGGCTCTGAAGTGACTGCTATGTAAATGCCAAGCCGAAAACACGAATCTAGCCACCCCAAACGTTGATCCAAGTAACTTTTGTCCCAATTCCTACAAAACAACATAAAACATGCATGAATAGACACAAACACTTAAAATCAACCAAAAGATTAAGCTCAAACGCACTCAATTATGAGTATAAAACTCGCTCATCAAATACCCCTAAACTTAAACATTTGCTTATCCTCAAGCAAAAACACAATTTAGAAAAATTCATCCTCTAGCAATGATCCACCCACACAATGAATCAATATGAATTTGCACAATGGCCTCAAAGGTTACAACAAATGACAACCCGCAGAAAATTTCAAAACAATGTAATGTTTAAAATTTCAACAACTTTCATTAGCTTCACATCTACTCATGATCCTTTAAGTGCGTGTGTGCATACATATGTTCAAACTAGTCATGATTTAGCTAAGATCAACTAACACTCATAAAAGATTTTTCAAAACAACTCTCAAAACTTCTTATCACATCAGTCACCGCTAAAATAGACAAAGCACATTTTTTTTTCTTGAGGATCAACTGGATATTCAACTTTTAAGCTCATATGAACCCTTTCCAAGTATTTCAAACATACATATTTTCTTTTCTCTATTTAGTGAGTGCGTTTTACGCTCTATCTCACTTTCCACTTTTCATGAACGAGTGCGTTTTACGCTCCATCTCGTTTTCCACTTTTCATTGAACGAGTGCGTTTTACGCTCCATCTCGACCCACCACATGCTTCAATTATTCAACTCGGGAAGGTTCCAATATTTATTTTTTTCAAAAATACCCCAAGATTTCCCCCAAACTTATGTGAGTGCCTAATTTTCACTTCGAATGATGCTCAAATAAGATTACTTAAGTTGCAATGGTATCTTTCATAAGCATTTAGCCAAAAAAATGTCAATCCCAACTGGCTAAACAAATGGATGTGTAAATTTTTTCAAAAATTTCGCAAGTAATGTGAAAACCAACTAATGAGTTAAAATATAGACTAAGCATGCTCATCAATTCTTTAAGAGTTAACAATATCAACCAGCCACTTATCATTGGCCAAAATCAAATTCAATTAAAACATTGCCCAAGTAAATACTAAACATGATTAATACCCCCAAACTTAAAACAGACATTGTTCTCAATGGCTAAGATAGGAAAAATTAAAAGAGAGGACTTCCCTGACAAAATATAGCAATATTCTTCCTTGTCCGCTAAGTTTGGAGAATAGGCTAGGCACATGGAACAAATTGGGCACCATACTTGAATTTGACTTGAAAACCCTGTAAACCATGAACGAAGCAATTTTATTAATTCCTGAATAAATGCCAATTCAAAGCTACTAATATAAAACCTAATAAAAACTAAAAATAAAAATAAAACTTGGGTTGCCTCCCAATAAGCGCTTGTTTTATAGTCTCAGCCTGACTTTTTCAATTCTCTATCCAATTCCCCTACGAAAATTGAGGAACCCTCCATCCATCGGAAATAATGTAACTTTTGGTAGGTTTCCATTTGTAATGGCCATTGAATCTAAGTCACCTAGCATTCTCTTTTTAGATAGGATCCCCATTAAATACGACAAACAACTAGGTGATTTCCCCATTGTGTCTGTGATCAGAGTGTGGCGTGGATTCTTGTCAAACACAACAGGTTCCTCTTCTATCTTCCCTTTCTCGTCCCACCATGGCTCTAAAGCTTTGCTAGCTCTCATGTCACAAAGAGCTTTGCCGACGACATGACTACCAATTGGGCATGGTTTTACAAAACTACCCGAATTCTTGAACTTTGGTGGAGAAGGTACGTGGGTCACATTCAAAATTGGCTCATCTTCGTTGGTACTCAAAGTTAGATCTTGGCCGATCTCCTTTTCTTAGTCCCCAAGTCTCTCCTCTCTTTCAACATCTATAGCATTTGGCACATCCGGTTACAGATTTGGTTCGGGCTCACCATTAGTCTCGGAATCCATGTCATAGGACCAAGTGTATTAAGGACAAACGTTCGAGGCATTGATTAGTTGTTCCTTTGTTGCGTTGTCCCTTTTTTCTGTGTCCTTGAGAGTCTCTTGCAATTCTTTTCTGCTACGTAAAGTCACAACCTTGCAATGCTCATCTCTGTCCAGATTTATCTTTGTATCACTGGGGAGTGTTCCATGTGGACGGTTATTCAATGCACGTGCTATCTGCCCCAATTGATTTTCCAAATTTTTTATCGACGCACCTTGGCTTTTCATATTCAGCTCTACTTGATTCAATATTTTGTCTTGTTTATCGTTCCTTTTTTCAGTAGCTCTAATGAATTTTTCCAAGGCTTCTTCCAAACTTGATTTCCTCTCTGGTTGTTGTTGAGTCTGATTTTGAAATCTGGTTGTGTTTTGTTGTCTAGGCGCTTGAGCTTGATTGTTACTCCAAGAAAATCCCGGGTGATTTCTCCAACCTGGATTATATGCATTTTGATTCGGATACGGTTGGGTAGATCGATTATAGCTCCCTATGAACTGAGCTGATTCCGAATTGATGGCACATTGATCTGTAGCATGACTCCCAGCACATAACTCACAAACCATTGCTACTTGCTGTGTGGATGGTGGATTCCATGTTTCCATTGGTCGAGTCATGTTCGTGTGTGGCCATTGATACGCAAAGTCATCTATGGTACCTGAAAAGAGAGAAAGAAAAAAAATTGAAAGAGAATTATTAAAAATATTTAAATTAAGACTAATTTGATTGAGATTAATATTGGTAAATAATTATTAAATTAATTCCCTGGCAACGACGACAAAAACTTGTTGGTCGATTTCGCAATCAATGAATACGTGCAAGTATACATGGTCAACAAGTAATAAAGTGAAAGTAGAGTATCGTTCCCACGAGAAATTATTTAATAAAAATCACCAAGTACTAATTCTTAACCAAACTAATTTTATTTAAATAATCTCAAATCGTGATTATTCTAATTAAGAAAACTAAATTAACTAATTAAACTGAATTGCTTTATAAATGAATTAAAATAAATAAAGGTTAAGACTTCAATATCCCCAATTATGAACTATAAATCAATTATCCCAATTATTATGTGATAAGTGAGTTTTATACACATGAATTGGATACATTCGGGCTTAATTTATTATTATTCTCAAGTCTTTTAGAATAGTTTTTATGTATTTGTTTCCATTCATGCATGTTTTACATTGTTTTGTAGGATTTGGGATAAAAGTTACTTGGATCGACGTTCGGGGTGGCTAGATTCGCGTTTTCGGCTTGCCATTTACACAGCAGTCTTTTCAGAGCCAATTTGAGAATTTCTACAGACCTTATTTCGAAAAACTTAAAGAATAAAAGTTGTAGATCTACTTCTCGTATTTCTGTAACATCTTGAATCGTCAAAATCGGAGTTCGAACGAAGAAGTTATGGACATTTTCCCAAAGGACGTTGGAGCAGAAAATTTCCAAAAAAAGCACTAGCGTCGGGGCGCTAATTTCAAGGCAATTTCCAGAGCCGGGGCGCTATAAGGCAGAGTTTGGGCGTCGAGCCCAGCGCTGGGCCGCTGGGGGAAGAGGTTGGTGCGGCCTGGACGCGTTTTGGGCGAATTTTGACACCTTTTTGACTCCAAATTGGATTGGGTTTGTTCCTAAGCTCAAAATTAGACTTGTAACCTATAAATACATGATGGGAGGCATAAAATAAAGGGGGATTATATATATTAGACTAGATTAAACACTCCATTAGATTAGACATTAACCTTAGTTCTTATTAGTTTAGGAGATTGAAGCAACTTAGAGATCATTGAAGATCAAGAGCAAGAACAAGAGGGGAGCATCAGATTTGCTGACAACAGATCCTATTATCTTCTCTTATCATACTTTTATCTTTTAATGTCTATTCAATTGTGGATTCTTGGTTTTAATTCATTAATTATGAACTAACTCTTTTATTAAAATTTCAATTGAACTTTTTATGGCTATAAATTAGTTATTTGATTTATTCTAATTATTTGTGTTGAAGTGAATTGTTCATCTTGCTTTGAGCTTATTGATTAATTATCTAATCAATAATTACCTTGTTACTCTAGAAGGAATTGGGAAAGGAATTCTAGGGTTAGAACTGGGCTTGGTGACATGTGACTTAGTTATTTGTACAGTGAATAATTAGGTTTGTGAATAGAATGAGAATATCTATTTGCCGCATGTAACATAAGAGGAATTGGGTTTGTAGCGAGTTTAATTCAATTGTTTTGCATTGAGATATAGCAAAATTAATCTGGGTTAAATAGAAGACAATTGATCACTCGAGAGAGGGCTTTTGGCATTTGAGAATTTCTGTTAACAATTTAGTGGATATAATAATTGGGATAGTTGAATAATTGATTTATAATTTATAATTGGGGATATTGGAGTCTTAATTCTTATTTATCTGAATTCCATCAATTATTAGTTGTTTATTTGCTTTCTTTTAGAATAATCTTTTTGTTTTGTTTAATTTAGTTTTCTTAAATCTAGAAATCACAATTATTGGTTGTTTAAATAAAATTGATTTGGTTAAGAATTAGTACTTGGTGATTTTTATTAAATAATTCATCGCGGAAACGATACTCTACTTTCACTTTATTACTTGTTGACCGTGTATACTTGCACGTATTCATTGATTGTGAAATCAATCAATAAGTTTTTGGCGCCGTTGCCGGGGAATTAATTTAATAATTATTTACCAATATTAATTTCAATCAAATTAGTCTTAATTTAAATATTTTTATTTTTATTTCTCATTCTCTTCCTATATTTCTCTCTTTTTAGGTACCATGGATGACTTTGCGTATCAATGGCCAAACACGAATATGACTCAACCACGGGAAGCGGAGATTGACAAACTCAAGAAACTTTCTGCATTGTCAGCACAGATGGAGACACTTTTGAGGATGCTTGAAGCTTTTGAAGCTCAACGTCGTCAAAGTGTGGCGGTTACTTGTGATTATTGTGCTGGAAATCATATGAGTCATCAATGCGCCATCAGTTTCGAGCCGGTACAGTATAGTGGTGATTACCCCAACAGTTATGTCTATACCAATAACTATCATCAGGATTAGGGGTATCACCCGGATTTTTCATGGAGTAACAATCAAGGTCAATTTTATGCTCCAAGTCCAACATGCCCACCGGATTTTTCGTGTCCACCTCCACTACAACAGGAAGAACATTCAAATTGGGAGGAAGCCTTGGAAAAATTCATTAGAGCGTCTGAAAAAAGGAGTGAGGAGAGTGATAAGAGAATGAATCAAATGGAGCTAAGTATATAAAGTCAGAATACATCAATCAAGAAACTGGAAAATCAATTGCGACAGATAGCACATGCGTTGAACAACCATCCTCAATACACTTGGCTCTATGACATGGATGACGAGACTGATGTTGAGCCCGAACCAAATCTGCAATCGGATGTGCCAAATGATATAGATGTTAAAAGAGAGGAAAGACTTGGAGATCAACAAAAAGAGATCGGCAAAGATCTAACTTTGAGGACCAATGAAGATGAGCCAATTTTGATAGTGTCCCATGTACCTTCTCCACCAAAGTTCAAGAATCCGGGCAATTTTGCAAAACCATGCCCAATTGGCAGTCATGTCGTCGGCAAAGTTCTTTGTGACATAAGAGCTAGTACAACTATGGAGTCGTGGTGGGTTGAAAAGGAGAAGATAGAGGAAGAGCCCATTGTGTTTGACAAGCTTCCATGCCATAATTTGATCACAAACACAATGGGGAAAGCACCTAGTGGTTTGTCGTACTTAATGGGGATCCTATCTAAAAAGATCATGCTAGGTGACTTTAATACAATGGCTATCGTAAATGGGAACCTACCAAAAGCTATATTATTTCTGATGGATGGAGGGTTCCTCAACTTTCGAAGAGGAATTGGATAGAGAATTGAAGAAGTCAGGCTGAGACTATAAAGCAAGCGCTTATTGGGAGGCAACCCAAGTTTAATTTTTATTTTTAGTTTTTATTAGGTTTTATATTAGTAGTTTTGAATTTCCATTTATTTAGGATTTAATAAAATTACTTCTATCATGGTTTACAGGTTAGTCAAGTCAAATTCAA
The DNA here is from genome assembly GCA_016801055.1 of Panax notoginseng. Lineage (NCBI taxonomy): Eukaryota > Viridiplantae > Streptophyta > Magnoliopsida > Apiales > Araliaceae > Panax > Panax notoginseng. The sequence goes on from CM029016.1 coordinate 133,890,229, forward strand.
GTGGTGCCCAATTTGTTCCATGTGCCTAGTATATTCTCCAAACTTAGTGGACAATGAGGAAGATTGCTATATTTTCTAGGAAGTCCTCTGCTTTACTTTTTTATATTTCATCCATTGAGAACAATGTCTAGTTTAAGTTTGGGGGTATTTTAGTGTCGTATTGCATATAGTTAGTTATCTGCATAGTAGTTTTTTTTTTTGCGTTAGCATTGTGTTTTTTTTAGGTTGCATATAGTACATGGTAGTTATTTGCATATTCATATATGTGTTGCATTAGTATGTGTTCATGTAGTATAATTGCATTTTTTTTATTTTTTATTTTGCATGAATTTGTGTGATTAGTTGGTGTGGTCTTAGCTCAGCCTATGATAAGATTGGTATTAATTGTTAAATTGAACAATGTTGATAATTGATGATGAGTTCTAATTTTAATCATGATGATAATCTGAGCCTGTCTGAAACTTATGTAACCGGTTAGCACTTAAAGTTTAACTGTTTTAATCCACTTGGTTCAAAGGTTTCATAATTTGTTTCTAAGGAAAAATCTTGGTTAAAATTTAAGAAAATTAGTGAACTAGTGGTAAAGGTTGGAATGACGTAAAAGCTTGAGTTTGGGAGAATCTATGGGGTATATATATTACAAAAAGAGAAAAAAAAAGAGAAAAAATGATGAAAAGAAAAAAAAGAAAAATAGAAAATCCAGAAAAAGAAAAAAAGAGAATAAACACCGTGGCATGCTTGTCTAGTTTTGTGGCCTTTGTTACTTGAGTAAGTAAGCCCGAGGGGATTGTCTTTACACCTAGCGCCCTAAGGTCTTAATGACTTGGGAGTCGTTGGTCGAAAGCTCGTTAAGGTAGCACTGAAAAGCCTAAGGGAATAAGACATTGCACAGCCATGAAAAAAAAAAGAGAAAAAATGATGAAAAGAAAAATAGAAAATCCAGAAAAAGAAAAAAAGAGAATAAACACCGTGGCATGCTTGTCTAGTTTTGTGGCCTTTGTTACTTGAGTAAGTAAGCCTGAGGGGATTGTCTTTACACCTAGCGCCCTAAGGTCTTAATGACTTGGGAGTCGTTGGTCGAAAGCTCGTTAAGGTAGCACTGAAAAGCCTAAGGGAATAAGACATTGCACAGTCATGAGAAAAAAAAATTAAAAAAACACGAGAAAGAGCGAAAATACCCTCGTGGTTGAATAAAAGTATAAATAAATCTTGTATTTACCCTTAGACTTGGTAATTGCTTAGTTTTAACCGGAGTTGTCATGTTCACAAAAGTAATTGAATTGGAACTGAAATTTTCCTTCTAAGAAGTTTGTTATGTGGTTATCTTGAATTATGGTTGGTTAAAATGGTTAACAAGCACACACATACAACATGGGTGATGACAGGTTTGGATTGACTAATTAGTTAGAATTATGGATTTTGACTTGATTGGATATATTGTTTGAGTACCAATGGTAACTTTGAGGCCTGTTGCTATATATCATACTGATTTATTACTGGGTTCGTATGTATATTAGGAAGTAGATCATCCGTATGCATTCATGTAGTTGAGTTAGTTTATTTATTTTTAGTTCTTTTGTATTTTTGCTTGAGGACAAGCAAAGGTTTAAGTTAGAGGGTATTTGATGAGTGAGTTTTATACACATGAATTGGATACATTCGGGCTTAATTTATTATTGTTCTCAAGTCTTTTAGAATAGTTTTTATGTATTTGTGTCCATTCATGAATGTTTTACATTGTTTTGTAGGATTTGGGACAAAAGTTACTTGGATTGACGTTCGGGGTGGCTAGATTTGCGTTTTCGGCTTGCCATTTACACAGCAGTCCCTTCAGAGCCAATTTGACTATTTCTACGGACCTTATTTCGAAAACCTTAAAGAATAAAAGTTGTAGATCTACTTCTCTTCTTTCCGAAACATCTTGAATCATCAAAATCGGAGTTCGAATAAAGAAGTTATGGCCATTTTCCCAAAAGACGTCGGAGCAGAAAATTTCCAAAAAAAGCACTAGCGCCGGGGCGCTAATTTCAAGGCAATTTCCAGCGCCGGGACGCTATAAGGCAGAGTTTGAGCGTCGAGCCCAGCGCTGGGGCACTGGGGCTCTGGGGAAGAGGTTGGTGCGGCCTGGACGCGTTTTGGGCGAATTTTGACACCTTTTTGACTCCAAATTGGATTGGGTTTGTTCCTAAGCTCAAAATTAGACTTGTAACCTATAAATACATGATGGGAGGCATAAAATAAAGAGGGATTACATAGATTAGACTAGATTAAATACTCTATTAGATTAGACATTAACCCTAGTTCTTATTAGTTTAGGAGATTGAAGCAACTTGGAGATCATTGAAGATCAAGAGCAAGAGCAAGAGCAAGAGGGGAGCATCAGATTTGCTGACAACAGATCCTATTATTTTCTCTTATCATACTTTTATCTTTTAATGTCTATTCAATTGTGGATTCTTAGTTTTAATTCATTAATTATGAACTAACTCTTTTATTAAGATTTCAATTGAACTTTTTATGGCTATAAATTAGTTATTTGATTTATTCCAATTATTTGTGTTGAAGTGAATTGTTCATCTTTCTTTGAGTTTATTGATTAATTATCTGATCAATAATTACCTTGTTTGTGACGCCCCCAAAATTAGGTATACATCACCCATCTTGGGTCGTCAGATACATAGTACAGAATACAAATACAACTGATTAATACATCTGTCGTGTACAATACGACAAAACATAAACTGTGAGTTTGAATACAAATATTATCTTCTAGAGAGTATTCATACTCAAAAGGAGTCCTCATTACATTTATTAACACACCATTACATAGAATAGTGAGGACTACTAACTAATACTATCATTCGGACCATCACTCCGTACCCCGACTTGTCCCAGCTACGTTCTCATTTCCTGAAGAGAACAGTGAAAGAAAGGGTGAGCTCAACTAGCCCAGTAAGAAATATTATGACTAAGATAATGCAGAATAAATTATCATTAGCCTTCAACAATGTTAAACTGATAAAATATAATAGACATCAAGTTTAACTGTAGCGGAACAAGCAATCCATTAAAAGAGTCAAGTAGAAAATAAACTCTACTATCTTTTATGATTTAAGAAGTTTTTCAACACTGTAATCGCTGAGACTCAGCTTAATAAAATAATCCACATCATCGAATCACCCTTGCACTACGGCCAAGGATATTCGTGTATTCATTAATGGTCATGATCATGCCAACAACTGTCCATCAATGCACTACGGGCCAATGAGGACTTTTACCACATTATTTGTAACATTACGGTCATGATTATACCGAATAATCCCTGGTCATAATCATACCAAGTCCATCTATGCACTACATGCCACAGATGACTTTCAACATTTTATAAACATGAGGATGATGACAATGATATAAGAATTCAATAAAACAAGTTCAAGAATTAATTTATCCAGGAATTAACAACGTCCAAATTGTCAACATGATACTGCATTGTGGAGTAAAATTCAAGAATACTTAGAAGAATATTTTCTTGAAAAGATACTTGATGAAACGCAACTATCAAGGATATTCCACAAATTTCATGGAGTATAGAAGTCAAAACTTAACCAACTGAGTATAATAAAGAATGGAATAACAAAAGAAATCACCATGCATGCGATAGACCGCACAGACAGGTTATTCCAACAGAATAATAAATAATGGAACCAGGTCCGGCGTAAACGCACAGACAGGATATTCCGACAGAATAATAAATAATGGAACCAGGTCCGGTGTAAAACACACAGACAGGATATTCCAACAGAATAATAATAAAACGGAACCAGGTCCGGTGTAAAACACACAGACAGGATGTTCCAACAGAATAATAAACGGAACCAGGTCCGGTGTAAAACACACAGACAGGATGTTCCAACAGAATAATAGAAGAATGTCACCAAGTATAGGGTAGACCGCGTATACTGGTTATTCCAACAGAATAATAACAAATGGAATAACAGAAGTTCTCTTCATGAATATAAAAGAAATAATATTCCCTACCTTAAAAGAACTAGATATTGGAAAAGTGGTGTAGCAGAATATTTTTATTCTCTCTCTCTTATTCTCTCTATACTTTCTCTCTCTATAGCTTGAATGAATTCGTGAAAAATAATGAAGCCCTAGGCCTCTATTTATAGAAAAACTGAGGGTGGCTCTTGGTCTTAACGAAGGGTCAAATGACTCTTGGTCTTAACGAAGGGTCAAATGACTCTTGGTAATATTGAAGGGACAACTACTATTGACGAAAGTAATTACTATTGACCAAGGTAAATACTATTGACGAAGGTAAATACTATTGACCAAGGTAAATACTATTGACCAAGGTAAATACTATTGACGAAGGTAATTACTATTGACCGAGGTAAATACTATTGACGACGGTAATTACTATTGACGACGGTAATTACTATTGACGAAGAGACTCTTAGATGATGACATATGGCCCCCCCATAAAATAACCAAACTTACCACAACGTCTCAATAATATAACATATTATACAGATGATACTATGACAATAATTTAAGAGATATGATGCAGCAATTACTGTAGCAATAATTGAGTATAGCTGAGTGACTTCTCACGTAAGCATCAATAATCAATACCGTGTGCTACTATGCAACCACGCGTATTACTGTACTTTTACTACCAAGTAGTTCAACAGTTTTAACGATTTTAACGGTAACACCTCAGCTGTTATTTTTATAGAAAGATAATTCTGTCGTTTTCTCAATCCGACAATAATTCCGTTGTGGGGTCCACCAATGATTGTGCCGTCGTACGAATATTCCCCGACAAAAAGAATATTTCCCGACCAAACGAATATTTTATAACAACTTGCTTACTTTGTAAAATTTATAAATATTACCCACAACTATAACATTATATCAAATTAACTCCATAATATTCAAAAATGATATTTATAGAAAATTCATCTTTATTTATAAAAATTGGGGTCTTACATTGTTACTCTAGAAGGAATTGGGAAAGGAATTCTAGGGTTAGAACTGGGCTTGGTGACATGTGACTTAGTTATTTGCACAGTAAATAATTAGGTTTGTGAATAGAATGAGAATATCTATTTGCCGCATGTAACATAAGAGGAATTGGGTTTGTAGCGAGTTTAATTCAATTGTTTTGCATAGAGATATAGCAAAATTAATCTGGGTTAAATAGAAGGAAATTGATCACTCGAGAGAGGGCTTTTGGCATTTGAGAATTCCTGTTAACAATTCAGTAGATATAATAATTGGGATAGTTGAATAATTGATTTATAATTCATAATTGGAGATATTGGAGTCTTAATTCTTATTTATCTAAATTCCATCAATTATTAGTTGTTTATTTGCTTTCTTTTAGAATAATCTTTTTATTTTGTTTAATTTAGTTTTCTTATATCTAGAAATCACAATTATTGGTTGTTTAAATAAAATTGATTTGGTTAAGAATTAGTACTTGGTGATTTTATTAAATAATTCCTCGTGGGAACGATACTCTACTTTCACTTTATTACTTGTTGACCGTGTATACTTGCACGTATTCATTGAATGCGAAATCAATCAACATTATGCCTACTGAATTGTTAACAGGAATTCTCAAATGCCAAAAGTCCTTTTCCAAGTGATCAATTGACTTCTATTTAATCTAGATTAATCTTGTTATATTCCTATGCAAAACAATTGAATTAAACTCCTTCAATTCCAATTCCTTATGTGTTACATACGGTGAATAGATATTTCTATTCAATTCACAAACCTAATTATTCACTATGCAAATAACTAAGTCACATGTTATCATGCTCAGTTCTAACCCTAGAATTCCTCTTCTAATTCCTTCTAGAGTAACAAGATAATTACTGATTAGATAATTAATCAATAAGCGCAAGACAAGATAAATAATTTACCTTGACATAAATAATTAGAATAAATCAAATAATTAATTCATAGACATAAAATGTTCAATTGAAATCTTAATAAAAGAGTTAGTTCATAATTAATGAATTAAAACCAAGAATCCACAACTGAATAGACATTAAAAGATAAAATTATGATAAGAGAAAAGAATAGAATCTGTTGTCAGCAAATCTGATGCTCCCCTCTTGCTCCTGCTTTTGATCTTTGATGATCTCCAAGTTGCTTCAATCTCCTAAACTAATAAGAATTAGGGTTAATGTCTAATCTAATGGAGTGTATCTCTAATCTAATCTATGTAATCCCCCTTTATTTTATGTCTTACATCATGTATTTATAGGTTACAAGTCTAATTTTTAGCTTAGGAACAAACCCATTCCAATTTGGAGTCAGAAAAGTGTCAAAATTCGCCCCAAAATGCGTCCAAGCCTCACCAACCTCTTCCCCAGCACCCCAGCACTGGGCGCTGTGCTAGAACACTGCCTCCTAACGCCCCAGCGCTAGGCATAAGCCTTGTTTACGCGCCCCGGTGCTGGCCTCATTCCTGGAAATTTTCTACTCTAACGTCCTTTGGGAAAATAACCATAACTTCTTAGTCCGAACTTCGATTTCGATGATTCAAGATGTTCCGAAAAGAGGAGACGTAGATCTACAACTTTCATTCTTTGAGTTTTTCGAAATAGGGTCCAGAGTAATACTCAAATTGGCTCTGAAGTAACTATTATGTAAATGCCTAGCCGAAAACACGAATCTAGCCACCCCAAACGTCGATCCAAGTAACTTTTGTCCTAATTCCTACAAAACAACATAAAACATGCATGAATAGACACAAACACTTAAAATCAACCAAAAGATTAAGCTCAAACGCACTCAATTATGAGTATAAAACTCACTCATCACGAGCCAATAAGAAGAAATCCTTATCGAAAAGCCCCATCTTTCTTGGGAATGATCTGGTTGTCAATGTTGTGAGTTATAATATTAATGGTGAATAATCGTTAAAAGATTAAAAATGTGTTGATTGAAGATAAGTGATTTGTGATAAATATTTATTCAATTTTTGATATAAATAGAGGGGTTGTCATGAAGTATTTGTTGTAAGATTGGCATATTACATAGACCCCCACTTACTCATTTTTCAAAATTACAGGTAGAAAGTTGTCTCAGTTTTGTTTTATTATTATTATAATAGTAATAAAACAGAAAACTTTTTATATAAAAAAGAATACATTTTATATTATATATAAAGTTATTTATTTTATTAGATTATAATTAGAATATATTATATTTTATATAAAGTTTTTGTTTTATTAGAATATTTTATTGTACACTGATGAATAGTAAAAATCAAAAAATTCGCCGAATTCTTCGCCCGTGAAAATTTTACTATTCATCCGTGATTATTTTCTTAAATAGTGTCATGTCATTCTCCTATAAATAGGATGCTTAGTTAAGAAATAAAATTCACACCAGAATCAGAGAATTCTTCTTCTATAATATTGTGCGTATTTCTTTTGACTATTAGGATACTTTGAGTGTAGTAAATAGTGCAATTTTTTTTCAAGAATATCTCTGTTATACCAGTCAGATTTAGTCTCCTACTAAGGTAAGGGATATTATTTTCATTCAATATTTGTAAGAAATATTATTTTCTTCCATACTTTATAGTATGTAAGTAATATTATTTCGTTTCATATTCTTAAATCTACACTTTGATAAGTATTGCTTCTATAATCCCTAAAATTAGTAGAATATCCTTAAGTTTTGTGCTTCATCTAGTATCGTGTCACTGAAATATTTGTCTGAACATTCTTATTAAATTTTAATATTTTCATTCGGGTTACTATTCATGGGTACTATTCATACGGTACTCTGGATAAATTAAATTATAAATCTCTAATATTTATCATTGATCTCACTTGATTGATTCTTTATATCATTGCCATCATCCTCATGCTTATATTGTGGTGAAAGTCATCTTTGGTCCATAGTGCATAGATGGACTGTTGATTGGTATGTGTTGATCGATTTCGCAATCAATGAATACGTGCAAGTATACACGGTCAACAAGTAATAAAGTGATAAGAAAAATATCGTTCCCACGAGGAATTATTTAATAAAAATTACCAAGTACTAACTCTTAACCAAATTAATTTTATTTAAACAACCATAAATTGTGATTTTTCTAATTAAGAAAACTAAATTAATCAATTAAATCTAGATTACTCTAAAATTAATTCAAATAAATAAAGATTAAGACTTCAATATCCCTAATTATAAACTGTAAATCAATTATCCAACTATCCCAATTATTATGCCTACTGAATTGTTAATAGAAATTCTCAAATGCCAAAAGTCCTTTTCCAAGTGATCAATTGACTTCTATTTAATCCAGATTAATCTTGCTATATTCCTATGCAAAACAATTGAATTAAACTCTTTTCAATCCCAATTCCTTATGTGTTACATGCGGTAAACAGATATTTCCATTCTATTCACAAACCTAATTATTCACCATGCAAATAACTAAGTCACATGTTATCATGCCCAATTCTAACCCTAGAATTCCTCTTCCGATTCCTTCTAGAGTAACATGGTAATTACTGATCAGATAATTAATCAATAAGCTCAAGACAAGATAAACAATTCACTTTGACATAAATAATTGGAATAAATCGAATAACTAATTCATAGACATAAAAGTTTCAATTGAAATCTTAATAAAAGAGTTAGTTCATAATTAATGAATTGAAACCAAGAATCCACAATTGAATAGACATTAAAAGATAAAAGTATGATAAGAGAAGAGAATAGAATCTGTTGTCAGCAAATCTGATGCTCCCCTCTTGCTCCTGCTCTTGATCTTCAATGATCTCCAAGTTGCTTCAATCTCTAATGGCTAATTAAGAACTAGGGTTTAGATTCTAATCTAATGGAGTGTTTTATCTAGTCTAATCTATGTAATCCCCCTTTATTTTATGCCTCCCATCATCTAATTATAGGTTACAAGTCTAATTTTTAGGTTAGGAACAAACCCAATCCAATTTGGAGTCAAAAAGATGTCAAAATTCGCCCCAAAATGCGTCCAAGCCTTTCCACTGACTTCCCCAGCGCCCCGGCGCTGGGCACGGCGCTGGGATTCTGCCCCCTAGCGCCCCAGCGCTGGAAATGAACTACAAATGGGCGCCCCGGCGCTAGAACATTTTCTGACATTTTCTGCTCCGACGTCCTTTGGGAAAATAGCCATAACTTCTTCATACGAACTCCGATTTTGATGATTCAAGATGTTCCGGAAAGAGGAGAAGTAGATATACAACTTTCGTTCTTGAAGTTTTTCGAAATAAGGTCAGGAGCTATAGTAAAATTGGCTCTGAAGTGACTACTGTGTAAATGGCAAGCCGAAAACGTGCATCTAGCCACCCCGAACGTCGATCCATGTAACTTTTGTCCCAATTCCTACAAAATAATATAAAACATGCATGAATAGATACAAACACATAAAAACATCCTAAAAGACTTGAGAACAACAATAAATTAAGCCCGAATGTATCCAATTCATGTGTATATAACTCACTCATCAGTATGATTATAACCAGGAATTGTGTATTGATATAATCATGACCTGTAATGTTACAGACAAATGTTGTGGTGAAAGTTCTCTTTGGCCCGTAGTGCATAGATGGACAGTTGTTTGGTATGATTATGACCACTGGTGATACTAACGAATATCATTGGCCTATAGTGCATGGATAATTTGTTGATTTAAAATATTTATTGATTGGTGTTACAGGAATAAAATATTGATGATAGACTTTTAAATCATAGAAGATAGTAGACATCATGCTCTACTTGACTCTTCTAATGGATTGTTTATTCTGCTGCAGTTGTTGATCTAAAACTTGTTGTCTATTGTATTCTATCAGATTTTTCCCTGTTGAGGACTAAGGATAATTTATTCTACATTATCTTAGTCATAATATTCTTTACTAGGCTAGTTGAGCTCATCCTTTTCTTTCATTATTCTCTTCAAGAAATGAGAATATAGTTGGGACTAGTCGGGGAATAGAGTGATGGTCCAAGATGGTTGCTATAGTAGTCATCACTATTCTATAAAATAGTGTGATAATAATTATAATGAAGACTTTATTTGAGTTTAGATATTGTCTACGAGACAATATTTATATTAAAACTCACAGCTTATGTTTTTTCGTATTTTTCACGGTAATTAATAATTGTATAAATGAAGTTTGTATTTAAATTTTGTACCATGTATTTGGTGACTCGGAATGGGTTGTATGGACCTATTTTGGGGGCATCAATGTTGGTATCAGAGCTTAGGGATATGATCTCTGGCAGAGATCTGAGGCTAGAACTAGGAGGGGAGAGACGAGTAAATCTTTCACTAGTGTCCTACCTAAGCTTATTTGTTATTTAATTGGTCGGTAAGAATATAGGGATAATGTGTGGCATGTCAATTAACCATTGTTTTGTGGCAGTGTTTAAAATGTCATCTGAAAATTTTTAGATAAGCAATGGGGCACATGAGACCGTTGAGACACCACCAATCAATAACCAGGATAATGTGCAACATGAAGGCAATAATCATCATGTAAACAACAACACCGACCAAATGACGAACGATGGGGTGTTTAGGAGCTTTCTACAATTCTTGCAACACCAAACAAGATAGATTCCTGTTCAAAATACAGGTGGAAACAATGGTAACTCACGGCTGGTAACTGCTAAGCAATTCAAGGAGTTGGGACCGGCGGAGTTTTTGGGAAAGCCAGAGCCACTTAAGGCAGAAGCTTGGATTAAGCAGATCACCAAGATATTTAACGTCTTGGGATGCACAGAGGAGCAAAAGGTTCCCTTCGCCACCTTTATGTTGCATGGAGAGGCAGATTACTAGTGAGAATCCGTAAAACGTACTCATCTGTCCACAATTAAGATGTCTTGGGAGAAGTTCCAAGAATTGTTCAACGACAAGTATTTTTCAAAAAGTATTCGTCACATGAAGGAGGTGGAATTCATCAAACTGGAATAGAACAACATGACTGTATCGTAATACGAGGCAAAGTTTACAGAGTTATCTCGGTTTGCATCCCATTTGGTAGATAATGAGGAGCAAATGAAATGAATGTTTCTACGAGGTTTGAAGCCTAAAATTCGTCAATACCTCATTTCTCACGAACTTTATTTATATTCAGATGTTGTGAATAGGGCACAGTTATTGGTGCACGATAATGAGTCAACTCAACCAAAAGATAACAACCGACAAAATGATATTAGTCATACCAGCGGCAGCAGTCATCGAAGCAGTGATAACAAACTTGGAAGAAATTAACATGCCAGAAATGGTAACCACTTCATTGGTAATCCTGGCCAAGATAATAGAAGAAATGAGTTAAGTGAAAATTTTAAAGAGAGGAGATTCAACAATGATGGAAAAATAGCAGCACCAGCACCCATTTTCAAGGAAGGAGAACGACCACCGGTCTTATGCTACAAATACGGAGAGGAGGGACACATCAGTCCAAACTGTACGCAACAACCCAAACCGTGTTTCAATTACAGAAGAGAAGGTCACCTAGTTCAATTTTATCGTGTAATGAAGTCAAGTCTAGCTGGGATGGTGACACTAAAGGCTATCCCAGACAAGTCAAAGTCGGTAGTTCTGTAGGGATTTCAGCACGAAAACGCAATGAAAAATAAAATTTACAAAGCCAAATCCAAAACCCTGAAACAGGATCCATGCAAAACAGACATTAATTCAGTATTTTAAGAGATTATACCAGTTATAATTAAGCCTCTGAAACGCTTCAAATCTCCAACGCAATCCCTCACGAAACTATGTCTCTATGGTATCCACACGAACACACGCGAACCGTCGCACGATTCTACAATTGAAGGGAGCTGCGGTACTAGCCACCAAAGGAATGGATTTTCGAAATTTCTCTCTAGTCTCTCTCTAAGAGCGGCTAGGGTTTTTAGGTTATGATTCATTACCTAAAATGGCTGCTATATATCATATATATAGTAGTTAATAGGAATTAATCAAAACCCTAATCTAATTAAAATAAAATCTAAATTTATATATATATATATATATATATATATATATATATATATCTTAATTAAGTCTTACTTAATTAATATACCTATATATAAATTATCCATTTAATTTAAATCCGTAATTTAAATCCTATCAATCATATTGAAATATTTAAATCTTTACAATTTAAATTAATTCCCTTTTAATTACGTTCTTTGTGTGTGACCCTATAGGTTATTATTACGTTGGCAATAATTTTAAAATTATATTATAAAATTATAAACAGTGAGCGGCAGCTAGTAATGCATCACTGCTACCCAAGTAATAATAAGATTGATGATTAGATGCAACCTTTTCGTGACCAAATTTTCAATGTAATTTATTTCTTTTAACCTTGATATCTTAGATTAAACTCGAGTCATGGAATGTGTCATACTCTTCATAATTTAATCTGAGTTTTCTTGAACAATGAGTAGACTATATGAAACAAATCACTATTTGAGCATGGCCATGCATTTCATAGTCCTACTCAATCAAGAGGCCTATGGATATCACCCCTAATATGTAGAAGGGTTAAATTCCATCTAGATCACTCATATTCCTCACACGATTCATGATGTACCCAATAATCACCTTTATAGTCCACCCTATTAAAGGTGACCTTTGATGATATGAAAGTATATAAATTTTCGTGTAGTAATGTAGTGATTTCAGGTCGGAGGATCATTACATCATTGTCACTATGAGAATCGCTAATGACACTTCGCATAATGCTCCACATAGAATTCTTATGGTGGGTCTGTCCGGTACATCGTTCTCTAATATGTACCTATGCATTGACTCAATATCTCATATATCTATGACCAATGAGATTTAGTCATCAGTCAATCCATATATTAGTCTCAATGTATCATTGTTGTCCCACTTACAATGATACTCGACTAGGGACATTTAAGAGCAATGATACTAATTGTAATTCTATAATCTCATGTTCAAGTCACTTACTTGAAGCTATATAATTTTTATCACTATTCTAAGGACTTTTATTATGTTAACATTTATATAACGCAGTAAATAAAACCATAATAAAATAATTCATTTATTCAATCCAATATAATATCAAAATGTTAAACAATTATATCAAATAATTGGCCTCTAGGGCATAAACTCTAACAAGTTCAAGGGAGAGCGTTTGTCGTGACCTCCCAAAAAGCAAGGAATTCGAACGAAGTTATCACGGGTAAGTTAATCATAAACTCTTACGAAGTCTATACCTTATTAGATATCGGTTCTACCCATTCTTTTATTTCATCTGCTTGTGCTCAACGTTTAAATTTGACTCTAGAGAAATTAGACTTTGGCTTATCTATTGACACTCCGTTGGGCGAAACCTTCATTACATTCACCATTTTATAAATCTTGTTTGATTCAAATTGGCACTTTCACATTACCTGTTAATCTCATCTCTTTAAAAATATTTGCATTTGATGTGATTTTAGGGATTGATTGGTTAACTATTCATCATGCAAAAATTGATTGTTTTCGTAAGGTCGTTAGTTTTCATATTCCTAACCAACCTATTATGTGAATTCAAGCAACCAAACAACTAAAGTCAATCACTGTCATATCAAGCCATAAAGCTATTCATTTCTTGAAAAATAGATGTCAAGCTTTCTTAGCCCATGTCACGGATTTAAATAAAAATACGTCAGATTTGAATGGTATTTTTATTATTAATAAATTTCCTGACGTATTCCCTGAAGAACTTCCTGGCCTACCCCAGAGCGTGAAATCAAATTTTGTATTGACCTTGAACCAGATACAAAATTCATTTCCAAAACCCCATATCGAATGGCTCCTATTAAACTTCAGGAGTTAAAAACCCAACTGCGAGAACTGTTAGACATCGGTTTCATTTGTCCCAGTTCAACTCCTTGGGGTGCTCCTGTTTTATTCGTAAAGAAGAAAGATGGGAGTATATGACTTTGCATTGACTATCGGGAGTTGAATCATGTCACCATCAAAAATAGGTACCCGTTGCCTCGTATTGATGACATGTTTGACCTGTTGCAAGGTGCTAAATTCTTTTCAAAGATCGATCTTCATTTCGGATATCATCAGTTAAAGATTAAAATTGATCACATTCCAAAGACTGCTTTTAGAACTCGGTAAGGGCATTACGAATTCCTAGTCATGTCTTTTGGATTGACTAATGCTCCTGTTGCCTTCATAGATATGATGAACTGAGTATTCAAGGAATATTTGGATCATTTTGTGGTTATCTTTATTGATGACATCATCATCTACTCCAAAAGTCGTGAAGATCATGAGCAACACTTGAGGCTGATACTCCAAAAGCTTCGTGAAAACAAGCTATATGTCAAGTTGAAGAAATGCGAGTTCTGGCTTGAGGAAGTAGCATTCCTTGGGCACATGATATCGAAACATGGAATATCAGTTGACCCAGCGAAGATTGAAATAATACAAAGTTGGGAGCAACCTAAGTACGTAACTTTCTGGGCTTAGCTGGTTATTATCGGAGATTCGTGGAATGATTTTCTCGAGCGACCACTCCATTAACTCAGCTGACTCGAAAAGATACAAAACTCAGATGGAGCAAGGAATGTGAGAAGAGCTTCTAAGAACTCAAGAGGAGACTCATTTCAGCACCTGTTCTGACAATATCATCATGTTCGGAGGGATTTGTCATCTACAGCAATACTTCGGGCTGAGGTTTAGGATGTGTTCTCATACAACATGAAAAAGTCATAGCCTATGTCTCTCGACAACTCAAAGAATATGAGAGAAATTATCTTACTCATGATATAGAGTTGGCAGCAGTCATTTTCACGCTAAAGATCTGGAGACATTATATGTATGGGGAGAAAGTGGAGATCTATACAGATAATAAAAGTCTCAAATATTTTTTCACCCAAAAGGAACTCAACATGTGGCAACGACGTTGGCTTGAGCTGTTGAAAGATTACGACCATACCATTCAATACCATCCCAGAAAAGAGAACGTGTTAGCTGACGCGTTGAGTAGAAGATCATATGCGGGTACGAGAGTGATATTGTCAACACAAAGGCCCATTTTATATGACTTTTAAAGGATGGAGAAGAGTTAAAAACTTCAGGGACCCACGTGATGATGTCAAATATACGAGTAGTTCCGACTTTAATCGATAAAGTTAAAGTTGCTCAAGCTACAGATCTAGAGCTGATGCGTATGAAGAAGAAAGTACAAGAAGGTCCTATTCTAGAAGTAGGGATCGACGAAGAAGGAATACTTTAAGTCAACTCCAGACTTTTTGTTCCTAACAACTCTAATTTGAAGTATAAAATCATGATAGAGGCACACAATGTAATAACCTGATATTTTCTATATAAATAAATAAGAAATTTTGCATATAATTTTTTTTTATTTTAAAGGTGGTAATATGTGCCAGATAATGCGTATGTATATATGTGATAAATAAAATTTATTTATTACATGAATAATTTCAAATAATTTTATTTTAGAGTTATTGATTATTATAAATTATATTCTTATAATAATTAATTTTATAGTAGAAATGTTTTTATTATTTATTTTCCATGAAAATATGAATATATAATATTTAAACAATATATCAAATGATTATCGAAATTATTATAATAAATATTTTATTATATGAGCTTATTCAAATTAGTTAAGTTAATTATTTTAATTTAACTAATTATGCTACGTATTTAAAAGATATATCAGATATGGAATCCAAACATTAAATCTGGATTTGAAATAAGGAATAAGAATAATAATATTATATTAAATATAATATTATTTTTTAATGCTATAAATATATACTGTATGTATGTTTTGATAATGGTTGGTCAATTATGGAATACAATGTCAAAACCCTATTATATTAATTTGTTAAACCCTATTTTGAAACTAAATTATGAGTTCAAGACTGTGTAGTAATGGTGTTATATGATTTATGTTGTGTATTACTAGATTTATATTTAATTAGGGAAAACCCTAATTATTTGAAACCCTAATTTTTTTTAAAAAATTAGAAAACCTATTTAACTAGAAATCCTAATTGTTAAATGGTAACCCTAGTTATTATTTTAGTAAATTTTAATGTTAATTAGGAAACCCTAATTCATAGTTTGGGAACTCTAATAATATAAAGAAACCCTAATTATTTAAAACACTAATTTTCTATTAAAAAACCTTAATTTTAATTAGTTAGTTTTAATTAAAATTTTATTAAACTTTAAACTTAATTTTTCAAACCCTAGAAATTATTTGGGAAACTTTAAGATTTAAAATATATTGATTAAACCCTAGATTCAAGTACCATGGACAAGAATACCCTTAAATGCTTTGTTAGTTTACTAAAATAACATTTTTATTTTGATTTATTTTATTAGGTTGCTTGCAAATCTTGTCATATCTTGGCAAGTCACCAACTCTAGATCTCCCTTGTGCTCTAAAACTCAGCCATATCTGATCTATTGTCACCTTGCATCAGCCAAATACATTGTATCTACATAATATATATAGAATAGGAGAGAGAAAAGTGCTCATATTTGGCCATTTGATCACAACACTAATCCTAGACCATCTCTCTTTAAAACTTACGAAATCCTAAGGCATATCAGTCACAAAATCAAGCCCCACGATTTCTATTAACAAATCAGTAGCCAAGAAATCAAAGTTTGTTCATAGAAGGTACGTATAAACCTAAACCTAAAATCTGAACTTTGATCATATGTTAGATGTTAGTTTTTTTGTGTTAAACATGTTGCATGTAGTGTATATTGATGATCTGGCTTGATAGATGTTGGATCCATTACATCTATAGGCTTAGATATGTCATTTTTCAAAATATGGAAAAAACTGAAATTAGTGTCTGACAACCGAATGTCAGGGCTTATAGATCTTTGTATGTTATATGTTTTTGTTGTTTTAAGGTTTAATCTTGTTGTATGATATCACTACACCAAAATGGCATCTAGTGAAGGACAAATCCTTCGCAAGACATACTATATCACTCACAAGTGATTTATTGCGAATAAATATTTCCTTCACACGATTGCTCGCATTAGACCACCTCGCAATTGGGTATCCTTCGCTAAGTAGTAACTAAATATTTTTTTGTGAAGGATATATTATGAATAACTTTTTTATTCACAAATTGTATTTGGTAACGGAATATTGTTATTTAGTGAAAGATTGGTTTCCTTCACAAATATTATTTTAAGAATGACTATTTGAAATTAGTGAATAACTTTATTCCCTCACAAATAATATATTGTGAAGAACAGATTTATTTAACAAGAGAATATTTTCCTTTACTAGTTATAAATTGAAAATCTTTCTTCAAATTAGTGAGAAAAATTCCTTCACAAATTATAAATTTGTAAATAAAAAATTAATTGCTAAATAATCAAAATTCATTAAAAATTATAATTAATTTTTAAATCATTGATTTCATATTTATTATTATTATTAATCTCTAAAAAGAAATATTAAATTTATTTTTCAAGTAAATATAAATATTGCCATACTTTTTCAAACTAATTGATAAGCTAATGCATAAAGAACTAATAAAATCAAAACTTCTCATATAAATAGATCATAATACTCGAGTCGCAATAACTACAAAATTTATTATTGTATCTTGGTCTTACAAGGACCATAGTACCTACAAAATTTATTAACTAACATCAGAAAACTGAAAGAATTACAATGAACTAGAAGGAATAAAGTGTGACATGTTAAACCCACTTAATCATCATTTTCTTCAAAAAAATCAAGGTTGGGCATGTAAACTTCATGCTGCAATAAAAACACCAAAATTCAATTTCAATAAGACGAGGAATAAGAAAAGAAGAAACTGGTGAACTTAAATTTAAAAAATAAAATAAAATAAAAACCACTTTTGGTAACAAACAATGATCCGAAACTAGTGCAGATAACTCACCATGAAACTATAGTTGGCTTCACAACTACTTTCTCTAGCAGCAGTTACATAAAGTGAAAAATGTTAAATACAAAAAAATAGGAAGATAGTTAATCAGGTAGTAAAATTTAAGCGGAAGAAAACAAAAGGAATAGGTAATGAGGTAATTTCTCTAGATGCTACACCAAAGTTATGTTGAGGCTAACATAGTTATGCATGAAATAGTAGGATAAAGGAGTGAGGTTGATCCACACCACAAAATGCCAACAAAATGAAAACTACAATATAAATATTTTCTAAGAGAGTCGACTCCTCAGACCCGAATTCTATATTTCACCAGATTCCACTTCTTTGACATTGCTTACTACTTCAACTGTTCTTGATAGGCATTGCGTGTGTTCCTCGATATATTGCATAACCATATGCAATTGTTCTCGACAAGCTGCCAACTGTAGATTTGCACAATGTAGCTCAGAATTTAGCTCTTTAATCCTCATGTCCTTTTCATCCTATAACAAAGGAGAAAAGAATAAATTTCATAATATAAACTATATGATTTTACAAAAATTAAAAACATTTGAGGAACATATGATAAATGATGAGCAGATGAAATGAATTAAATAACAGTAAAAATAAAGGGGCACCGGAAATCACTTGCAACCAAGAACAGAAGTCCTGTTATCTAGTGGAAAAAGCTAACTTGATAGGGCTATAATTACACAAGCAATGGCACAAGTGGTAACCTAAATTAGCTAAAAAAGAAGAGCATTCTCTTTACTTGGACCGACTGAAACATGCCTGAAATAGTGCAAGAGCTCTTTCACAAGAGCCTCACCAACTGATCAATCAAGGTAGTTGATAATGTTCAAAGGTCATGCTAAACTACTATCATTTAGGCTAGGAACTGAAGCATTTAAAGACTTTAAAACACTTCGAGGTTGGATTTACCCACCTACCCCCCCCCCCCGGTTGTATAATTAAGTTGCACAAACATCATCCCACATTCCATCTAGCAGCTACTTTCCAAAGTTTTCTTAGACAGCTGATGTATTATGATGTACGCAACATTCAAGAGTTTTGAATATCTAACTGAGCTATTCAAACTACATGTGACCAACATGGGTTAACAGATGAACATATATAAGACTCAAAAGGTTGTTTCCTTGAGAGATTAACATGGAATACGTAGTAGGTTAGTTGTCACTAGTCAGCTAGAACCTTCAATTCCAATATAGCAGTGCCCAAATCAATGCTAAAACATACATAAACCAGACACTTAAATAGATTTACCAGAAGAAAACCTGAAATTCAACATACCAATTACCACTAGAAGACATTCTCCGGATGTCCCAAAGTTTGATGGTCTGATCTTTACCATTTGAAATTAAATAACGGTCATCTCCACTGCTGTCAAGAAATGTAACACCTTCTAGATGTTCCATTAGGAACCCAGCTGGCTTTTCTTTTGCTCTAACGCAGCGCCTATCCCAAACCTGTACAGAAAAATAAGTAATCTTGCACCCTGTGCTTAAATGAGAAAAGGAAATCACACACCTTTAAACCTATAACTCCTTAGTATAGTTGTCTTATTAAGGTTATAAAGCTTCACAGTAGATATACAAAGACTACGACCTTACATGATAACTACTTTAATGCAATTAGAGTGGGTTAAGAGCTCCAATTTCTTGGGGGAAATGTTACTTATCTAGCATATCGGACTAAAAAAAGTATAATAATAATGTTCATGAGTAGTAAATCGTGGTGAGGAAAGCAAGAAATGGGCAAATGATTTTCTTGAAGCACTTTGTTTTTTTTTTGTTTTTGTTTTTTTTGGGGACAAGTTTTGTGAAACAAATTTTAACCAAGTGACTGTATACTTAGAATCTAGAGATACTCCTGCTATCTCGCCCACAGATTATTGAGCCAGGCAGCAAGGAAAAGATGTTCTTGTATTATCAGGATCATACTTTTACATTGATCTTTTGTAAAGTGAAATTTTTGAATACATATAATCCATCATTCACAGCTAAAGTACCTCACATATAAGTTAGAAGTAAGGTTTTTACCTTGCAGAGATTATCATCACTCCCAGAATATATAAGATTCCCGCTTTCATCAGCAAAAGATAATCAGACTACATTAATAAACAAATTTGTTTTGATGAAGTGATGACTTTCTGGCAACTGCAAGTATGAAAAAGAAACAACAGATCTATTATAGCTTTGTAGAATGCATGGTTATCTAAGATGAACATTGAATTTCCTTCAACAAGAAGATGGAGTTTACATGACCAGGAGCACGATCCATTGAACTTGAATGCACATAATCCCATCGCATAAGCAGGCAAGTTAAATTTCTGTGTTGGCAATTATCAAGTACAACATATATGTGTTTTATCATTTATGATTTAGCTAATGAAATGCAAGTAAAAACTTATTATACTAAAGATATATCCAATCACAATCACTCGAGTGCTAACAGAAAAGAATAAAAAGTTGAAAGGGAAAAAATAACTCTAGTTGTGTTATATACCCTAGTTGTGTTTTACCAATTCCTGGTACTCCACCTAATAACAGAATGAGAATAACATACCCTAGTTATGTTTTACCAATTCCTGGTACAAAACAGAATGAGAATAACATACCCTAGTTGTGTTTTACCAATTCCTGGTACTCCACCTAATAAGATCAGAAAAGAAAATCTATTCACCAACAGACTACTATCTGAGTTCAGTTTCAAAGAACATGCAAAAATGAACGAAACAAATGACTGCATGTTCTTTATTGGTCTAAAAGAGGCGAGATATGCTAACCAATTTCAGTAACCTCTTTGCAATTAATTCCTCCACCTAGGATGCTATCCAAATCTGAACAAGTTGTGGTAATGCACGCAAGCAATTCCTCCTCATGCAGCATGTCCTAGGCTGTCTGTCCACCTTCAGGAGATTGCAAAAGTTCAGTTTACGATGGAAGAAGCAGAGAAAGAATCTTATATGGATCGGAAATATGAGAATAATAAATAGATTTAAGAAGTGAACCAAAACAAATTGCAATACAAGGAAAAAGCTTTAGTGATAAAACAAATGTGGTTCTCATAGCTTAGTTTGGAGACTCCATAACAATGTTACCTAGATCATGGTTCAATATGGTACATGGAATGAAATCAGGAACGAAAATCGTCACTTTTCGTGGTACATGGCAGTAGGGTTGGGTAGTGTATCATGTTTTGGAACCTTAATTAACAGGGTCTAAACTTGGTAATGAACTTTCTTATCACTTAGGTTGTGAAAAGTAGAAGTACCACAAACTATGATTCCTTTCATTACTTTAGAAACTAGAAGTAGGTGGGTTGTGTAGGGAATGAATATAGATAAAACCCGGAAAAACACACACAAGGAAACATTACAAACCCAGATATCCTGCTAAAAATGAATTTGCCTACCATCCCCTGCTTTACTATAGACAAAAGGCACACTTGACTGACTGTCTGCAACATATCATGGAATGAATAGTGTCAAAATCACTTCCAAGTCTTTTTCAAACAAAAATAGTAAGCCTCAGGAGTGCTTTAGTAAGAACATATAACCTGCAGCCCATGTAGAACCCCATAAACATCTCACCAATTATCTGATTGTTGCTGCTTTTAGTTTATTTGGCTCACTTATTAGGCTGGGTTCACTACAGCTGGGTTATATTTTGAAGTCTTATGTGGACTATCCATGTTGCTGCATATTGATGTTGTCTATGCTTATAATTTCCAGCACTACATTGCTGCTCTACTGCAGACAAATGTTTCCCTCTAATTTACTATGTTCAATAGTTTCAAAGGGTACCATTAATGCTTGCTTCCCTCAAAAGTCCCAAACCTCATGAAACCTTTCGTGTCAAATATAACTATGTAAGCTTTTACATGCCATGTAATGCTATTTTGCTAATACATTTCACTACAAGGTTGTTCACTCATGTTATAAAAAACATTACCTCCAAATGCAAAACATAATTAGCATAACTAAAATAGTTCATTGAATACTTACTATTTAAAATAAAAGGCACATTGAAATGCAATGCGGTTAACTTCCGTAACATGAAGATCCAAAGATAATATCATAGCACCACAGCTGAATAGCATCTAATATAACTAACGGTCAACTGTCAAACAAGTAATAGGTAGTGAAAATGTTTTTGCAATACCATAAGAATGGCAAAAGGGCATAAATGCATGGGCATAGGTAGAAAAGTAGTACTGTGATAGTGCAAATGATCTCCTTACAATATTGTGAACTTTGAAGAGCTTTTGAAAATGTACTAACACAGAACGACAACATAGAAGTAGTCATCCATACTCTACACACTACTACGGCAATTGGCATATCATATATATCTTGTGTGAATTACTAAACAGAACTCATAAGACAAATCAAAATAAGAGATAACAAAGTAGAGAAGAAATCCAAGAATATCTATAAAGTTCAAAGAGTGAAATTTTGTACAGAAAGAGTAATAGCAACAACAAATTAAAAGTCACCATCACTTGCATTTATCTCATTCATTGCTTTGCGCACGGAGGTATCAAGAATGATGTCAACCATTAGTATGTGCTCTATGTTGTATCCATATCTCTAAGTTGAACTAGTGAAAAAGATGCATTCACAATTGTAACAATTTCGTTTTTAAACTGTGTTTAAAGAAGACCCACAAGCTACTAGATCTTAAGCAATAAAAATAGAATAACATTTTCCTAAGTAGCAACAAAATTCAGGATCAACTCAACTCAATGTCACCTTCAATACCAAAGTAGTTGAAGTAGGCCGAATAAGATCATTTCACAAAAATAATGGCCACCTATGTTCTGGATAAAGCAAATGACAAATAAGACTACCTAGTTGGCTTGTTATAATATCAGAACAAATAGTTCAAAATAACACTCTTGTCAAATTTGACAAACATAAAGGTTACTTATGGCTTTACATGGAAAAAGAATATGATGAAAATATTGAATGGTGAAATATCAGAACTAGTACACATCACCACTTTTGTCTAATTTCTATAGAAAGGGAAAGTTCCTATTTTCCAAATACTAGCTCTAAAACTTGATCCAATACTAAATTATGATATTATAAAAAATAGATTACACATTAAAGGATTGATAGCAGTAATCATTTAATGGAAATAAAATGAAACAATTCACAAGAATAAAGTGTAACAACTCAAATTTAATGAACAATCTTTCATAACCATTTCCTATATAATATTAGAATAAAACAACAGACCAATACAAAGGCAACAATTATTTACTGGCGAGGCTCGACAAGGACATATAGTGGTTTTCCATTCAGCTTACACCGATCCTACATAAGAAGCAGATGTTGGGTTCATAATGTCAAGAAAATGATTAATACACAAAACTGATCATCACAGAAGATTTAGAAGGAAAAGGATAAAGAAGAGATGCAGAAATTGGAACCAACATGATTTAAGTAAAACCCGATGCCATCTGCTTCAACATGTGCCAGCATCATCGGTGAGCTTTCATTTTGATTAAAATCTTAACATTGTACGTAAAACTTTATACATGTATATATTTACTTTTACTTAAGAACCTTCAGTTTTTGAAAATCAAAGCTAAAGAAACTCAATTAACACAACCCAAAATGAAAATCAACTAAAGAAACTCCCAATTACAAAAATTAACCTGTTTTATACAGCAAGGAGCTCTACAGAATCAAGATTCATCCCCATATAAACCTGGCCAAAAGCACCGGAACCAATCAATTCCCCTTTCCGCCACCGGATCGCTGGTGCATCGTCTCTTTTGACCGTGCCGGAACCTGACTTCGCAACTGGAGGAGGCAGTGCTGGAACCGTAAGCTTAGCAAACAGCCCGATTCTCGATTTCCGGATGCTGGAGCCGATCTTATCGACGAGTCCTCCAAAACTACTGCCATCATCTTTAAAAGGTTGAAGACCAAAGACCGGCGGAATAAGCTAGAGATAAGGTTTTGGAAGGACTGATACAGTAGCGAGTGTAAAGCCAAGACGAATTTCTTTATGTGGAGGACTTTGCCAGTAGAAACCCTTATAATTTGGTGAGAAATTAGGAAATGTTAACGATATGTTTTTCACTTATAAATTACACTTCTAATTTACTCTTAAATGTGATTTTTTATATATAAAAAAGTAATAATATATATTTATATTATATTATATTATAAGTTACTTAAAAAGTGTTATTAAAAATAAATTTAATACTATAAAAAATATAATATATTTATAGTATAATTTATATTCACCACAATTAATTCAAAAAAAATTATTTAGAACAAGATAGCGACCAATTTTATCTCTCGCAAAAAACTTCTGAACAATAATATATAGTGAGTAATAATTCATTCACTAAATAGACTTTTTCCTCGCAAATTTTTATCATAAATTGGCTCCAGAAATCTTTTTATCGCCCCAGTTTTACGAGGAAAAAAATATAAATTGTGAAGGATGTTTCTTTCGCTAATAACTATATTGTCAATGTACTTTTTTCTTTCACTAATCCTACGCTAAACAACTCCTCATGCGAAGGAATAAATTTCTTCACAAAATTTCTTTCGTTACATCCCTATTTTGGTGTAGTGTATGAGATCTTTGATCTGAAACTTGAGTCAAAGTCAGATCATGAACAGATTGTAAGTTATTCGTGGTCAAACCACGTTGACCGGCCATGATCATACGAAATCTGGGCAGTCAAAAACTTGCCCAGAAACGCCTGCCAGCAAGTTCTTGGGCTCGGATCTCTCAGTGAGTTGATTGTTTGTGTTTTTCTTTGCATATAAGTTGCAATATGATGTTTATACTACATTCTTGTACCTTAAGATCACTTAAAAAGAAAACAAGGAGATCGTAGTGGACGGTCAAACCAAGCTGGATGATCATGAAAGTTGTTTTTTGGGTAACCCAGAAAACGCTTGAACATGTCGTCTGACATGGGTTGGCCGTCATAGATCTGCTGTGACAACCCGATATTTTCTATATAAATAAATAAGAAATTTTGCGAATAATTTTTTTTTTATATATATTAAGGATGAGGATTTGTATAAGATTATGTGTATATGTATTTTTGTGGTAAGTAAAAATATATTTATTACCTAATTATTTACAAATGAATTTATTTTAGAATTTTTGATTATTGTAAAGTATATACTTATAATAATTAAATTATGGTAGAAATATTTTTAGTAATTATTTTCCATGAAAATATAATCATATATTATTTAAATAATATATGAAGTGATTTTTAGAATAATTATAATAATTATTTTATTATATGAATTTTAGTACAGGCTATTAAGTTAATTATTTTACCTTAATTATTAAGGTTAAATAGGAAGAATAAATCAGATATGAAATCCAAACCCTAATTTTGGATTATTGTCAAGGTATGAGAATAATAATATAATATTAATTATATTTTAATTTTTCAGTGTTATGAATATGTACTGTATTTTCGTAGGTCAATTACGGTGTATTATGACCAAACCCTAGTAATAATGCTAAACCCTAATTTGAGATCCAAATTAGAGTGCAAGATTATTTTATAAGTGTGTTATATAATTTATGTGGTGTATTAAATGTATTAATTAGGTGAACCCTACTTAAAATTCTAGAAACCCTAATTTTTAGAAAACCCTAATTATAATCTAGAAACCCTAAATAATTTTTGGAAACAAGGAACCCTAATTTGAAATTTAAATTAGAGTTCGAGATTGGTTGTAATTGTGTTAATGTGATTAATTAGCAAGTATTATAATTTTAATTGCTAATTTTGGAAATCCTAAAATTTTAAACCCTAATTTGATAATTAGAAAACCTAATTATAAATTGGTAACCCTAATTATCAAAATTGTAAACCCTAATTGCTATTTTAGCAATGTTAATGATAATTATATGATATTAATCCCTAATGTTCCTGTATAGCATAATTAGAAGATTAATCATAATTAGAAAATCCAAATTTCAAAATTTTAGAAACTAAAATTTATTTAATTTTTATTTTGTATAAACCCTAGTGGAAAAATCCTTCATTTTGTGCTAAACCTTAGGGTTAAACCCTAAGGGTTTGCCAAGTTCTAATTTTGCCATTAAATGATTTATCAATTGACCATTTTGCCCCTAGTTTATTATTTGGCTATATTAGTAGAGTTTGACAATAGGAAGAGTGGGTGAACCATTTTAACAACCCCACATGCTTCAATTGACAGCAAACAAGCCAGCAATCAGCCAATACATGCACCATGTAGGTCTATAAATAGGATTGAAGAGAGAGAAATTCATTTTTGTTACTTACATTTTGTCCAACACTCAAACTTTTTCTCTCAAGCTCCAAACCTCTGAATTTCAGTAGCATATCAGTCCCATAATCAAGCCCCACGTCCATCCCTAACAAATCAGAAGCATAGAAATCAAAATCGCTCAAGAAGGTATAAATCAACCCTAGAAAAATCTGTCCATGATTCCATGTTTGATGT
This sequence comes from Panax notoginseng, assembly GCA_016801055.1. Lineage (NCBI taxonomy): Eukaryota > Viridiplantae > Streptophyta > Magnoliopsida > Apiales > Araliaceae > Panax > Panax notoginseng. The sequence goes on from CM029016.1 coordinate 133,916,699, forward strand.
TGTTTTTTTTGTGTTATATATGTTGTATGGAGTCTAATTAAGTGATCTGGGTTAGTATTTTATAGATCCATAACATTTAAATACACGAAATTAGTGTTTTGAAAAATCTGGAAAAAAATTATTTTGGTGGTCTGACAACAAATGTCAGAACATGTAGATCTCAGGATGTTAAGTTTTTTTGTTGTTTAAGTGTTTTATCTTGTTGTATGCTGTGAGATCTGTGTTCTGGAACTGGTATCATGACCAGATCATGCATATATTGCAAGCTATTGATGGTCAAATGTCGTTGACCGACCATGACCGGGTAGAATTCTGGATAACCCAGAACGTATGAACATCGTCTGACAATACATTGACGAGCCTTGATCTTACTTCTGTTTGCTGTTTTGTTGTTGTTGTTGTTGTAATGAAATCATAATATGTTATGTGGACTACATATATATGGCCGTAAACCACTTAATTGATAACCAGAAAAAATGTAGTGGATTGGTCAAACCAAGCAGAAGATCATGGGATCGGTTTTCTAGGCAACCCAGAAAACTGATGACCATGTCTTCTGACATGGTTTGACGGGACCGGATCTTATGATTTTTATGATGTTAAAGTGTATTTGTGTAATGGATCGATTGTCGTACATGTTTTCTACAATCTAGAACTTTTAAATCACAAAAACATCATACGGATTTCAAGTTGTGGAAGCCCAAAAATATAGGCTCGAACTGTTCTTCATTTCTGGGTAACCCAGAAATGAAGAACAGCCTCTGGCAACACTTTTGGAGGCTCAGATCTCTTGGGTTATGCAATGTTTGGTTATGTTTGTTGTTGGATCTTGTAGTCCTACACTAGCACTACAATCTCTAACTAATATCATGCTCAGAAACACAACACACATTAAGTTATATTTGGTCAAATCTGCCTACTCAGTCACTGCTATGCATTTTCTGGGTTTGGCGAAGAACATGAAGAACACCTATAGCGACAGTTTTGTCACTATAGGTGGCCTTTAACGACAGACAGCTTATTATTTTTCAGAAATCAATTATTAAATAGAAAAAAATAGTTTTTAATTAATAAAAATACAAAATAAATTATTAAAAATTATTTTAAATTCCAAAAATTAGTTTTTAATTATTTTAAATATATTTCATAAATATTTAATATTTTTGAAATATTAAAAGTATTTAATTTATTTAATTATAATATTAAATAAATTATTTAGAAATGATTTTAATATTGGAAAAATCATTAAAAATTATATTATGATATATGAAAATATTTTAAGTTATTTTTAATGACTTTTAATATTTTGTAATAAATTTCATTAATAAATTAATATTAATGATAATTAAGTTATTTACTAAATGAATTAAATAAATTAATTAAAAATGATTTTAAATAATTTTAAATAATAATAAGGTATTTAAAAATATTTTAAGTTATAAAATATAACTTTTAATATTTAATGATAAATTTCATTAATTAATTATTATTAATGATATTAAAGTTATTTAATAATTTAGTTTAAAAATGATTTTAATAGTATAAAAATCATTTTAAATGAAAATAAAGTGTTTAAAAATATTTTAAGTTATAAAATATAACTTTGAATATTTAAAGAATAATTTCATTAATAAATTAATATTAATGATTACTAACTGATTATTAAAAATAGTAAATTTATTTAATAATTATATTAAATAAATAGTTTAAAAAATGATTTTATTAATTTAAAAATCATTTAAAAGGATATAAATGAATTAAAAATATTTTAAGTTATGAATAATGATTTTTAATATTTTGATAAATAGAACATTAATATCTTAATATTAATGGTAATTATTTAGAAATGATTTTAAATGTTTTAAAAATCATTTAAGGGTAATATTAATATTTTAAAAATATTTTGAGTTATTATAAATAACTTTAATATTTTGAAAATGATTTCATTAATAGTTTAATACTAATTAAATATTAATGATAATAGAATTGATTAGTATTTAAATCATTTTATGTGATTCCGATGTTTAAAAATTCATGATAAATTATAATAAATGTTTTAAAATTATATTAAGTAATTTAAAAATAATATGACTGATATTAGGTTACAGTACAGAGTCTTAGACTCGATAATTATCCGATAAAGCTGTCGATAGACCGACATATTTCAGAAATTGATCTGGACTTAGATAATTTAATTAGATGTGTGATTATTTGTGATTTAATGGTTATTAAACATATGTGACAATGTGATTAGGGTATGTGCTTACTGCAATAAGCAGTATTATGTGTTGAGATATATTGTTCTAATCGAACGAACAATCTTATTAATGATAGGTCATGAGATAAGCGATAAATCTAAATTACAAACTGTAAGCAGCGTTTCAGGCAAGTATCTAACCTTTGCATTTTCTTTATGCAATGGATGTGAGTAAGAATGCTTTTAAACTATATTATTATGGTACAAATTATTAACCTTATATTATATAAGCTCCTTGAATATCAACATGTTAGTATATGGTAACTCAGATATATATATTCTGTTCGTTAATTTCTAGAAATGGTTAAACAAGTGTCCCCACTTGGATAATCATTGTATTTAATCACATGTTGATATACCTTTGTCAATTACCCGTATACATATATGTTGAATTATAGATTATTGTTGACAAGATAAAATCTTTGATTTAGAACCCAAACAGGTATGAACATCCCTACACGGGAAAATTTTTATGCACTCCGGCGGACAAAGGATGAACGATAATATCGTTCTAGCAATGTAGTATTGATCAATGCAGGGCATAACGGGCTGATCACCCCCCGTGCCCGTAAGTTATGACGGTTTGCAGATGAATTTCTGTCTTACCCTATCGAAAATTTAAAATAATGTTCATGACATGTCACCATAACCCCAGTTATAGTCATCATGTAGTTTCAAAGATTTGAAAGAGAGTTGTTATGTTATTATTATCGGATCAGAATACTTCACAACTATTGACTAGTTGTAGAAGAATAGTACAAGGAAAACATTTAAATCCTTTCAGCTTATATATATATATATATATATATATATATATATATATATATATATAATTGCTATTACTTGTTGGGCACTCAAATGCTCATCCTTGCTTAAATATAAATATTTTCAGCTAAGTGCGAACGACCAGAGAGCTCTGCTAAGAACAAAGGAAAAAAGGAAGGTTGCTGAATGAACGAGTTACTATCTTGTGTAATATTTGATATTAATATTAAGACATTTATGATATATATTATCTATCATGGGTTGTAATGAATGTTTAAAGGTTACGTACTTTGGAGCTAGACTCTGATAATTATGTAAATTAGGTTTGACTTTTATATTATTGTTATTATTATTAGTATTATTCCGCTCATAGAAATGGTATCGTGAAGAACCGAGTTCGGGTTTCAAGTACCCGAGTTTGGGGTCCTCACATCTGCTAAATCTGTTGTTGTTATGCTGATTTTATGTAATGGATCTCTTCATATACATGTTGGCTACATACTGTAACTTTTAGATCACGAAAACACTACACGAGCAACAAGTTATGGATGTGACGCCCCCAAAATTAGGTATACATCACCCATCTTGAGTCGTCAGATACATAGTACAGAATACAAATACAACTGATTAATACAACTGTCGTGTACAATACGACAAAACATAAACTGTGAGTTTGAATACAAATATTATCTTCTAGAGAGTATTCATACTCAAAAGGAGTCCTCATTACATTTATTAACACACCATTACATAGAATAGTGAGGACTACTAACTAATACTATCATTCGGACCATCACTCCGTTCCCCGACTTGCCCCAGCTACGTTCTCATTTCCTGAAGAGAACAGTGAAAGAAAGGGTGAGCTCAACTAGCCCAGTAAGAAATATTATGACTAAGATAATGCAGAATAAATTATCATTAGCCTTCAACAATGTTAAACTGATAAAATATAATAGACATCAAGTTTAACTGCAGCGGAACAAGCAATCCATTAAAAGAGTCAAGTAGAAAATAAACTCTACTATCTTTTATGATTTAAAAGGTTTTTCAACACTGTGATCGCTGGGACTCAGCTTAATAAAATAATCCACATCATCGAATCACCCCTGCACTACGGCCAAGGATATTCGTATATTCATTAATGGTCATGATCATGCCAACAACTGTCCATCACTGCACTACGGCCAATGAGACTTTAACCACATCATTTGTAACATTACGGTCATGATTACACCGAATAATCCCTGGTCATAATCATACCAAGTCCATCTATGCACTACATGCCACAGATGACTTTCAACATTTTATAAACATGAGGATGATGACAATGATATAAGAATTCAATAAAACAAGTTCAAGAATTAATTTATCCAGGAATTAACAACGTCCAAATTGTCAACATGATACTGCATTGTGGAGTAAAATTCAAGAATGCTTAGAAGAATATTTTCTTGAAAAAATACTGGATGAAACGCAACTATCAAGGATATTCCACAAATTTCATGGAGTATAGAAGTCAAAACTTAACCAACTGAGTATAATAAAGAATGGAATAACAAAAGAAATCACCATGCATGCGATAGACCGCACAGACAGGTTATTCCAATAGAATAATAAATAATGGAACCAGGTCCGACGTAAACGCACATACATGATATTCCGACAGAATAATAATAAAAACGGAACCAGGTCTGGTGTAAAACACACGGACAGGATGTTCCAACAGAATAATAATAAAACGGAACCAGGTCCGGTGTAAAACACACAGACAGGATGTTCCAACAGAATAATAAACGGAACCAGGTCCGGTGTAAAACACACAGACAGGATGTTCCAACAGAATAATAGAAGAATGTCACCAAGTATAGGGTAGACCACGTATACTGGTTATTCCAACAGAATAATAACAAATGGAATAACAGAAGTTCTCTTCATGAATATAAAAGAAATAATATTCCCTACCTTAAAAGAACTGGATATTGGAAAAGTGATGTAGCAGAATACTTTTATTCTCTCTCTCTTATTCTCTCTATACTTTCTCTCTCTATAGCTTGAATGAATTCGTGAAAAATAATGAAGCCCTAGGCCTCTATTTATAGAAAAACTGAGGGTGGCTCTTGGTCTTAACGAAGGGTCAAATGACTCTTGGTCTTAACGAAGGGTCAAATGACTCTTGGTAATATTGAAGGGACAACTACTATTGACGAAAGTAATTACTATTGACCAAGGTAAATACTATTGACGAAGGTAATTACTATTGACCAAGGTAAATACTATTGACCAAGGTAAATAATATTGACGAAGGTAATTACTATTGACCAAGGTAAATACTATTGACGACGGTAATTACTATTGACGACGGTAATTACTATTGACGAAGAGACTCTTAGATGATGACATATGGCCCCCCATAAAATAACCAAACTTACCACAACGTCTCAATTATTGATTTAATAATATAACATATTATACAGATGATACTATGACAATAATTTAAGAGATATGATGCAACAATTACTGTAGCAATAATTGAGTATAGCTGAGTGACTTCTCACGTAAGCATCAATAATCAATACCGTGTGTTACTATGCAACCACGCGTATTACTGTACTTTTACTACCGAGTAGTTCAACAGTTTTAACGGTTTTAACGGTAACACCTCAGCCGTTATTTTTATAGAAAGATAATTCTGTCGTTTTCTCAATCCGACAATAATTCCGTTGTGGGGTCCACCAATGATTGTGCCGTCGTACGAATATTCCCCGACAAAAAGAATATTCTCCGACCAAACGAATATTTTATAACAACTTGCTTACTTTGCAAAATTTATAAATATTACCCACAACTATAACATTATATCAAATTAACTCCATAATATTCAAAAATGATATTTATAGAAAATTCATCTTTATTTATAAAAGTTGGGGTCTTACAATGGAAGCCTAAAAATGACCAATCGAACTGTTCTTCATTTTTGGGTAACCTAGAAATGAAGAACAGCTCTGACAAGCTATTTTGAAGGCTTAGATCTCCTTATCGTTATGCAGTATGACTTTATTTGTTACTTGTTGGTGTAGTATTACACTAGTACTATAATATCTAACCCTTACCAAGCCTAGAAACATGATAATCAATAATCTAGACTTGGCCAAACAAGGTACCCAAAAACTGCTTATGAATGTTCTTGAGAACTCAAGAACACCTAAGGCGACAGATTTTGTCGCTAAAAGCTATAGCGACAATTTTACTTATTTTATTTAATTTAATTTCTAAAAATTATTTAAAAATAGAAATTAATTATTAAAAATTCCAAAAATAGTTTTAAAAATTATTTTAAGTTATAAAAATTTACTTTTAATAATTTGACATATTTTTCATAAATATTAGTATTTATTTAAATATTATTGATATTTAATATATTTAATAAATGCATTAAATAAATTAATTAAAAATAATTTTATCATATTAAAAATCATTTTAAATGATAAAAAAGTATTTAATAATATTTTAAGTTATAAAATATAACTTTTAATACTTTAAAGCAAATTTTATTAATTATTTAATATTAATGGTAATAGATTTATTTAATAATTATATTGAATAAATTAGTTTAAAAATGATTTTAATATTAGAAAAATCATTTTAAATAAGAATAAATAGTTTAAAAATATTTGAAGTTATAAAATATAACTTTTAATATTTAAAGGTAAATTTCATTAATAATTTAATATTAAATGATATTAGAGTTATTTAATAATAATATTAAATAAATAATTTAAAAATAGTTTTATTGATTTAAAAATTATTTAAAAAGGAAATAAATGAATTATAAATATTTTAAGTTATAGTTAATGACTTTTAATATTTTGATAAATAATACATTAATACTTAAATATTAATAATAATTATTTAAAAATGATTTTAAAATGTTTTAAAAATCATTTAAGGGTAATAAAAATGTTTTTAAAATACTTTGAGTTATTATAAATAACTTTAATATTTTGGCAATGATTTCATTAATAATTTAATATTAATTAAATATTAATGATAATAGAATTAGTTAGTTTTTAAATCATTTAAAAATGATTTCAGTGTTTGAAAAATTATGATAAATTATAATAATTATTTAAAAATTATTATAAGGCTATGAAAAATAATTCGACTGATATTTAAAATATCTAATGTAATATTAAACTACAGAATAGAGTTTTAGACTCGATAATTACCCGATAAAGACGTCGATACACTGAAATATTTCAAAAATTGATCCGAACTTAGATAATTGGACTAGATATGTGTTTGTTTGTGATCTAATGACTGTTAAATATGTGTAACAATGTGATTAGGTTATGTGCTGACTGCAAATAGCAGTACTATGTGTTACGTTATGTTATTCTAATCGAATGAATAATCTTATTAATGATAAGTTTCGATATAAAAGATAAAACTAAGTTACGTTATTGTAAGCAGCAACTTAAGAAAGTATCTTAACTTTGCATTTCCTTTATGCAATGAACATGAGTAAGAAAGTTTCAGAATTATATTATTATTGTGTCAGATTATTAACTCTATTATTATCGATTATGTATCCAATCTTTTATATTCATACAAGTTCTTAAATTATCTGATCATTGTTTGTCAATATAGTACTATTGTACAATTCAGATATTTATTATGTTCGTTAATTTCTATGTATGGTTAGACAAGTGTCCTCACTTGGATAATCATTGTATTTAATCACATGTTTGATACATACTAGTTAGTTTCTAGTATGTATACGTTGACTTAAAAGTCGTCTAGACTATTTGATTCGGCTAGACACAAACTTAAAAATATTGTTGAACAAGATAGAACTTTATTGTATCCAGCCATATTATTTTGGTTCGGATTCCCGACTAAGTATGAACATCCCGATTATGGGAAAATATTTGTGCACCAAAGGCAGATAAGATGAATGATAATCTCGTTCTTGCATGTAGTGTTGATCAATACAAGGCATAACGGGCTGATCACCCCTCGTGCCTGTAAGTTATGACGGTTTATAGATGAATTTCTGTTTAACCTTTTTAAAAATAGAAAATAATGTTCATAGCCTGTCGACTGATCTCCAGTTATAGTCAGTACGTAGTTTAAAAAATTTGATATAGAATTGATATGTTGTTATTATTGGTTTAGCATACTTCACAACTGTTGATTCGTTGTAGAAGTGTCATTCAAAGAAACTATTTATCCTTTCAGCTAATATTTATTATTGTTATTACTTGCTGGGCACCCAAATGCTCATCTTTATTTAATTGAAATGTTTTCAGCCAATCGTGATCAACTTGAAGGATCATGCAGAAACAAAGGAAAAGGAAAGCAAACAGAATAAGATTTATGGTATTTTATGTAATAGTTAGACGTTACTTAGACAATGGTATCTATTAATTATCATGAAATGAATGTTTAAAGGTCACGTACCTGGGATTTAAACTCTGATATGTAAATTAAGTTTCAAATTTATATTATTGTTATTATTATTAGTACTATTCTGCTCATAGAAATGGTATCGTGAAGCACCGAGTTCGGGTTTCAAGTACCTAAATTTGGGGGCGTCACAGGTTGGTATTAGAGCTTAAGGTTAGAACCCTTAGGTGGGATAGACCTTAGGCTATAACCTTAGAACAAAGGGAAACGTTGAAAATATAAATAACTCATATAGAGTTTAAAAAGGAGATGAATTGGGTAAATTCATCGTCAAACAAAATAAAAGATAACTTATACAAAACTATTAGTTGCTACATCTATATATTATATACTAATCTAGATAATTTGTGTGTAGATGTCAGGTGAAAAAGGCTTATTATATGTATATAACTTGAAGAATGATCAAATCCGTACACCCGAGCTAATATCAAAGCCAATAGTTGAAATAAGGCTCACAATAAAGACAACTCGGATGAGGTGGTTATTTTAGAAAACGTAGTACCAGATCTGGAAATGGTGGAACTAACATATAGTGATTCAGACACCGAAATTGGAGCTGATAGCTCATCAACGAAAGTGCAGAATCAGAGGAACAAGGTTTCTTCTTTGGAAAAGTTATGGGAAATAGAAAAGTTATTAAATAGTCAGTTGCGAAAAGTGTTAATAGAAACAATGGAAGAACATGATAAGCTTAAAATCTAATTTGACCAGATGGGAGCCAAAAGCAACATATCATGTGCAGCTCAGAGCAATAAGGGGAAAAGAAAGATGAAAGGCCACGATTTAAGAAAATCTGATAAGAACCAAGGGAAAAAGATATATTATATTTGCGGCCATGAGGGACATACCTCTCCTCATTATCCTGACTTTAAGCAAGGTGTATGTTTTATTTGTGGGTTAAAAGGTCATTGGGCGAAAGATTGTCCAGAATCAGGGAAAATGTGTAGGAAATAACTAGAATTAGTAGTTGATTATGTATGTTTGATAATGTGCGTATGTATTGTAATATTCTCAACTTTTGTATAAGTTGTAGCAGTAAATCCCGACTTTTGTTGTCACTAAGGGATAACAGTATGTGTTATGTAAAAGTACTATGAATTAGCTGAATGAATATGAATCTATGTTTAATTTATGAAATAAGTTTGATATGTTAAACTTATACGATAAGGTTTAGAATGTAAGTTCAATTTATGATTTTATTTAATCAGATAATGCCGTCAAGACGTCAAACTCGAAATCAAATGGCAGAAGAATCTGTCAACAACGATGAAGGACAACAACAAGACTCGATGCAAAACTTTGCAAACATGGTAGCTCCGGCTATGTAGCAGGGAATGCCAGCCCCAGGGAACCAACCAGACAATTGCTTAGCGAATTTTAAAGATTTTTAAGCAGTCGGACCACCAAAATTTAGGGGAACAGCTGACCCTATAGAAGCCCAGACTTGGGTAAAGGAGATAGAGAAGGCGTTCGTAATTGCTAGGGTAGATGAGGGGCAAAAGATCGCTTTTTCCACCTATATGATGAAATGGGAGGCTAACTTTTGATGGGAAGCAAATCAAGCGAGGGCAGGAGAAGGTGTAGTCATATGGGCTAGGTTTAAGACTTTATTTTTTGAAAACTATCTATCAGCTAGTATGCAGGCTAGAATGGAGGCAAAATTTTTAGAGTTAAAACAGGAGAACATGATAGTTACGGAATATGCCGCAAAGTTTAATGAGTTGGCTAGGTTCGCTCCGCATCAAGTTGATACGGAGGCTAGGAAGGCGAGAAGGTTTGAGCTGAGATTAAAACCCTGGCTCTGCAATAAGGTGGCGGTGTTGCAGATCTCTACATTTGCAGCACTCTTGGAAAAAGCTATTATAGCTGAGGAGGGGAGTGAGGCCATGAGCCTCTATAACAAGGAGAAGAAGAACAAAGCCAAGGTGGAAACTAATAGTGAGAATATGGGTGAAAAGAGAAAAGGGAGCAATTTTAGGAATGTTCAGGTGAAACAGGAAGGTGTGAAGAAGCAGGTGGTACAGTATGAAAACTGTGGGAAGAACCATAAGAGTCAGTGCCTCAAGGGAAAGTTCATGTGCTACAAGTGCGGGCAGGAGGGCCATATCTCTCCCAACTGCCCCAATCCTAGGATGAACAGTGGGTGTTTTCTGTGTGGGTCGATGGAACATAAGGATAAGGACTATCTGAAAAGGAGAATGGAGGCAGGCAGTGTAACCACGGGGAAAGGCAGCGGGACACTAGCGATCACAAGACCAACGCCATCAAACAAACCAACAAAATCAACTGCAAGAGTCTTCAATATGACAGTCCAGGATACCGTGACAGCTGGCGATGGAACTCCAAGTATTATTCGTATAACTTTTATTTTCGTATATATGATTTCCTTATATATAGTAAATTATTTTATAAAAAAATTTTGAAGGGGAATTTGAGTTCTTTTAGAAATTAAATTTTCATTTAATCAGATAGACAAGCTTTATACTGAATAGTTAAAGATTAGTTCGATCAATTATGATCAAGATCGACTTGCAATGATTGTGTATGCTATATACTCTTATATGTATAAGTTTTAAAACAGTGATTCCGGGGACAGAATCTTTATAAGGGAGGGTGAATGTAATAACCCAATATTTTCTATATAAATAAATAAGAAATTTTACATATAAATTTTTTTTTAAAGGTGGTAATATGTGCCAGATAATGTGCATGTATATATGTGATAAATAAAATTTATTTATTACATGAATAATTTCAAATAATTTTATTTTAGAGTTATTGATTATTATAAATTATATTCTTATAATAATTAATTTTATAGTAGAAAAGTTTTTATTATTTATTTTTCATGAAAATATGAATATATAATATTTAAATAATATATCAAATGATTATCGAAATTATTATAATAAATATTTTATTGTATGAGTTTATTCAAATTAGTTAAGTTAATTATTTTAATTTAACTAATTATGGTACATATTTGAAAGATATATCAAACTTAAATCTGGATTTGGAATAAGGAATAATAATAATAATATTATATTAAATATAATATTATTTTTCAATGATATAAATATATACTGTATATGTGTTTTGATAATTGTTGGTTAATTATGGAATATAATGTAAAAACCTTATTATATTAATTTGTTAAACCCTATTTTGAAACTCAATTATGAGTTCAAGACTGTGTAGTAATAGTGTTATATGATTTATGTTGTGTATTATTAGATTTATATTTAATTAAGGAGAACCCTCATTATTTGAAACCCTAATTTTTTTTAAAAAATTAGAAAACCTATTTAACTAGAAACCTAAATTGCTAAACTGGTAACCCTAGTTATTATTTTAGTAAATTGTAACGTTAATTAGAAAACCCTAATTCATAATTTGGGAACCCTAATAATATCAAGAAACCCTAATTATTTAAAACCCTAATTTTCTATTAAAAACCCTAATTTTAATTAGTGAGTTCTAATTAAAATTTATTAAACTTTAAACTTAATTTTTCAAACCTAGAAATTTTTTGAGAAACTTTAAAATTTAAAATATATTGATTAAACCCTAGATTCAAGTACCATGGACAAGAATAACCTTAAATGCTTTGTTAGTTTACTAAAATAACATTTTTTTGGATTTATTTTGTTAGGTTGCTTGCAAATCTTGCCATATCTTGGCAAGTCACCAACTATAGATCTTCCTTGTGCTCTAAAACTCAGCCATATCTGATCTATTGCCACCTTGCAACAGCCAAATACATTGCATCTACATAATATATATAGAATAGGAGAGAGAAAAGTGCTCATATTTGGCCATTTGATCACAACACTAATCCTAGACCCTCTCTCCTTAAAACTTACGAAATCCTAAGGCATATCAGTCATAAAATCAAGCCCCACAATTTCCATTAACAAATCAGTAGCCAAGAAATCAAAGTTTGTTTATAGAAGATACGTATAAACCTAAACCTAAAATCTGAACTTTGATCCTATGTTAGATGTTAGTTTTTTTGTGTTAAACATGTTGTATGTAGTGTATATTGATGATCTGGGTTGATAGATGTTGGATCCATAACATCTATATGCTCAGATTTGTCATTTTTCAAAATTTGGAAAAAACTGGAATTAGTATCTGACAACCGAATGTCAGGGCTTATAGATCTTAGTATGTTATGTGTTTTTGTTGTTTTAAGGTTTAATCTTGTTGTATGATATGAGATCTTTGATCTGGAATTTGAATCAAAGTCAGATCATGAACAGATTGTAAGTTATTCGTGGTCAAACCACGTTGACCGGCCATGACCATACTGTGACGCCCCCAAAATTAGGTATACATCACCCATCTTGGGTTGTCAGATATATAGTACAAAATACAAATACAACTTACTAATACAATTGTCGTGTACAATACGACAAAACATAAACTGTGAGTTTGAATACAAATATTATCTTCTAGAGAGTATTCATACTCAAAAGGAGTCCTCATTACATTTATTAACACGCTATTACATAGAATAGTGAGGACTACTAACTAATACTATCATTCGAACCATCACTCCGTTCCCCGACTTGCCCCAGCTACGTTCTCATTTCCTGAAGAGAACAGTGAAAGAAAGGGTGAGCTCAACTAGCCCAGTAAGAAATATTATGACTAAGATAATGCAGAATAAATTATCATTAGCCTTCAACAATGTTAAACTGATAAAATATAATAGACATCAAGTTTAACTGCAGCGGAAAAAGCAATCCATTAAAAGAGTCAAGTAGAAAATAAACTCTACTATCTTTTATGATTTAAAAGATTTTCCAACACTGTGATCGCTGGGACTCAGCTTAATAAAATAATCCACATCATCGAATCACCCCTGCACTATTACCAAGGATATTCGTATATTCATTAATGGTCATGATCATGCCAACAACTGTCCATCAATGCACTACGGGCCAATGAGGACTTTTACCACATCATTTGTAACATTACGGTCATGATTACACCGAATAATCCCTGGTCATAATCATACCAAGTCCATCTATGCACTACAGGCCACAGATGACTTTCAACATAATATAAACATGAGGATGATGACAATGATATAAGAATTCAATAAAACAAGTTCAAGAATTAATTTATCCAAGAATTAACAACGTCCAAATTGTCAACATGATACTACTTTGTGGAGTAAAATTCAAGAATGATCAGGAGAATATTTTCATGAATAGATACTAGATGAAGCGCAAATGTCAAGGATATTCCACAAATTTCATGGAGTATAGAAGTCAAAACTTAACCAACTGAGTATAATAAAGAATGGAATAACAAAAGAAATCACCATGCATGCGATAGACCGCACAGACAGGTTATTCCAACAGAATAATAAATAATGGAACCAGGTCCGGCGTAAACGCACAGACAGGATATTCCGACAGAATAATAATAAAAACGGAACCAGGTCTGGTGTAAAACACACAGACAGGATGTTCCAACAGAATAATAATAAAAACGGAACCAGGTCCGGTGTAAAACACACAGACAGGATGTTCCAACAGAATAATAATAAAAACGGAACCAGGTCCGGTGTAAAACACACAGACAGGATGTTCCAACAGAATAATAATAAAAACGGAACCAGGTCCGGTGTAAAACACACAGACAGGATGTTCCAACAGAATAAAAGAAGAATGTCACCAAGTATAGGGTAGACCGCGTATACAGGTTATTCCAACAGAATAATAAGAAATGGAATAACAACAGTTCTCTTCATGAATAAGAAAGAATAACACCCCTTACCGTTTTAAAGAAGAGCTGAAGTAAGAAAGTAGTTAAGTAGCAGAATACTCTTCTTCTCTCTCTCTATAGTTTCTCTCTCTAGAGTTCAGTGAATTCGTAAGAAATAATGAAGGAATGAGCTGCTATTTATAGAAAAATAGAATGCATAGTAACTAATCCATGAACGGTCCAGATTGATTACTTTAATCTGACGGTCCATATTTACAGAAAAATCTTTTAAATAAAATATAATATATTCTATTTATAGAATAACTTTAATAAAGTATTTTGTTTTATATAAAAAGATGTTTCTGTTTTATTACGTTAATAATACGAATAAAACAAAACGTCATTATCGCTAAATAATTCATATTATTAACTGACAATAATTGAATCAAACTGAGTGACTTCTCACATAAGCATTAATAATCAATACCGTGTGCTACTATGCAACCACACGTATTACTGTACTTTTACTACCGAGTAGTTCAACAGTAACAATGGTAAAACTTCCGCCGTTATTTTTAATAAAATATTTTTGTCGTTTTCTCAATCCGACAATAATTTCGTTGTGGGGTCCACCAATGATTGTGCCGTCGTACGAATATTCCCGACAAAAAGAATATTCCCCGACCAAACGAATATTTTAAAACAACTTGCTTACTTTGCAAAATTTATAAATATTACCCACAACTATAACATTATATCAAATTAACTCCATAATATTCAAAAATGATATTTATAGAAAATTCATCTTTATTTATAAAAGTTGGGGTCTTACAACCTCCCCTTCTTATGAAATTTCGCCCTCGAAATTAGGGTACGTACCTGGTATGTCGAAGAGGTAAGGATACCTTGATTTCATTTCAGATTCTAACTCCCAAGTCATTTCCTCAACATCGTGGTTTCTCCACAAAACTTTGACTTGAGGTATAACCTTGGAGCGTAGAATATGTTCCTTCTTATCCAAGATTTGAACAGGAACTTCTTCATACGTCAAATCCTCCGCTATTTCGTCCGGTTCTAACTCAATAATGTGGTTCGGGTCTTCCACATATTTGCGTAACATGGATATGTGAAAAACGTTATGAACACGAGACATACTTGGCGGTAAAGCGAGTCTATAAGCCACAGTTCCTACTCGATCGAGGATTAAAAATGGACCGATGAATCGAGGATTGAGCTTTCCTCTCTTTCCAAATCTCGTAACTCCTTTCCATGGAGCAACACGTAAGAACACATGATCTCCTACATCAAATTCCACGTCCTTTCGATGAAGATCAGCATAACTCTTTTGTCGATCTTGTGAGGTTTTTATACGTTGTCGGATCGTTTGAATCTTTTCTGTAGTCATACGTACCAACTCCGGTCCCAACAACGTTGCTTCACCCACCTCATCCCAGCATACTGGAGAACGACATTTTTTTCCATACAATGCTTCGAATGGAGCCATGCCAATACTTGCTTGATAACTGTTGTTGTAGGAAAACTCCACCAATGGTAAGAACTTGTCCCAACTTCCCTTGAAGTCAAAGACACAGAGTCTTAATAAATCTTCTAGAGTTTGAATAGTCCTCTCTGATTGTCCGTCCGTCTGAGGATGATATGCCGAACTAAATCGTAAATCTGTGCCCATAGCTTTTTGTAAACTAACCCAAAATCGTGAAGTGAATCTTGGGTCTCGATCAGAAACTATGGATACTGGCATACCATGCAGTCTTACAATCTCGTTTATGTACATACGAGCAAGACGTTCAAGTGTATAAGTTTCTCGTATCGGTAAGAAATGAGCAGACTTGGTCAATCTATCAACAATGACCCAAATCGCATCTATACCTTGAGAAACCTTAGGAAGACCGGTAACGAAATCCATGGTAATGTGCTCCCACTTCCATTCTGGAATTTCAAGTGGTTGCAATGGACCTTTTGGTACTTGATGCTCCGCTTTGACTCGTTGACAAGTTAGACACCTTGAGATAAACAACGCTATCTCTCTCTTCATATTGCTCCACCAAAATGTATGACGAAGATCATGATACATTTTGGTACTTCCAGGATGGATTGCAAACGGTGTGTTGTGCGCCTCCATCATGATTTCATACTTTAAATCAGGGTTGTTAGGAACACAAAGTCTGGAGTTGACTCGAAGTATTCCTTCTTCATCGATTCTTGCTTCCGGCATAGCACCTTCTTGCACTTTCTTCCTCATACGCATCAGCTCCAGGTCTGTAGCTTGAGCAGCTTTAACTTTATCGATTAAAGTTGGTTCTACTCGTATATTCGCCATCATCACATGGGTCCCTGGAGTCTTTAACTCTATCTCCATCCTTTGCAAATCACACAAAATGGGCCTTTGTGTTGACAATATCGCACTCGTACTTGCATATGATCTTCTACTCAATGCGTCAGCTACCACGTTCGCTTTTCCAGGATGGTATTGAATGGTATGATCATAATCTTTCAACAGTTCAAGCCAACGTCGTTGTCGCATGTTGAGTTCCTTTTGAGTGAAGAAATATTTGAGGCTTTTATGATCCGTAAAGATCTCCACCTTCTCCCCATACAAGTAATGCCTCCAAATTTTAAGTGCAAAGACAACAGCTGCCAACTCTAGATCATGAGTAGGATAATTCCTCTCATATTCCTTGAGTTGTCTTGATGCATAGGCTATGACTTTTCCATGTTGCATGAGAACGCATCCCAACCCTTTGCTCGAAGCATCACTGTAGATGACAAATCCCTCCGAGCCAGATGGTATTGTTAGAACAGGTGCTGAAATGAGTCTCCTCTTGAGTTCTTGAAAACTCTGCTCACATTCTTCGCTCCAACCGAACTTTGTATCTTTCCGAGTCAGCTGAGTTAATGGAGTAGCGATTCGAGAAAATCCTTCCACGAATCTCCGATAATAACCAGCTAGACCAAGAAAGCTACGTACTTCGGTTACTGATTTAGGTTGCTCCCAGCTTTGAATAGCTTCAATCTTTGCCGGGTCAACAGATATTCCACGACTTGATACTACGTGCCCAAGGAATGCTACCTCTTCCAGCCAGAACTCGCATTTCTTCAACTTGGCATAAAGTTTGTATTCACGAAGCTTTTGGAGTACCAACCTCAAGTGTTGCTCATGATCTTCACGGCTTTTGGAATAAACAAGGATGTCATCGATAAAGACGACCACAAAGTGATCCAAATATTCCTTGAATACCCTGTTCATCATATCCATGAAGGCAGCAGGAGCATTAGTCAATCCAAAAGACATAACTAAGAATTCATAATGCCCATACCGAGTTCTGAAGGCAGTCTTTGGAATATCCTCAGTTCTAACCTTCAGCTGATGATATCCAGAACGAAGATCGATCTTTGAAAAGAATTGTGCTCCTTGCAACTGGTCAAACAGGTCATCAATACGTGGCAATGGGTACCTATTTTTGATGGTGACATGATTCAACTCCCGATAATCAATACAAAGTCGCATACTCCCATCTTTCTTCTTCACGAACAGAACAGGAGCACCCCAAGGAGAAGTACTAGGACGAATAAAACCAATGTCTAACAATTCCTGCAGTTGAGTCTTTAACTCCTGAAGTTCAATAGGAGCCATTCGATATGGGGCTTTGGAAATGGGTTTTGTACCGGGTTCAAGGTCGATACAAAATTCAATTTCACGCTCTGGGGGTAGGCCAGGAAGTTCTTCGGGAAATACGTCAGGAAATTTATTAACAACAGAAATATCATTCAAAGCTGACGTATTTTTGTTTAGATCTGTGACATGAGCTAAGAAAGCTTGACATCCGTTTTTCAATAAACGAATAGCTTTATGGCTTGAGATGACAGCGATTGATTTTAATGGTTTGGTTGCTTGAATTCGCATAATAGGTCGATTAGGAATATGAAAGCTAACAACCTTACGAAAACAATCAATTTTTGCATGATGAGTAGTTAACCAATCAATCCCTAGAATCACGTCAAATGCAAGTATTTTTAATGAAATCAGATCGACAGGTAATGTGTGGGTACCAACTTGAACCAAACAAGACTTATAAACCGTGGATGTAATGAAGGTTTCTCCCAATGGAGTTTCAACTGCTAAGTCAAAGTCTAATTTCTCCGGAATCAAATTTAATCGATGAGCGCAAGTAGGAGAAATAAAAGAATGGGTAGAACCGGTATCAAATAAAGTATAGACTTCGTTAGAGTTTATGATAAGCTTACCCGTGATGACCTCATTCGGGTTCCTTGCTCTCTGGGAGTTCACAACAAACGCTCTCCCTTGCACAACCGGTTTTGACTTTTCTGGGACGGCCTTTGGTGCCTCCATCCTAGCTGAATTTGTCTTCGGTAAACGACAAAATCGGGCTAAATGACCTTCTCTTCCACAATTATAACATGCTTTGGACGGCATCGCGCAGTTTGGACTGATGTGCCCCTCCCCTCCGCATTTGAAACATATGATAGGTGGTCGTTCTCCTTCCTTAACGACAGGTGCTGGTGCTGACGTCTTTCCATCATTGTTGAATCTCCTCTTCTTGAAATGCCCATTCTTATTGTTTTGGCCCTGATTACCACCGAAGTGGTTACCATTTCTGGCCTGTTGATTCCCTCCACGCTTGTTGTCACCGCTTCGATGACTGCTCTCACTGGTATTATCATTTTGCCGGCTGCTCTCTTTTGGTTGCGTTGTCTCGTTATCGCGCTCCACCAACTGAGCCCTATTTACAACATCTGAATACAAACACAGTTTATGAGAAACAAGATGTTGACGTATCTCCGGCTTCAAACCTCTTAAAAACATCCGCGTCATTCTTTCTTCATTATCCACCAGGTGGGACGCAAACCGGGATAACTCCGCAAATTTTGCCTCGTACTGCGACACGGTCATATTATTCTGCTCCAATTTGATGAACTCCACCTCCTTCATGTGACGAATACTCTCGGGAAAGTATTTGTCGTTAAACAGCTCTTGGAACTTCTCCCAAGACATCTTCAGTGCGGCAGGTTGAGTACGCTTTATCGATTCCCACCAGTAATCTGCCTCTCCTCGCAACATAAAGGCGGCAAAGGGAACCTTTTGCTCCTCGGAGCAACCCAAGACATCAAATATCTTGGTGATCTGCTTTATCCATGTTTCAGCTACAAGTGGTTTGGGTTCTCCCTTAAACTCCGGTGGTCCCAGCTCCTTAAACTGTTTAGCGGTGACCGCCAGAGAGTTTCCAGTATTTCCACCTACGTTGTGGACAGGAGCCGCTTTCACCTGTTGTTGCATGAATTGCATAAAGCCTCTGAACATTTGATCATTCATCATTTGGTCAGTGTTGTTGTTTGCATGAGGATTGTCACCTTCCTGATGCACATTATCCTGATTATTGATATGTGGTGAATCAACAGTCGCCTGTGCTCCATTGCTATTCTCAACATTCTCAGATGCCATTTTCAGATACTGCCACAAAATAAAAGTTAATTGATATGTCATATATTATCCTTATATTATGACCGACCAATTAAATACCATGCAAATAAACTTAGGTAGGTCATACTAGCGAAGGAATTCCCCGTCTCTCCCCTCCTAGTTCTATTCTCACATCTTAGCCAGGGATCATATCCCTAAGCTCTGATACCAACTGTGACGCCCCCAAAATTAGGTATACATCACCCATCTTGGGTCGTCAGATACATAGTACAAAATACAAATACAACTTACAAATACAACTGTCGTGTACAATACGACAAAACATAAACTGTGAGTTTGAATACAAATATTATCTTCTAGAGAGTATTCATACTCAAAAGGAGTCCTCATTACATTTATTAACACACTATTACATAGAATAGTGAGGACTACTAACTAATACTATCATTCGGACCATCACTCCGTTCCCCGACTTGCCCCAGCTACGTTCTCATTTCCTGAAGAGAACAGTGAAAGAAAGGGTGAGCTCAACTAGCCCAGTAAGAAATATTATGACTAAGATAATGCAGAATAAATTATCATTAGCCTTCAACAATGTTAAACTGATAAAATATAATAGACATCAAGTTTAACTGCAGCGGAACAAGCAATCCATTAAAAGAGTCAAGTAGAAAATAAACTCTACTATCTTTTATGATTTAAAAGATTTTCCAACACTGTGATCGCTGGGACTCAGCTTAATAAAATAATCCACATCATCGAATCACCCCTGCACTACGGCCAAGGATATTCGTATATTCATTAATGGTCATGATCATGCCAACAACTGTCCATCAATGCACTACGGGCCAATGAGGACTTTTACCACATCATTTGTAACATTACGGTCATGATTACACCGAATAATCCCTGGTCATAATCATACCAAGTCCATCTATGCACTACAGGCCACAGATGACTTTCAACATTTTATAAACATGAGGATGATGACAATGATATAAGAATTCAATAAAACAAGTTCAAGAATTAATTTATCCAAGAATTAACAACGTCCAAATTGTCAACATGATACTACTTTGTGGAGTAAAATTCAAGAATGATCAGGAGAATATTTTCATGAATAGATACTAGATGAAGCGCAAATATCAAGGATATTCCACAAATTTCATGGAGTATAGAAGTCAAAACTTAACCAACTGAGTATAATAAAGAATGGAATAACAAAAGAAATCACCATGCATGCGATAGACCGCACAGACAGGTTATTCCAACAGAATAATAAATAATGGAACCAGGTCCGGCGTAAACGCACAGACAGGATATTCCGACAGAATAATAATAAAATGGAACCAGGTCCGGTGTAAAACACACAGACAGGATGTTCCAACAGAATAATAATAAAAACGGAACCAGGTCCGGTGTAAAACACACAGACAGGATGTTCCAACAGAATAATAATAAAAACGGAACCACACACAGACATGATGTTCCAACAGAATAATAATAAAAACGGAACCAGGTCCGGTGTAAAACACACAGACAGGATGTTCCAACAGAATAAAAGAAGAATGTCACCAAGTATAGGGTAGACCGCGTATACAGGTTATTCCAACAGAATAATAAGAAATGGAATAACAACAGTTCTCTTCATGAATAAGAAAGAATAACACCCCTTACCGTTTTAAAGAAGAGCTGAAGTAAGAAAGTAGTTAAGTAGCAGAATACTCTCTCTCTCTCTCTCTCTATAGTTTCTCTCTCTAGAGTTCAGTGAATTCGTAAGAAATAATGAAGGAATGAGCTGCTATTTATAGAAAAATAGAATGCATAGTAACTAATCCATGAACGGTCCAGATTGATTACTTTAATCTGACGGTCCATATTTAAAGAAAAATCTTTTAAATAAAATATAATATATTCTATTTATAGAATAACTTTAATAAAGTATTTTGTTTTATATAAAAAGATGTTTCTGTTTTATTACGTTAATAATACGAATAAAACAAAACGTCATTATCGCTAAATAATTCATATTATTAACTGACAATAATGGAATCAAACTGAGTGACTTCTCACATAAGCATTAATAATCAATACCGTGTGCTACTATGCAACCATACGTATTACTGTACTTTTACTACCGAGTAGTTCAACAGTAACAATGGTAAAACTTCCGCCGTTATTTTTAATAAACTATTTTTGTCGTTTTCTCAATCCGACAATAATTTCGTTGTGGGGTCCACCAATGATTGTGCCGTCGTACGAATATTCTCCGACAAAAAGAATATTCCCCGACCAAACGAATATTTTAAAACAACTTGCTTACTTTGCAAAATTTATAAATATTACCCACAACTATAACATTATATCAAATTAACTCCATAATATTCAAAAATGATATTTATAGAAAATTCATCTTTATTTATAAAAGTTGGGGTCTTACACATACGAAATCTGGGCAGTCAAAAACTTGCCCATAAATGCCTGACAGCAAGTTCTTGGGCTTGGATCTCTCAGTGAGTTGATTGTTTATGTTTTTCTTTGCATCTAAGTTGTAATATGTTGTTTATACTACATTCTTGTGCCTTAAGATCACTTAAAAAGAAAAAGGAGGATCGTAGTGGACGGTCAAACCAAGCTTGACGATCATGAAAGCTGTTTTCTAGGTAACCCAGAAAACGCTTGAATATGTCGTCTGACATGGGTTAACCGGCATAGTTATGCTAAATCTGTTGTTGTTATGCTGATTTTATATAATGGATCTCTTCATATACATGTTGGCTACATACTGCAACTTTTAGATCACGAAAACACTACATGAGCAACAAGTTATGGAAGCCCAAAAATGACCAATCGAACTGTTCTTCATTTTTGGGTGACAGGCTATTTTGAAGGCTTAGATCTCCTTATCGTTATGCAGTATGACTTTATTTGTTGCTTGTTGGAGTAGTATTACACTAATACTACAATATCTAACCTTTAGCAAGCTCAGAAACATGATAATCAATGATCTAGACTTGGTCAAACATGGTACCTAGAAACTGCTTATGAATGTTCTTGAGGACTCAAGAACACCAAAGGCGACAAATTTTGTCGCTAAATGCTATAGCGACAATTTTACTTATTTAATTTAATTTATTTTTCAAAAATCATTTAAAAATAGAAATTAATTATTAAAAATTCCAAAAATAGTTTTAAAAATTATTTTAAGTTATAAAAATTAACTTTTAATAATTTGACATATTTTCCATAAATATTAGTATTTATTTAAATATTATTGATATTTAATTTATTTAATAAATATATTAAATAAATTAATTAAAAATGATTTTATCATATTCAAAATTATTTTAAATAATAAAAAGGTATTTAATAATATTTTAAGTTATAAAATATAACTTTTAATATTTTTAAAGCAAATTTCATTAATTATTTAATATCAATGATATTAGATTTATTTAATAATTATATTAAATAAATTAGTTTAAAATAATTTTAATATTAGAAAAATCATTTTCAATGAGAATAAATAGTTTAAAAATATTTTAAGTTTTAAAATATAACATTTAATTTTTAAAGGTAAATTTTATTAATAATTTAATATTAAATGATATTAGAGATATTTAATAATAATATTAAATAAATAATTTTAAAATGGTTTTATTGATTTAAAAATCATTTAAAAAGAAAATATATGAATTAAAAATATTTTAAGTTATAGTTAATGACTTTTAATATTTTGATAAATAATACATTAATACTTAAATATTAATGATAATTATTTAAAAATAATTTTAAATATTTTAAAAATCATTTAAGGGTAATAAAAAACTTTTACAAATATTTTGAGTTATTATAAATAACTTTAATATTTTGACAATTGTTTCATTAATAATTTAATATTAATTAAATATTAATGATAATAGAATTAGTTAGTATTTAAATCATTTAAAAATGATTTTAGTGTTTGAAAAATCATGATAAATTATAATAATTATTTAAAAATTATTATAAGGCTATGAAAAATAATTCGACTGATATTTAAAATATCTAATGTAATATTAAACTACAGAATAGAGTTTTAGACTCGATAATTACCCGATAAAGACAGCGGTACACCGAAATATTTCAGAAATTGATCCGGACTTAGAAAATTGGACTAGATACGTGTTTGTTTGTGATCCAATGACTGTTAAAAATGTATGACAATATGATTAGGTTATGTGCTGACTGTAAATAGTAGTACTATGTGTTATGTTATGTTATTCTAATCGAACGAATAATCTTATTAATGCTAGGTTTCGATATAAAAGATAAAACTAAGTTGCGTTATTGTAAGCAGCAGCTCAGGCAAGTATCTTAACTTTGCATTTTCTTTATGCAATGGACATGAGTAAGAAAGTTTCAGAATTATATTATTATTGTGTCAGATTATTAACTCTATTATTATTGATTATGTATCCAATCTTTTGTATTCATACAAGTTCTTAAATTATCCGATCATTATTTGTCAATACAGTACTATTGTACAATCCAGATATTTATTCTGTTTGTTAATTTCTAAGTATGGTTAGACAAGTATCCTAACTTGGATAATCATTGTATTTAATCACATGTTTGATACATACTAGTTAGTTTCCAATATGTATACGTTGACTTAAAAGCCATCTAGACTATTTGATTTGGCTAGACACAAATTTAAAAATATTGTTGAACAAGATAGAGCTTTATTGTATCTAACCAGATTATTTTGGTTCGAATTCTCGACTAAGTATGAACATCCCGATTATGGAAAAACTTTTGTGCGCCAAAGGCGGATAAGATGAATGATCATCTCATTCTTGCATGTAGTATTGATCAATACAAGGCATAACGGGCTGATCACCCCCTGTACCTGTAAGTTATGACGATTTACAGATGAATTTCTGTTTAACCTTTTCGAAAATAGAAAATAATGTTCATAATCTGATGACTGATCTCCAGTTATAGTCAGTACGTAGTTTCAAAAATTTGATATAGAATTGATATGTTGTTATTATTGGTTCAGCTTACTTCACAACTGTTGATTCGTTGTAGAAGTGTCATTCAAAGAAAATATTTATCCTTTCAGCTAATATTTATTGTTGTTATTACTTGCTGGGCACCCAAATGCTCATCCTTGGTTAATTTAAATGTTTTTAGCCAATCATGATCAACCTGAAGGATCATGCAGAAACAAAAGAAAAGGAAAGCAAATAGAATAAGATTTATGATATTTTATGTAATAGTTAGACGTTATTAAGACAATGGTATCTATTAATTATCATGTAATGAATGTTTAAATGTCGCGTACCTGAGATATAAACTCTGATATGTAAATTATGTTTAAAATTTATATTATTGTTATTATTATTAGTACTATTCCGCTCATAGAAATGGTATCGTGAAACATCGAGTTTGGGTTTCAAGTACCTAAATTTGGGGGTATCACACACAACACACCGTTTGCAATCCATCCTAGAAGTACCAAAATGTATCGTAATCTTCGACATACATATTGGTGGAGCAATATGAAGAGAGAGATTGTGGAGTTTATTTAACTTGTCAACGTGTCAAGGCAGAGCATCAAGTGCCAAAATGTCTATTGCAACCACTTGAAATTCCAAAATGGAAGTGGGAGCACATTAACATAGATTTCGTTACTGGTCTTCCCAAGATTTCTCAAGGTATAGAAGTAATTTGGGTCATTGTCGATAGATTAACTAAGTCTGCTCATTTCTTACCTATATGGGAAACATATTCACTTGAACGTCTTGCTCGTATATACATAAATGAGATTGTAAGACTGCATGGTATGCCAGTATCTATAGTTTCTGATCGAGACCCTAGATTCACTTCAGGATTTTGGGTTAGCTTGTAGAAAGTTATGGGCACTGATTTATGATTCAGTTCTGCATATCATCCTCAGACGGACAGGCAGTCAAAGAGGACTATTCAAACTCTTGAAAATCTATTAAGACTCTGTGTCCTAGACTTCAAAGAAAGTTGAGACAAATACTTACCATTGGTTGAATTCTCCTACAACAATAGTTATCAAGAAAGTATAGGCATGACTCCATTCAAGGCGTTGTATGGACGAAAGTGTCGTTCTCCAGTATGTTAGGACGAGGTGGGCGGAGCAATGTTGTTGGAACCAAAATTTGTACGCATGACTACAGAAAAGATTCAAATGATCCGGCAACGTACACAAACCTCATAAGATCGACAAAAGAGTTATGCTTATCTTCATCGAAGGGACGTGGAATTCAATGTTGGAGATCATGTATTGTTACGTGTTGCTCTATGGAAAGGAGTTACGAGATTTGAAAAGAGAGGAAAGCTCAACCCTCGATTCATTGGTTCATTTAAAATCATGACCGAGTAGGAACTGTGTCCTATAGACTCGCTTTACCATCAAGTATGTTTAATGTTCATAACATTTTTCACATATCTATATTACGTAAATATGTGGAAGACCCAAACCACATTACTGAAATAGAACTAGATGAGATAGTAAAAGATATAACGTATGAAGAGGTACCTGTTAAAATTTTGGATAAGAAAGAACATATTCTACGCTCAAAAGTTATACCTCAAGTCAAAGTTTTATGGAGAAACCACGATATTGAAGAATTGACTTGGGAGTTAGAATCTGAAATGAAAATAAGGTATTCTCACCTCTTCGACATACCAGGTACGTACATCAATTTCGAGGACGAAATTTCATAAGGAGGGGAGGTTGTAAGACCCTAACTTTTTATGAATAAAGATTTAATTTTCTCTAATTATTATTTTAAATAATAAGGCGTGATTTGATATAATGCTATAGTTATGGGTGATATGTGCAAATTTTGTAAAGTAAGCAATTTGTCATAAAATATTCGTTTGGTCGGAAAATATTCTTTTTATCGGAGAATATTCGTACGACGACACAATCATTGGTGGACCCTACAACGGAATGACTCTCGGATATAGAAAGCGACATAAATAACCTTTTTATAAAAATAACGGCAAAATTTTACCGTTAACTGTTGAAATACCGGTGATAAAAGAACAGTAATACGCGTGGTTGCACAGTAGCACACGATATTGTATAGTACCTATAATTATTGATGCTTACTTAAGAAGTCATTCAGTTTTATTCAATTATTACCACAGTAGTTATTGCATAGTATCTCATATTATCGATTCAATTATTGTCACAGTATCATTTACATAATATTTTATATTATTAAATCAATAATTGAAATGACACAGTTATTCATATTATTATTTGCATTATTAATAATGTCTAGAAAGTTCTGCCGAGAAAAGAGGTTATGTTATTTAATTACGCACCAATAAGAAGAAATTCTTATCGAAAAGCCCCCTCTTTCTTGAGAATGATCTGGTTGTCAATATTGTGAGTTATAATATTAATGATGAATAATTGTTGAAAGATTAAAAATGTGTTGATTGAAGATAAGTGATTTGTGATAAATATTTATTCAATTTTTGATATAAATAGAGGGGTTGCCATGAAGTATTTGTTGTAAGTTTGACTTATTACATAGACCCCCACTTACTCATTTTTCAAAATTACAGGTAGAAAGTTGTCTCAGTTTTGTTTTATTATTATTATAATAGTAATAAAACAGAAAACTTTTTATTTAAAAAAGAATACTTTTTATATTATATATAAAGTTATTTGTTTTATTAGATTATAAGTAGAATATATTATATTTTATATAAAGTTTTTGTTTTATTAGAATATTTTACTGCATAGTGATGAATAGTAAAAATCAAAAAATTCGCCGAATTCTTCGCCCGTGAAATGTTTACTATGCGTCTATGATTATTTTCTTAAATAGTGTCCTGCCATTCTCCTATAAATAGGATGGTTAGTTAAGAAATGAAATTCATACCAGAATCAGAGAATTATTCTTCTATAATATTGTGCGTATTTCTTTTGAGTATAAGGACACTTTGAGTGTCGTAAATAGTGCAAGTTTTTCTTAAGAATATCTCCGTTATACCAGTCAGATTTAGTCTCCTACTAAGGTAAGGGATATTATTTTCATTCAATATTCGTAAGAAATATTATTTTCTTTCATACTTTATAGTATGTAAGTAATATTATTTCATTTCATATTCCTAAATCTACACTTACTTTGATAAGTATTGCTTCTATAATCCCTGAAATTAGTAGAATATCTTTGAGTTTTACGCTTCATCTAGTATCGTGTCACTGAAATATTTATCTGAACATTCTTCTTAAATTTTAATATTTTCATTTGGGTTACTATTCTTGGGTACTATTCATACAGTACTATTCATGAGTACTATTCACAACAGAATTTAATTTTTTTTTCTATCCAAATTATTTTTGATACATGAATATAATTCTTGAATTTTACTCCACAATTAGTTGTCATGTTAACAATTTGGACATTTTTGAACTCTGAATAAATTGAATTATAAATCTCTTATATTTATCCTTGATCTCACTTAATGGATTCTTTATATCATTGTCATCGTCCTCATGCTTATATTGCGGTAAAAGTCATCTTTGGTCCGAAGTACATAGATGGACTATTGATTGGTATGATTATGACCAGATATTGTGTATTGGTATAATTATGACATGTAATGTTACAGACAAATGTTGTGGTGAAAGTCCTCTTTGGCCCGTAGTGCATAGATGGACAATTGTTTGGCATGATCATGACCACTGGTAATACAAACGAATATTCTTGGCCCGTAGTGCATGGATAATTCGTTGAATTGAAATATTTATTGATTGGTGTTACAGGGATAAAATAATTGTGATAGACTTTTAAATCATATAAGATAGTAGACATCATGTTCTACTTGACTCTTCTAATGGATTGCATATTCCGCTGCAGTTGTTGATCTAAAACTTGTTGTCTATTGTACTCTATCAGATTTTTCCCTTTTGAGAACTAAGAATAATTTATTCTACATTATCTTAGTCATAATATTCTTTACTGGGCTAGTTGAGCTCACCCTTTTCTTTCATTGTTTTCTTTAGGAAATGAGAATATAGTTGGGACTAGTCGGAGAATGGAGTGATGGTCCAAGATCGTTGCTATAGTAGTCATCACTATTCTATAAAATAGTGAGACAATAATTGTAATTAAGAATTTATTTGAGTTTGGGTATTGTCTACGAGACAATATTTGTATTAAAACTCACAACTTATGTTTTGTCGTATTTTACACGATATTTAATAATTGCATAAATGCAGTTTGTTTTTAAATTCTGTACCATATATTTAGCGACTCAGAATGGGTTGTATGGACCTATTTTGGGGGTGTCACACTGTGACAACCCGAGAATTTAGACGATTAATAAAATCTTAAATGATTAAATTAAAGGTTAAAGAATAAAACCTAGAATGGAAATAGAGGAATGATTTAAATTTTTTAAAGAAAGAAGTAGATTATGAATATGAAATTTTTTATTAAGGAAATAAAATTCAAGTGAAGAGATATTATAAGGATAAAACGAATGTGTGTGTGTGTGTGTGTGTATATATATATAGTGATGTGTTATATATTTTAGCAAGATGAATGATAATGATAAATACTTTGTGAATATATGAGTAAGTGAATATGAATATTATGTGATGGTTTATATTTGTTTATTTATATAAACAAATAAAAGAAACTAAGGTAATCTAATTATATATTAGGAATAAAAAATTTAATTACTTAAGGGTTATGGTATGGGGGAATAATAGTATTTAAAATATATACTAATTCCAAGATATTTATTTTATACATCTCAAATAATTAATTTTATAACTTAATTATAACAAGTCTAATTGAGTTAAGAAATTAAGTGCATGTAAGTAAGGATTTAAATTATAATTGTGTGGAATGAAAACCCTAATTAAATAATTAGGGAAAGATAAAATTAAAAGTGTTGGACTATGATAATTTCCATAGGCCAAAGAATTAAATTAAAAAGCCCAAGTGTTGGTCCAAGTATGGAAGGACATAATGGTCATTTGTTAAGTGAAATAAAAGTAATTAAACAAAATAATAATGTGGTGAATGGAAGGGACAAATGGATGTTTATGTGGGAGAATAAGGAGGCAACATGACTAGCTAATTGGAGGGTGAAATAAAAGGCCAAGTGGCCAGATTTTTGGAGAGGAAAAGGTGGAGTATATCATCACCACATGTTTCAAAGGATATTCACCAAACTTAGCTAGGTGTCATTTATTTTAAGGTGCCACCTTAATTACTAATTCTCTATATATCAATATAATGATTAGGGAGAGAGAAAGTAAAAGAGGAATGTTGGGAGATAATATAGATATATGCAATGTATATCTACTAACATAATAAAAATATCCAATGACCAAACCAATAACAACCATTAATTTTTCTCTCAACTCATTTCATAATTTGGCAAAACAAAACAACACCAGGAGAGAGAGATAGGAGAGTTTTGGCAGCTACATGGAGGAGAGAAAGGGGAGTTTTTGGTAAGTTATGAAAGCTCCATAATCAAAGCTTACTAAGAAGGAGAAGGAAATCAAGTAAAGGTATAAAAATCTATCTATAAATTAGTTATTCCTTCTAGTTAACTTATTTTGATGAAATAAGAATATATGTTTCTGAACTCAAAAACTTTATATTTACTTGTTGATGAGTGTTTTATATTTAGATATACTCATATTGGGGGTTGATTTGTTTGGAAATCAAAAGAGAAGAAAAGTAATTTTTCTAGTTTATAAACCATACATTTTTATTTGCTTTGGATTTCCATCGTTTTTGATATACACCTTCTTTTTATGATCCGTCAAAGAGATGTGCTAGATATGTAAGTTAGCTACTAAACTTAAGTGGTTGCACTAAAAAATATTGAGTACACAAGCCGTAGTGGCTATTTTAGCAAAAATAGTTTCACTATTAAAAAGAAAAACAAGACTGTTTTGGGTCAGTTTATGCTAGGGGTAGTTTCGTTATTTTTCTGACATTCAAAAATTCTGAAAAACTTTGGGATGATAATATGATGAGTTTTCTAACATCTTCAAGTGGAATCACTGAAAAAGGAGATGTAGATTTCCGTATGAACTGTTTTTAACAAAGCACGAAAAAGTAAAAATTTCAAAAAAAGCTACTACCCAGAACTTTCCAAGGGCAGTTTTGGCTACTTAATTTATGAAATAAATTCTGGCATTTTGGGACATAAAAATATATGATATAAAGTAGCTCATTTCCAAAAATGAGCTCATTCTGACTTAAAATGACCAAGTTATGACCATTTTAATTTTTAGAATTTTCTGACAAAACGACTATAACCGGAGTTCTGTAACTCCGATAGCCACGAAATTTAAATTGGAGGTTCACATTAACAAGTATATGATTATTTCAAGAGATGGGAATTTTTGGAGTTGAGCATGATAGGGCTAATTTCTTAAGCTACAAACTAAAAATAATTTTTGAAAAATACTAAAGGGAGTTGAAAAATTATGAAAAAAATCTTTTTGTGTATGAAATATATGTATATATGTTTGATCAAAAGATAGAAAAATAATAAATTAATTTGGTATTTTTGTGAAAAGAGATAATGAATCTAGCTTGCTGGATTGAAAGAATTAATGAATCCAGCTTACTGGATTGAAAATCTGTTAAATCCAATTTGCTGGATTGGAAAGTAGTTTACTGAATCGAAAATCTGTTGAATCCAGCTTGCTGGATTGGCCATTTAGTTGCTGGATTTGGAATCCAGTTTGCTAGATTGCAATCTGGTTTGTTGGATTGCAATCTAGGTTGTTGGATTGGTATGTTTGGATAATCCAGGTTGCTGGATTAGTATTTCACTTATTAGATTTTAAAGAAGAACTTATAATATATAGGATTAAAGTGTTAAATCATAATATATATGATATAGTGATTAAAGAATTATCAAAAGACGATAATAATAATGATGTTTTAAGGAGTAATATAATATTTGACTATATGATAAGTGTTTAAGTTGTATAATGACTGTAATTAACAGTTGTGTATGTGATGACATTATTCTAATTGAGATATCGATATTATCAATAATAGGTCTTTCAACTGAAGGTAAATTATCTTTGCATAGGAGTAGTCAACGGTACAGGCAAGTTCTCGAACTATACTTTTAATTAAGCAAGTTCTCTAACTCAAACCTGAGTTATGATTTTTCAAGCATGCTAGTGGTTAATCATTGTTGATTATATCATATCTATAATTTATTGATTCGCACGTTGTGCATGTGGTATATGTTCATCATGTATGAAAGACTGATCACCTTCATTACCATTTTGTTCAATTATAGTTGTTCATATTCATTGTTGGCCATTCATCATTATTGTCTTGGTTATTCGGTTATGGAAATTGATTCATGTTCTTTCACAATTATTATATTGTTGAAAGTTTGTCAACTTTTATTCTTTTCAATCTTGATATATCTTTCTTCGAACTTAAACTTGTTGGGCAAACTTGTTATTCACCCTTGCTATATTATGATAAACATTTCAGATTAAGACAAAACTTCGAACACAGGCAAAGGCAATGACAAGTTCCAGGATTGGATTAATGTACAGTTAAAATTATAATAATATTGAAGGCAAATAACATTGTAAGTCCTGTAGTATGTGAATGTGTGTATGTTAAGGTTATCGACCTTGGGGATTATGTTGTAAAGGTTATTGTTTAAAAAATTTATGTTTATATCTTCCGCAATAGTTATAGAAATGATGTACCAAATCCGAGGTAAAAAGTACCGAGATTTGGGGGCCACAGTTGGTATCAAATCTATAGGTTATAAACCATAGGTAGGGTTAGATTAGGCTATAACCTCAGGCATAAGGATAATGACTAACTCAAATTGAGTTTAAGTTCTAAGCGATGAATTCGGGAAATGTATTAATAAGTCAATATGATTCAAAGAAGAATTTTGACAAGTAATAAAGATCTAGAGTTACCTAACTCTGATAATAAAGATGAACAATAATAATGAATAGATAGAGTCTAAAAGACTAAAAGTATAAAGGGAAAGAAGATCGTAAAACAAAATGATCATAACATAGAAAAGAATCGTAACATAATACGATTATAATATGAGAACACACCGTGATCTGATAAGGTCATAGCAGGGATGAGGATCAATCAAATGATTAAAAATCTTATAGAAAAATTGTTGTATGTAAGTTATAATATGAATTGGTACTATGCCAACTCAGAAAAAGGATTGGGGATGATGTAATACGGATTAAATAAAATTCGTATGGAGTAAGGAAAAGCTAGGACTATTTGGGATTTCAATTGAGGACTCATGTCAGCAGCTAAGTTGTATAATTCTTTGTATGGGCGGGAAATTGTACTCGGTGTAACAACAACTTAGTTTCTTACATTGATAATCATTGAAATGTTTGTGTCACGCTATTTGCTATATACATGTTGAGAAGGTGATTATTTTCTCATGTGTATAACAGATAGGTAGAGAATATAAAGTTAGGTGTGAGTTCTTAAAACTCATACTTATGGTAAGTTTGTGACTCATAATCGCATGGTTTGTTTTTGAACCCCTAAGCATATGGACAGTTCTTGATTAGTTCTTGAACTAAGTATTGCTGGGATAAGTTCCTAAACTCATATTATTGTGGAAAGTTCCTAAACTCATAATGTATGGTAAGTTTGATGAACTATACCAGGGTATAGGAAAGTTGTGAATGGAGTATTGAGGATGATAGGAATAGATAAACTTATTAAGCAATGGATCATTATAGAAAGTGAAGTTGATGGTGGAAGCATATGTATTCCAAATCTTCTAACTATGCTAGACTTCAAAATTTTTGACATCAAGCTAAATACGCACTGATGTGCCTTTTAAAATGAATTTTGTTATTCTCAACGTGTAATACCCGAGAATTTCCGTGTATTATTAGATAAATAGGTGAATGGAAATAAGTATTTATTTGAATATGAACAGTTTCGTGTTAAGAAATGAGATAACTCAAATAATTAGATAATTGAGAATGTGGAGTTGTGGTAAACTCGTTGAAAGCCTTGTGTGGCATAGTGATGGGAAATACTAATAGTAATGTTAATCGGCGAAGAAATTATAAAATGAGCAATTAAGTAATATTAATTGTTAATTGTTGTTGTAGTATATTGTTAGTTGTTTATTGATGTGTGGAATATTAATTAATTGATAATGGTTGTGGTAGAATATTGATTAATTAATAATGGTAGTTAATTAATAATATATGATTATTATTGCTAGCAAATGTAATAAGGATTAATGACTATATACAGTAATCAATGAATAGAATGGTATGCTTTATTTAACTTATGAAGACATGTGATATTATATAACTCCTACAATCAATAGAAGATGTGGTGTGACACATTAGTATGGCTATGTAATATATATAACTATATAATAAAGTGTAAGGAATTATAAGTTGCATAAACAATTATTTATGTGACAATAGGTATGAGTGGAAATATTGAAAGATATACTCTGTCAAAGGATTATAAATTATCTTAATAAGTGAGTCTACTTGAAATAATAAAGTTTTAAGGAGATATTAATTACTAGTGGGTAATTAAATAGAGTCTATACATATAATAATTAGACTGGACTAATGTACATGGATTATTTGATGTGAGTACATAAATAATCCCTCACTCTCCATTGTGCAGTAGCATTAACACATTAAAATTATATTTTTAGAATTTAAGGAACCAAAGTAAGCTTTATAAACACGATTGCTAAGGTTGAATACCAGTGTCCCATATTCAGTGTCCAAACCGTACTCAAATAGTAGCCTATATCCTCTTTGCGTGAAATCAGTTGCTACAAATCTATGGTGATGATGGCTATGGATTCGCAGTTGGGAAACTCTCTTCTACCCATTGTCCTCTTCCATTATCCTGTGAATCAATCCATTGAGCAATGCCATGAACTGGGCATTCCATCCTCTATATATAGCACCATTTCTACTCCATTTTCTGTTGCTTAAAACTTGTCTGAGAGGTGCAATAGGGAGTGTGAGCTGCTGAGGGAGTGTAATCATTGTGTTGAAGAATTCCATTAAGCTTTAAGAGGTATAAATTTTGTTTGTGCTCTTAAGTTAAGTTTTGTCAAATTCTTGCAATTCTCATGAAATATCTGTTAAGTAGTATAAATTAGCAAGCCTTTGTGTTGTTTGAGTTAGCATGTATGCCTTGAAGTGCTGTAGTGAGTCTGGTTTGAGAATTAACAATATCTGTGCTAAGGCTTTGCAGAAGCAGAGTCATTTATTTTTGCCTCAGAATGAAGTGGCGCGGCCGCGCCACTTCTGTAACTATATACCGCGCGACCGCGCGTGGTGACTTTTCTAGATACTGCTGTAGTGAGTCAGTGATATGCTAACTATGTTAGAATGGTTTGAACATGCCTATAAATAACCTATACATATGTACTGAGATTGTTAGGCATATAGTGAGCCATGATTGGTTGATTCTAGTTTGATTATTCAAAGAGGAGGACTTAAATAGTTGGAAACTAGTTTGATAAATATGGTGTAAAACATGTTCTGACTTTATGTGCCAATGTGTCAAGACCTGAACTACATTAAAATGTGACCCATATGTTAGTCTATATTGTTTGCAAAGGTATGTTGTAGTCAAGCATGATTGAAAAGGAAAAATTTCAAATATAAGGCTATGTGTATATAAGCTAAGTATACGTTAAGTTTTGAGCAAGCTATCATAATCTGTAAACGTCAAAGTACAACATAGAATACATGAACTTACTATGTATGCTTAAGTTTTGATGACTTCATAACTTGAAATACATGATGTATCTAGCAAGCATGTATAGTTAGGGCGGAATGACCATTGGCATGTTAAATGTATATAAGGATAGACAAGATAGGCCAGGAAAATAGCTGCTCAGTCCTGGTTTGAACTGGGAGCCGCGCTGCCGCGCGTCTCCTTAGTACAAATCAGACTCGGCCGCACCAGTCTGCTGTAGGATCAGTTTTCTGCTATTAATTTGTAAGAGTTACATACTTGTATTATTACTCTGGCATGCATTATATGACCAGTACATGTCTAATGTGTTAAGAAGAAAGCTAGATGATATGAGTGAATGTTTAATGACGTGATTATAGACTTTCAAGTGATAAGTTTCAAAAAAAAAATTATTTGCAAACTATAAAGCAACGATTAAAGACTATGTTAATTGATTTTCATGGTGATCTACAAACTGATTTTGTGTTATAAATACGTAAGGTATGAAATGAAGTATGTGGAGAGTATACAAATAACTTAGATGTTTAAGTATGCATTTAAACTTACATATCAAGCATGAGCACATTTAACTAATGAATATCTTATATACATATTACATTATGTTAGGATTTGAAAGAGTGTTGTTAAGCGATATTTTGGTAAAACTGCGCTTGAGGCTAGTATCTGAACCTTACTATTATTGTTGTGCAATATCATTGCATTATATTACTTGACAAATACTATAAGCTTATCCCTTTTGAATACAAGTTAGATTACTTTCTCGTTCAAATGAGCTAGTACGTTAAACCCTTGTGATAACTATTATTCACATTGAAATTGGTATTGCCTTTGAATATTGTGAAAGAGTCGATGCCATTTGATTCGGCTAGACTATATGCATGTTTATAATAAAACTGTCCAAACCAATTGATTGGTGCAGAAATCTTGAAAAAAACGGAGTTGAACAACCCTTTTGGTAAGGGGAGTGTATGTCGTTGGAAACCCCAACACATGAATGAATATTATTGTGGTGTTATGCATAACATAAAGTACTATAGACTGATCATCTATGGTACTTGATATTTTTGGGTTATCAATTTAATATTGGTAACTCTAGTGGGAGTTCAATAGTCCTTAGTGACTACTCAATATAAATTGTTTATTCAGTTGGATACCTTGATATCCATTGAATTCTTATATATCTGTTGATTTATATTGAATTACCATTATTATTCAAAGAATTGTTGTTATTTCTTATCCCTGATGTTATTCCAACACTTTGAACTATCTTAGAAAAGACACTTCGCTATTTCAAACCTTGTGATATGTATATATCCTACACCCTTGTTGTATATTACTTGCTGGGCAATTTGTGCTCATCCTTGCTTATTTAAAACCTTTTAGTTAAGGAGGAACAGGGAGGTGTCTCTGGAGCAACAAGGGCAAGGGCAAGGCTACCGACTAGCTTGTCCTTTTTATGTTTAAAGTTTATTATGACGTATTATGACTATTTCAGACTATGTTTAAGCTTATGTACGATCATGTAAAAAGTCGTTATTAGATATTACTATGCAATCTATTAAGCACTGTAGGTTGCAGGACTTGGGGGAATAATTATAATAAATCATTGTATATTATTCTAAAGTAGATTTTTCGTTGTGTATGCGTTATTTTAGTTGTTACAGTTTTACCATGAGAACGTGATGAACCGAATTCAAGCGACTAAGTGGAGGTCCGAATTTGGGGGCGTCACAGGTTGGTATCAAAGCTATAGTTATAAACCTTAGGAATGAGAGTCCTTACATTATAACTTAAGAAAACTTAAAAGTTAGGAAGGGGATAAAACTCATATAGAGTTTTCCCTGAGTGACTTAGTGTGTTATAAAATGTAACTTCATTCTATACAATGAACTTATGTTATTTAACATTCTAATGTTGTTGTTGTTTGTCTTGTCTTATGTTGGTGTTTGTAGGATGACTGAAATGGGAGGACCTAGCCGAGTAGTAGAGGAGGAGCCACGTGATATCCACGTAGTCTATGAGACACCCTTGATAGCAGAACCTATATCGGTAGTTGCCCCTATTGATGATGATAATGATGAGGAGGAGGAGATGGAGCCTCTACCTGAGGAGTCTGATCCGAAGGAGGAACCCGTGGAGGAGGAAACCAAGCCCATGGAGGACTCCGACGGGACTACTTTTGAAGATCAGATGTTAGGAGAGTATGAAGAACATATTTTAGAATTAGGGTGTATAGTCGAGGAGTTAGAGACTGAGTCTCTTAAGAGGCAATTAGTGATGCAGGAGATGGAGGTGGAAATTGCTCACCGAAAGAAGGCAGGGATCTAGATGGGAGCCTTGTTTCACCAATCGGTGGCGAGGAATGTTGAATTGGCAGGAAAGCTAGTAGAAATAGAGCAGAGGGTTTTGAGTGAGAGGATGGAGAAGGCTCTGCGAACTCAGTTAGAGATGGAGGTGATGGATAGGATTCACTTTGAGGAGAAGTGGGAGGATTCCAATGACAGGGTGAATGACCTAGAGGACGAGGTGCGATGCAAGAGGAGGAAGATGAACAAGATGGGCTATGCTCTACGCACGGCCATGGAGTGATTGATCGATGGGGTAAATCACTACCCAGCTGAGCAAGGACAGACCCAGCATACCATAAGTCGGGATTTGGTAGCACTCATTACGCAGAAGGAGTATCAGAGCGCTATAGAGCGTGGGATGTTAGATTTAGTCTAGAGGGAAAAGCTCAGTAGTATAGTAGTGTTATTTATGTGTTATTAATATGTTGTTGTAATTTTCGTCTTTTGTGTAAGATGTGAGACAGTGGTAACCCCAAACTTTTGAAAAATATAGAGGGGTAGTAAGCTAGTGTTGTCCCCGTCTTTTGTGATATTAGGGGATATGTGTTTTCATTTATATCAGTATGCTAGAAAAGAATATGTATTGTAACCATTTGGCATATGAATATAAATGATCCTATTTCAGAAATGTGTTATAGACTTGTAGTTCTTTTCTATTGAGAAATGTCTATATACGATAATTAGATAATAAATGGGAGATTTTGTGATACAGAAAATGCCTCCCAGACGTAGAATAACTGTCCTAGAAGAGTCAGTTAATGATGAGAGAGGTCTAGTAGATCTGATACAGCGACTGGTAGATTTATTGGGAGAAGCTTTAAGGGGAAGAAACGAACCCGTACCACCCGTTCCCCAAGCTGTCCCAGTAAAACCTGTAACAATCCAGATTTTTTAATTAAATATTTAAATATTTATTGAATTATATAAATATTTAATGA
This sequence comes from Panax notoginseng, assembly GCA_016801055.1. Lineage (NCBI taxonomy): Eukaryota > Viridiplantae > Streptophyta > Magnoliopsida > Apiales > Araliaceae > Panax > Panax notoginseng. The sequence continues at coordinate 133,955,449 of CM029016.1, forward strand.
TTGTGTTTATCGTTGAATATGTATTTGTTTAATTGATTTGATGTGATTTGATTATTTATTTGTTTAATAAATAATTAATGAGTTAAGGAAAGTAATTATTTTGAAATAGTAATCTAATTTAATAATTAAGTTAGAGAGTTTATAATGATTAAATAAATTATTATGCAATGAATTGTTATTAGAATTAATTAAATTAAGTATGAAAACTTAATTAATTAGAAGTGTGACAAATAACTATATTATAAGTGGTTAGTAAAATAAATTAAAGTAGTTTTAATTTATTTTGCCAAACAAAGCTTAAATATATTAAGTCTTTAATTTTAAATAATTTTGCCAAACAAAGCCCGATGACTTTTGGATTTTTAAATTTGATTTATTAGTAATATAAATTAAATTAAACAAAATATAAATAATATATAATATTTGGTAACTGATAAATTGAATAGGGGCAATTAGTAGAGGACAGTTTTAAAACGTTTAAAAAAGAAAGACGTGCGTTTGTTTTAGTTACGTATAATGCAATTGGCTTAAGACTAAGAAACAAAAGATTGTCAGAGGTTTGAGAGAGAGTCTGAGAAAGAAAAGGAAGAGAAAGTTCTGAGTTCTTCAAGATATTCTCATTGAATAAAAAGGATTGTCTGAGAAAATTAAAGGCATGTTACATAATCTTAACATATATGATTTATAGTATAATTCATTAGTCTCTGTGTTCTTAAGGTTTACTGTGTTTTATAGTATAGTCTCTGTAATTCATATTTTTATAATGGATGATGGAATCATGTGCATATGTGGTTGTAGTAGGATAACTATCATATATAAGTAGTTGTAATGCTAGAAGTTTGTGTTTAGACAAAGAATTGTACGTTAATTTTGTTAAAAGAAAGGGAAACTATTTTTCAGTGTATGTTCTTATACATGACTATTAACAGTCAAAATATGCATTAGATTGGTTGTTAAGAAAATCAAAATCAGTAAATTGTTGGTAGCTAATTGGGAAATTAAAACTGTGAACATGTTAATTCTGTTCTTAAGAACAGAGAATCGTAGTTAAAGTAATCAAATTGGTGGTTAGTAGGAATTACAATATTCATTGTGTTTATCAACTGTCAGTAATGGAGTTTTGGTTTATTTTTTAAAAGAAAACAATGCTTTCAAGAATTTAAGTTTTCTCAATTGTTGTTAAGTTGTGCTAAGTTAATATATGTATGCTTGGTGAGGTTATGTGTAAATTACATCAGTTAAATGTATGTAATTAGTTGCTAGAATTTCTTAAACAGACCGAAAATGGTCTTCGTGCTCGGTTCTGATTGTTTTTGGCGCCCCAGCGCCAAAGTTCGCACCCCAGCGCCACTTGCTAGCCTATTCTTCGCGCCCCAGCACTAGAATTCGTGCCCCAGCGCTGGAATTCGAGCCCCACCACCACTGTCTCGCGCCCCAGCACAGGAAAAGTGGTCTGGGTTGGACAGTTTTGACATCCTGTAGTAAAACGGCCATAACTTTTTCATACGAACTCTGATTGAGGTTATTAAAGATGATCCAGAACGAGGACGAATAGACCTACAACTTTAGTTCCTTAAGTTTTTCAATTTGAGGTCATTCTGATGGGTCAAAATGGTAATCTTTAGGACTGTTGTGTTTTTAGAGGCAATCAGAAGGCGTCGGTCATGCACATATGCTTGTATAGTCCTCCTGACCATAAAAGATGATGTTCTAAGTTATAAAACATGAATGTTAGTAAATATAATGCTGCTTAACATTAATAAATAATGTGTTAGATAAGTTATAGAAGCATCGTAAGCATACACAAGAGAGGCAAATCGGGCGTGTGACGAATGAACGTCGAAACGTCGTGCCAAGTGTTAATGAACTTAAAAAGTATTTCAATACAATTGAAATGAATATTATAAGATATGGAATGGATTTAATATAAAACCAATAAGTAGTCCTAGCAAGACTTAGGCACTTGAATGAATTTCGAATATTATATAAGTCGAAAGTTAACACAATCTAATTGAACATTGTGTGCTAATTAATAGGAAAGATTATGAGATGTGGAGTAGAGTTTACATTACAATTACTATGTGTTGTTATGTGACTAATAGTTGATGTGTATGATTATATAATTGTGTAGGGCACGTGAAGTACAGATAACTGTAAGCTGTTAATTTATTATTGGTAAACAACGATCAAGGCAAGTCTTTCGGTTCCTATTTATCACGTGGACTTGATGAATTGCTTTAAATTGTATGATATGTTATACATGTTGAAATCATGAAATGTTAAAGTCAATATATGACTACATTATTTTGGCTAAGTAAAGATGATTGAGTAAGGAACTCAATCTTTATATTTGCTATGTGAATTAAAAGCATGTATGCCATCTTACTTTAATGAGATGTATATCGAGCATGTTATTATGTGCTATGTGATGCATGAAAACTGTTAGACTTTGCTCGGCTGTCGAGCTCACTCTTGCAAATAACCACTTTTGCAGGTCAAGAATTTAAGGTAAAGGTATGTGCTAAGTGAGTTGTAGAGATCTATATTCACGAAGATTACTTATGATTTATGAGAAATGTATTTCATATTTTGAACGTAACATGTTGTTGAATTGTAAGTTGAGTTATCCAATGTATACAGATATTTAGTTATGATGTAAGACTTTGTATAGTCATTTTGTTGTAACGATTCATGATATATATTTGAATCGAAGAGATGTAATGTAAAGGTTGCGATTTAGGATAATAAAGAAGGAAATGTATAAAAATTTTAAATATTTCGCAATTTTAATGTTTTTAATATCGAATAATGATGTAAAATTTGAGGTTGAATGTATGGTTAATGACCGAAGTCGAGATTTAAATTGTATGGATTTTTGGGATCGTTACAGTTGATATCAGAGCCATAGGTTATAAACCTTAGGTAGGAATACCGTAGGCTATAACCTTAAAGAAGGAAGGTGAAGATAATGAAAGAATAAGCTCAAATAGAGTTTAAATAATAAGAAGTAATTTAAGAAATGTATAAAGAAGGGATTAAAACATGCGTGAAAGGATTCAAAGAAGAATCTCGCAGAGCTATAATGAATAGGAATGTGGGGTTACCCAACTCCAATAATAATAATAAATAGACAGTGTATATAAAAAGAGAGTGATAAAGAAGTTAAGAATAGAGAGTTATATCTACGTATGGTGTAATTGTACTCTTTAGTAGTTTATGTATGATATCTGGGCTAAACGATTCCTTCATAGAGCGGAGGTATATACGAACTAGCAACTCGGAACCTAGTTTGTTGGTTATTTGTGGGAAACCACTCAGCGTACCATATTTAAACTGTTAGAGACTCGATGTGTACCAAGTGTGTAACTCGAATGAAATGTTGAGCGATGTAAATGAAGTTAGAACTCTTAAAGGAAGAATTGTTATATAAACAAGAAGATTCAAAGAAGAATCTTAAAGAGATATAAAGATAAGAAATAGGGGTTTTCTAACTCCAATAGCCAAGATAATGAATAATGTCGTAAATGATGAAAAAAAGGAAAGAATGAGGATCATAAAACAAAACGATCACGAGTTAAGAAAAGAAGTTTAAGGGAGATGTTTATAGAATAAGATCACGACGTGATCTGTTTAAGTTATAAAAGGAAGATGGTTTGTAATATTTGAATGATTATAGCTTGATGCTATAAAGATATTGTACTATAAATAGTACAATATGTACTCATGAGGAGTTATAGATAATGTGATACAAGGAATTCGTATCGAGCAAAGAGCAAGTTATGGAGTTGATGGTGGAAGCATAGGTATTCTAAATCTACTAGCTATGCTAGACTTTCGAGATTTATTGACTTCGTGCTGATGTTTACACTTTTATTTTCTTGAAAAACATTGGATCAATTGATGGAACCAATGAGTTTTAACAACAATACTGTTATTCGTATGTCTATGCTAATTGCTTTGGCTAGACAAAAGTAATTTGCAATATATCAAAATGTATTTTATATATCATTAATGCATCATGTAACCTGATGCAAAGATGATAAAAACGATGGAGTCATCAATGCAGTATTACCTAGTGTTGGATGTGATCTAAGGATCGTCAACCCACTATGGTATGATGTAGTATAATAAAATCACCAAATGACGGAATCCTCAACGGACTGTAAATACAGTGCGGTATCATGACGTCATAAAAAGATTTTTGAGATTTATTTAAGATATGAGAATACATATGTATGTATGTATATGTATATTTCGGTTGATGTCCGAATTATTGTAGAGGTCTATGATATTTGATTCAGCTAGACAAATATTGAAAGATGTTCATGAAATTCAAACGTTCATTGAAAAGTTATGCCAAACCAAATTATTTTGGTGCGGATTCAGATGTTGAAAAGCTGAGGTGAACAACCCTATTATTAGGGGTTGCACTTAGTTTTATTCTTTGTGCTGAAATGTTTGTGCACAATATATTGTACGAAAGTCTTAACACCCTAAGTACCGAGCGTAACGCATATAGTCGTTACAAAACACTACGTTGCGGCCCAATGTAGTGGTACATTAGGCTGGCCACCTAGTGTACGAGTGGGGGGTGTTTCCAGTCTTTGTGATTGATAAACATTTTGCCAAAGAGGGTTTAAAGTGTGAAGAACCGGGGGTGAAGCACTATTAAACCTAGAGAATAGAGTTCACAGTCTTGTGACCCCTCAGCATGATTTGGAATCTTTTAAATTCCTGAGTTATTCATACTACTTCCCAATTATTGAACACTTGTGGAAGATTCTTGTTATTCTGCAAGATGGAAGTGAAAAAGGAAAGTATTCCTTAGAAAGAAGTAAGTTATATAATGCGACACTGAATGATGAATGTGTTGATTAAGTGAGAAAAGAGATTTTGAAATGAGAAGGGGATGAGTTATCAACGAAATTTGTAAAACTTTTAATAGAAAAGTTAATAATTGTAGAATGATCTTTGTGGAAGGAAGTGGTTATAGAATCCAATGAATGAATAAATATTAATAGATAAAATTTCGAGGACGAAATTCATAGAAGAAATGGTGAATGTAATATCCCGAGTGTTATGTTAACGATCCTTAGAAAAGAAAATGAATGGGTTAAGAATATAATACTTAGAATATAATTGAGTTCAAGTGAAAGTTATGAAATGAAACCTAGAATTTGTTAGGTAATGAATGTAGTATGAAATATAAAATCTATATTTAGATAAAATGATGAAAGATTACTCTGAGTTATTTGTTTAATTTGTGTCTTCGATTCTGGGGATAGAATCTTTGTAAGTAGGGAAGATTGTAACGAATGAGTGGTTTGAGTTGTGATTCTGAGGACAGAATCCTTGTAAGGAGGGAATGATGTAACAATCCAAAATTTTTAATTAAATATTTAAATATTTATTGAGTTATATAAATATTTAATGGTTGTGTTTATCGTTGAATAAGTATTTGTTTAATTGATTTGATGCGATTTGATTATTTATTTGTTTAATAAATAATTAATGAGTTAAGGAAAGTAATTATTTTGAAATAGTAATCTAATTTAATTCAATAATTAAGTTAGAGAGTTTATAATGATTAAATAAATTATTATGCAATGAATTGTTATTAGAATTAATTAAATTAAGTATGAAAACTTAATTAATTAGAAGTGTGACAAATAACTATATTATAAGTGGTTAGTAAAATAAATTGAAGTAGTTTTAATTTATTTTGCCAAACAAAGCTTAAATATATTAAGTCTTTAATTTTAAATAATTTTGCCAAACAAAGCCCAATGACTTTTGGATTTTTAAATTTGATTTATTAGTGATATAAATTAAATTAAACAAAATATAAATAATATATAATATTTGGTAACTGATAAATTGAATAGGGGCAATTAGTAGAGGACGGTTTTAAAACATTTAAAAAAGAAAGACGTGCGTTTGTTTTAGTTACGTATAATGCAATTGGCTTAAGACTAAGAAACAAAAGATTGTCAGAGGTTTGAGAGAGAGTCTGAGAAAGAAAAGGAAGAGAAAGTTCTGAGTTCTTCAAGATATTCTCATTGAATAAAAAGGATTGTCTGAGAAAATTAAAGGCATGTTACATAATCTTAACATATATGATTTATAGTATAATTCATTAGTCTCTGTGTTCTTAAGGTTTACTGTGTTTTATAGTATAGTCTCTGTAATTCATATTTTTATAATGGATGATGGAATCATGTGCATATGTGGTTGTAGTAGGATAACTATCATATATAAGTAGTTGTAATGCTAGAAGTTTGTGTTTAGACAAAGAATTGTACGTTAATTTTGTTAAAAGAAAGGGAAACTATTTTTCAGTGTATGTTCTTATACATGACTATTAACAGTCAAAATATGCATTAGATTGGTTGTTAAGAAAATCAAAATCAGTAAATTGTTGGTAGCTAATTGGGAAATTAAAACTGTGAACATGTTAATTCTGTTCTTAAGAACAGAGAATCGTAGTTAAAGTAATCAAATTGGTGGTTAGTAGGAATTACAATATTCATTGTGTTTATCAACTGTCAGTAATGGAGTTTTGGTTTATTTTTTAAAAGAAAACAATGCTTTCAAGAATTTAAGTTTTCTCAATTGTTGTTAAGTTGTGCTAAGTTAATATATGTATGCTTGGTGAGGTTATGTGTAAATTACATCAGTTAAATGTATGTAATTAGTTGCTAGAATTTCTTAAACAGACCGAAAATGGTCTTCGTGCTCGGTTCTGATAGTTTTTGGCGCCCCAGCGCCAAAGTTCGCGCCCCGACGCCACTTGCTAGCCTATTCTTCGCGCCCCAGCGCTGAAATTCATGCCCCAGTGCTAAAATTCGTGCCCCAGCGCCACTGTCTCGCGCCCCGACGCAGGAAAAGTGGTCTGGGTTGGAGAGTTTTGACCTCCTATAGTAAAATGGCCATAACTTTTTTATATGAACTTCGATTGAGGTGATTGAAGATGATCCGGAACGAGGGCGAATAGACCTACAACTTTTATTCTTTAAGTTTTTCAATTTGAGGTCATTAGCATGAGTCAAAATGGTAATCTTTAGGACTATTGTGTTTTTAGAGGCAATCGGAGGGCGTCAGGCATGCACATATGCATGTGTAGTGCTCCTGACCATAAAAGATGATGTCCTAAGTTATAAAACATGAATGTTAATAAATATAATGATGCTTAACATTAATAAATAATGTGTTAAATAAGTTATAGAAGCATAGTAAGCATATGCAAGAGAGGCAAATCGGGCGTGTGACGAATGAACGTCGAAACGTCGTGCCAAGTGTTAATGAACTTAAAAAGTATTTCAATACAATTGAAATGAATAATATAAGATATGGAATGGATTTAATATAAAACCAATAAGTAGTCCTAGCAAGACTTAGGCACTTGAATGAATTTCGAATATTATATAAGTCGAAAGTTAACACAATCTAATTGAACATTGTGTGCTAATTAATAGGAAAGATTATGAGATGTGGAGTAGAGTTTACATTGCAATTACTATGTGTTGTTATGTGACTAATAGTCGATGTGTATGATTATATAATTGTGTAGGGCACGTGAAGTGCAGATAACTGCAAGCTGTTAATCTATTATTGGTAAACAACGATCAAGGCAAGTCTTTCGGTTCCTATTTGTTACGTGGACTTGATGAATTGCTTTAAATTGTATGATATGTTATACATGTTGAAATCATAAAATGTTAAAGTCAATATATGACTACATTATTTTGGCTAAGTAAAGATGATTGAGTAAGGAACTCAATCTTTATATTTGCTATGTGAATTAAAAGCATGTATGCCATGTTACTTTAATGAGATGTATATCGAGCATGTTATTATGTGCTATGTGATGCATGAAAACTGTTAGACTTTGCTCGGCTGTCGAGCTCACTCTTGCAAATAACCACTTTTGCAGGTCAAGAATTTAAGGTAAAGATATGTGCTAAGTGAGTTGTAGAGATCTATATTCACGAAGATTACTTATGATTTATGAGAAATGTATTTCATATTTTGAACGTAACATGTTGTTGAATTGTAAGTTGAGTTATCCAATGTATACGAATATTTAGTTATGATGTAAGACTTTGTATAGTCATTTTGTTGTAACGATTCATGATATATATTTGAATCGAAGAGATGTAATGTAAAGGTTGCGATTTAGGGTAATAAAGAAGGAAATGTATAAAAGTTTTAAATATTTCGCAATTTTAGTGTTTTTAATATCGAATAATGATGTAAAATTTGAGGTTGAATGTATGGTTAACGACCGAAGTCGAGATTTAAATTGTATGAATTTTTGGGGTCGTTACAAAAACCTTCAAAGACTTTAAGAGTGTAGGACCCCCAGAGTTTACAAGAACTACTTACCCGATAGTTGTGCAAACCTAGATCAAGAAGATCGAGAAGACCTTCACTATAGCTCGTGTGGGTGAATACCAGAAGACCGTATTTTCCACTTACATGCTGAGAGGCGAAGCGAACTATTGGTGAGAAACTAATCAGCAGAGAGCGGGGGAAGGAACGATAACTTAGGAGAGGTTTACGACGCTATTTTTCGAGAATTATTTTCTGAAAAGTATGAAGAGTAGGATGGAGGTGAAGTTCCTAGAGTTAAAACAAGGAGATATGACGGGTGGCACAATACGCTGCTAAGTTTAATGAACTAGCGCAATTTGTAGAGCACCAAGTTGTGGATGAGGAGAGGAAGGTGAGACTTTTTGAGCAGGGGTTAAAGCCGTGGTTGTATAATAAGGTATCGGTCTTCCAAATTGATTCCTTTACAACATTGTTGGAAAAGGCAATCATTGTGGAAGGTGGCAGTGAGGCCTTAAGTCTATATCATAAGGAGAAGAAGAACAAGAACGCTGGTAGTGAGCATCATGGAGGGAACAACAGCGGAGGAAGTAACTCCAGAAAGAGGAAATGGGAAAACAATAATAACATAAACAATAACCAAGGTGGGAGTCACCAGGGAAACTTTAAGAAGAGGACCGAAGCTTGTAACAAATGTGGGAGAAGCCATCAGGGAGAATGCTGGAAGGGGAAGACCACTTGCTATAATTGCGGCCAGGAGGGGCACATATCGCAAAATTGCCCAAAGCCGAAGAAGATCAGAGGATGTTTTGCTTGTGGATCGACAGAGCACCAGATAAAGGATTGCCCGAAGAAAGGAAGCGGTGGAGCTGGCGAAAGCCAAGGAGGAGGAAGCAAGTTAATGATTGGTGGACCTGCACAACCCAACCGATCGACCGCTCGAACCTTTAACATGACCGTCCAAGATGCCGTAGCTATAAAGGACGTGGTGTCAAGTATAATCCCAATCAATAATATAAATACTTATGTATTATTTGATTTGGGTGCGACCTGTTCTTTTGTATCTGAAGAATTTGCTAGTAAACTTAGTACACCCCGAGAACGTTTAGAAGATTCCTTGAACGTAGAAGTTGCGAATAAGGAAATAATCCCCGTAGAATACGTTTATCGAAATTATCGCACAAACATTAGAGAACATGAACTGAGCGTAGATTTGATTCCTATTAAACTGGGAGAATTTGACGTAATACTGGGAATGTATTGGTTATATAATCATACAGCGATAATTGATTGTCAAAACAAGTGTGTGAACCTTCAGACTCCGAGTAAGTCTAAGGTAGTGTTTCATGGTAGCTCATCGCTTAAGCAATCGTGTTGCGTTACGATGATGCAGACCAAGAAGTTGTTAAGGAAAGGATGTGTAGGTTATTTAGCTTACATTGTAGATACTCGAAAAAAGGGAGTAGAGATTAAGGATATACCTGTAGTGAATGAATTTTGAGACGTGTTTTCGGACGATCTTCCTGGTCTTCCACCAGACAGAGAAATTGAATTCGTAATAGACTTAGCACTGGGAATGGCACCAATTTCGAAAGCTCCATGCCATATGGAGCCAGTAGAAATGAAGGAATCGTTGATACAACTTTAAGAGCTATTAGATAAGGGTTACATTCGACCAAGTGTGTCTCCTTGGGGAGCACCAGTGTTCTTCGTGAAGAAAAAGGACGGAACGATGAGGCTCTATATCGATTATTGAGAATTGAACAGAGTAACGATCAAGAACAAATATCCATTACCAAGGATAGATAACTTGTTTGATCAACTAAAGAGAGTGAAATGTTTCTCAAAGATCGACTTACGAACATGATATCATCAACTGAAAGTGCAGGATGAGGACATACCGAAGACTGCGTTCCGAACCCGTTATGGAAATTACGAGTTTTTGGTAATGTCATTTGGTTTGACTAATGCTCCGGAAGCATTCATGGACTTGATGAACCAAGTTTTCAACCCATACTTGGATAAATTTGTAGTAGTTTTCATCGACGACATCTTGATCTACTCGAAGACAGAGGAAGAACATACCGAACATCTGAAGATTATTTTGGAGGCACTACGAAAAGAGGAGATGTATGCGAAGTTTTTAAAATGCGAATTTTGGAGGCACTGGGCTGTGTGTTGATGCAACATGGCAAAGTCATTGCATATACGTCACTATAATTGAAGGATTACAAAAAACGATACCTTACTCATGACTTAGAGTTAGCGACAGTAGTTTTTGCGTTAAAGATATGGAGACATTATTTGTACGGAGAAAAATGTGAGATATACACGGACCACAAAAGTCTGAAATATATCTTCACATAGAAGGAGATGAACATGCGTCAGAGAAGGTGGTTAGAATTAATCAAAGATTATGACTGTGAGATTCTTTATCACCCAGGGAAGGCAAACGGAGTTGCCGACGCTCTAAGCAGGAAAGGAAGGGAGAAATTATTTCAACTGACAACTCAAGAGGAGTTAATAAGAGATATGGAGAAATTGGAAATAGAAGTGAAGGGATCCGAGAGCTCTGAAGAGAAATTATTTATAATGGAAGCTTGTCCGACATTGTTGGATAATGAAAAGGAAGCCCAGGAGAAAGATGGAGAGTGTGAGAAAATTAGGAGAAGGATCGCGGAAAATGAGGTAGAAAAATTTTGAATAGATAAAGACGGTGTTTTAATATTCGAAGGGAGAGTGTGGGTACTGGCGGTAACCGAGTTGAGAGGGGGCACGAAGCACACAATACTGCATATTCCGTTCATCTGGGAGGCACAAAGATGTACTGGCACTTGAAGCAACATTTTTGGTGGCCAAATTTGAAACGAGAAATCACGGAGTATGTTAGTAGATGTCTTATGTGTCAACGTGTAAAAGCAGAGCATCAGGGGCCGAGTGGGTTGCTACAACCGTTGGAAATACCGGAGTGGAAATGGGAGCATATTACGATGGATTTTATAGTAGGGCTTTCGGTCACGCAAAAAGGGTTAGATGCCATTTGGGTTATCGTGGATCGACTTACAAAGACCACACATTTTCTACCTATCAAGATCCGCTACAGTTTAAATCAATTAGCGAGTCTGTACGTAAAGGAAATTGTTTCATGACATGGAGTGCCGGTGTCGATTATTTCTGACCGAGACCCGCGTTTCACGTCAAAATTCTGGAAAAGTTTGCAAGAGAGGATGGGAACACAGTTGAGGTTGAGTACAGCTTATCATCCTCAGACAGACAGACAAAGTGAGCAAATAATATAAATGCTAGAGGACATGCTTAGGACTTGCGTGATGGACTTCAAGGGAAATTGGGACGACCACCTACTCTTAGTCGAATTTGCGTATAATAATAGTTACCATGCGAGTATCGGCATGCCACCGTATGAAGCTCTTTACGGGAGGAAGTACAGAATGCCGTTATGTTAGGACGAAGTCGGAGAATGACGAATACTCGGACCGAAGTTAGTACAACAAACCACAGACGTGGAAAAAGTGATAAGGGCTAAACTAATAGCAGCTCAAGATCGCCAGAAAAAGTACGCAGATTTGCATTGGCAAGACCTAGATTTTGAAGTCGGCAATTTTTTATTCTTGAAAGTATCTCCATGGAAAGGAAAAATCCGTTTCGGTAAGAAAGAAAAACTGAGTCCCAGATTCATAGGACCGTTCGAGATACTAAAGCGAGTGGGCAAAGTAGCATACAAAGTTGCACTACCACCTGAGTTGGAGCACATCCATAACGTGTGTGTTGCATCCGTACAAGCCTGACTACAAGCATGTGATTTCGTATGAACCCATTCAAGTGGAGAAGAACTTAGCATATGAAGAAATTCCTGTCCAAATTTTAGATAGGAAAGAGCAAACTTTAAGAAACAAAGTCATTTCCTCTGTCAAAGTGCTTTGGTGTAACCACAATGTCGAGGAGGCAACGTGGGAATTAGAAGATCGTATGATGCGGGATTATCTCCATCTATTTGTGTAACCTCGTAGCAATTTCGGGACAGAATTTTTATAAGGGGGGGGGAGGATGTAATACCCGAGAATTTCTGTGTATTATTAAATAAATAGGTGAATGGAAATAAGTATTTATTTGAATATGAATTGTTTCGTGCTAAGAAATGAGATAACTCAAATAATTGGATAATTGAGAATGTGGAGTTGTGGTAAACTCGTTGAAAGCCTTGTGTGGTATAGTGATGGGAAATACTAATAGTAATGTTAATCGGCGAAGAAATTATAAAATGAGCAATTAAGTAATATTAATTGTTAATTGTTGTTGTAGTATATTGTTAGTTGTTTATTGATGTGTGGAATATTAATTAATTAATAATGGTTGTGGTAGAATATTGATTAATTAATAATGGTAGTTAATTAATAATATATGATTATTATTGCTAGCAAATGTAATAAGGATTAATGACTATATACAATAATCAATGAATATAATGGTATGATTTATTTAACTTATGAAGACATGTGATATTATATAATTCCTACAATTAATAGAATATGTGGTGTGACACATTAGTATGGCTATGTAATATATATAACTATATAATAAAGTGTAAGGAATTATAAGTTGCATAAATAATTATTTATGTGACAATAGGTATGAGTGGAAATATTGAAAGATATACTCTGTCAAATGATTATAAATTATCTTAAAAAGTGAGTCTACTTGAAATAATAAAATTTTAAGGAGATATTAATTACTAGTGGGTAATTAAATAGAGTCCATACATATAATAATTAGAATGGACTAATATACATGGATTATTTGATGTGAGTACATAAATTGTAACGAATGATTTGTTTGAATTGTGATTCTGAGGACAGAATCCTTTTAAGAGGGGAATGATGTAACATTCCAGATTCTTTTAATTTAATTTGAAATATTTATTTGAGTTATATAAATATTTAATGGTTATGTTTATTGTTGAATAAATAATTGTTCAATTTGATTGATTTGATTTTGTTAATTATTTGTAAGAAAATAATTAAGGAGTTAAGAAAATAAATTGTGATGAGATTATATACTAATTTAATTAAAGAGCTTATAGTGAATAAATGAATTATAATATTTTAATTGGAATTGTGATTAAAATAAAGTGTTAGTTGGTTGAATAAAATTATAAAGTAAATTATAATTATGTGATAATGATTTATGTGTGAAAGTAATTTAGTAGATTAATATTTGAATTGATTAAATTGATTATTTAATTTATTAGAAGTGTGACAAATAACCTTGCTATAAAGGAGTTATTAAAATAAATTAAAAGAGTTTAATTTAGTTTTGCCAAACATGTTTTATTGCATATTAAAGTCTTTAATCTAATGATGTTTTATCAAACAAGGTATAAGGATTAATCCATTTGTTTTAATTAGGTTTACCAAACAAGGTGTAAAGGTTAATGAGTTATTTTTTAGTTAGCTAGCCAAACAAGCCTTATGACTTTTGATTTTCAAAATTCTATAACTAATGTCAGTTAAAATTCTATACTTAATATATCTATTATTACTATATACGTTATATTATTCTACGTATGTTAGCGTTAGGAAGAAAGAAAACTCAGAGGAAGAAGAAGAAGAGAAAAAGAAAAGTGAGAAAATCCTAGAGAATTGGGAGTGAAGAGGAGAAAAGCTTGACAATCAAAGAGATAGTATCATCATCTTCTTCAAGGTTTTATTTTATTCTTCTTAGTTTTAATAGTTTAGTTTTTCTCTTCCCAAATTCTCTGTAGAATCCTTGGGTAAGGATGAATTGTTGTTGTTATGTGGCTTTATATGATAAACTAGTGGTGTTAAAACTATTCTCATAAGTTATAGTCAATGTATTGTTATTATGTATGTAGTTTGTAAAGAAAACCTTTTTGCAGATAGTTTTGTGAATGGGCATGGGTTAATTTAAAGTAGAAATTGAGGGTTAATTAGTTGTTTAGTTGATAAATTGATCATCTAATTTGATAGAGTATGTATAATTATTGATAAAGATACTTTGAATTAATTGTATTGGTTGAAAAACAAAATTTACAGTGTTGATTTTCATTGAAATATCAAAAAGTGAGTTTTTATCAAAAATATTAAAATTGGATGTTTTAAATTTATTCTTTATGTTGTTGTATGGGTAGAAACATGTTAGAAGTTCTTAAATTATGTTTACATGAAGTTTTTGTATGAATTACATGTTAATTAGTCTATTAGATTGGAGCTTGTAGGCCAAATTGACTTTTTCTTGTATTGTTGCCGAACCTGTCAGTCGAAATTGCAGTTTCGCGCCGCGACGCGGCCCAACAGTACGTTCGTGATGCCGCAGCGCCATCGCCATGCCGCAGCGCGGCTTCGTAGTTTATTCACCGCGCCGCAACGCCATCCTCACGCCGCAGCGCGACCCACAGTGTAAACTGTGGCGCCGCAGCGTGAGTTAGTAGAATGGTCTGACAGTGTACTTTTTGTACACAAAATTTTAAGAAACATTATGTGATGATAGTAGGACTGTAAAATATTGATTTTAGTATGTCTATACTATGAATAATTATGTTATTAAAGATTTACTTGTGTTATAACTTGATTATGTGATTAAATAATCAAACATACATGATGAATGTAGTTAGTTAAGTTTGTAAGGTGGTAGTGACTAACTATGTCATGATGACATATGTATATAGGATATTGTGATTCAAATTGTTCGGTTTAATCTACGAGCAAGGCAAGTTTTCTAATCTATTATCTTGTTAATTCAATTACTATTTCCAATTCGATTACAATATTCTGGAGCAAGTTATTCTTGTATTTAATTTGTTGATTAGCATGCACAACTATATATACTAATGTCGATCATTTTTATCGTTCAAATTGCTATGCGTGCTTAGTGTTCAATTCTAATTAACCTTGGCTTAGTATTGTTCAAGCAAGGTATGCTATAATTATTCAAATTGTATGCTATTAGATTATTCTTAAAGCATGACTTTAGTTACTATGATTGATTCAATCACGATTATTCTATAGTATAGTGTTATTGGTTTTATTCAACTACTCCTTAGTTGATATTCGTTGAATTTCAAATTACCTTGAAAGCTTATCTAAACCAAACTTCCTTTGGTGCGGACTTGTACTCTGAATACTGAGATGAACAACCCTATTGTTATGATTAGGGGTTAACTTACGCATAGCGTTAAAATGTTTGTGCACAACACATTGTACGAAGGGCTGATCCCCCTAAGTACGAGGCCCTTATAGTCTTATGACTGTTAAAGTTGGAGTTGAAAGATTACTTGCAACTGTGGACGTAGTTCATGGTCTTACGACCCTCAGAGATGTATATTTTCCATATTTTGGGATTTCAGTTTCTGATTATTATTGATAGAGTACTATTCACTTTTGATGAGCCTATTTCGACAGTTATTATTGTTATACTCATGTTGATTCCATATTATATCCAGTGAGCAATTATTTTGCTCACTCTTGCATATTTATAAACTCATTGCAGTTAAAGAAGAGAAGGTAGGTGAACCTTCGTCTACTAAAGGAAAGAGAAAAATGTACAAGTGATGAAGACTTGTAATTTTATTTTTATCATTATGATAATAGACTTTTAAATATGATGTGATGTAATAAATTTTAATTTCCACATTTGAATGTTTGTAACTAAAGGTTAGATAACCTGTGATATTTTTTATTTAAGTTTAATCTTGTATGGACAGGTTTTTATTATTCAATTTTATTATGATTGGATAGTTAGAAATGAATGTTTTGATTAAGTGAACACCAAATATTGAGGAAATGAAGTACCAGGATTTGGGGGTGTCACAGGTTGGTATCAAAGCTTTAGGTTATGAACCTTAGGTGGGGGGAAAAAGCCTTAGGAAGTAACATTTGAAAAGATTGTGGAGATAACTCTTATCGAGTTTTAAGAAAAAAGTAATAAAACACTTATGTGCTTGTGTGATTATAATTTATGTACCCGTGAGTGTCGAGTAGTAATGATTAGTAATTAAAACTTTAAAACTTTGTTGTCAAGATGACTAATATCGGAGAATCCAGTCAGGCTAGGGAGGAGGGACCTCAAATGCCTATAGAGGAGGAGCGTCGCTATATTCAGGTAGTTTGGGAACAACTACTGCCACGGGAGTCAGCCCCGTTGGTCACAGTAGTTGAGGATGAGGATGATGATGTGGAGACAGATGAGGAAGATCCCGTTGAGTTACCACAGGAGGATGAGGATGACGAGGATGAGGAGGAAGAGACTCCACTAACCTCGATAGCCGCTCGTATGTATGATGAAGTCTACGACCGCAACGTGGAACTTCAGGATACCGTCGAGGAATTGCAAGAGATAGTAGCTGAACAACAGACTGTAATGACACAGAAGGACGACGAGATCCAAGATCGTGAAGAACGATTGACAAATGTCGAGGAGAAACTAGTACAGACGGAAGGAGAGAAAGAACAACTGATCGAAGTGGTCACTGAACTGAAGAACAAGCTGAGAGAAGAAGCTGCTAAGAGGGCAAAAGCTGAAGATGCTTATGAGGAAGCTTTTCAACGAACCAGATTAGCAACAAGAGACACACAAGCAAAGAGGATGAAGATGGAAGAGATGGATAAAGTATTTAACACCGCAATTAATCGAGCTCAAGATCGGGTCATGGGATATCCGATTCAGTTCGAGACGCTGCCATCATTCATGTTAGATCGCAGAACAATGTTTCGAGTTATGGAGGAAGAACGTGATAGGGTTAGGAAGTATCTTAATAGAACATTGTAGCTGTTGTGCGATGAGTGAAAGATTAGATAAATTGTAAATCCCAAGTGTTATGCAACCTATGGGATATGACTATGATGTTGTCCTGAAACTTTTGTGGTTCAGGAAAGGAATGAAAATAGTAGTTTTTCGAAGCAATGATGAATAAATAAAAGTTCTTACTTTATTCAAAGTGTTATTTGTTATGTGGTTATTTCTGTTTAGAGGTAAGTTAATTAGAAAATACTTAAAGAAGTTAGGTAATAGTCTAATAGATGTTTTGTTTTAACAGAAAATGCCTCCCAAACATCAACCACCACGACAGAGAACCACGGAAGGAACCAATAACGACAATGTTGATGGTAATCCCGTTCAACAACTAGTGACGCTACTGATAGGAGCGTTGCAAAATCAACCACAGAACTAAGGACCAACGTTTAAGGATTTCAAGGCGGTTGGACCACCTGAATTCCGTGGGTCCATGAATCTAGTCGAAGCACAGATCGTGTTCGATGTCGCTAGGGTAGGGGATAATCAGAAGACTACTTTCGCAACTTTCATGTTAAAAGCAGAAGCTAGTTATTGGTGGCAGGCCAATAAAACTCGTGAAGGGCCAAGAGTGATGACCCGGGATAGGTTCAAGGAGTTGTTCTTCGAGACTTATTTCCCGGAGAGTTCGAAGAGTCAGCTAGAAATGCAGTTTCAGGAATTAAAGTAGGGAACGATGACGGTATCTGAGTATGCTGCGAAATTCAACGAATTGGCGAGGTTTGCGCCATATCAGGTCAGTACAGACGAGCGTAAGGCGAAAAGGTTTGAACAGGGACTGAAGCCCTGGTTATACAGTAGGGTTTCCCTAGTCCAATTGAAGACATTTGCAGCGGTGATGGAGAAAGCAGTACTCACTGAAGGTGGAGGCGAGGCAGTGACAAAGTTCAATCTGGAACAAAAGAAGAAGAAGAATGAGAATGAGATTAAGAATGGAGGTGGTAACAGTGGAGACAACAACAACAACAACAACTGCTTGAGGAGGAAGTGGAATGGGAGCATGGGTGATGGAAACCATCAGGGTAACCAGCAAAACAAAAAGTTTGAAGCATGTGCGATATGTGGGATGTAAGACCCCGAATTTTATGAAATAAAAGTATTCAATTTTTCTTATAATTACTATTCAGTAAATGGTTAAATTGATAAATGTTAAAGTTAAGGGTGATATATGAATTTTTTTTCAAAATACATAAGTGGTTATAAAATATTCATTGTGGTCGGGGAATATTCGTTTGGTCGTGGAATATTCTTTCTGTCGGGGAATATTCGTACGACGGCGCAGCCATTTGTGGGCCCCATAAAAGAATAACTGTCTGATGAAGATAACGACAAAAATTGAGTTTTTATAATTAACAGCGTAGTTGTTACCGTTAACACTGTTGGAATACCCGATGGTTAAAATACAGTAATACGCGTTATTGCACAGTAGCACACGGTATTGCACAATATTTTTGAAATTTTTGATTCTTACGTAAGAAGGCATTACTGAATAATTGTCACAGTAATTACTGTTCAATATTTTATTTTATTGATTCAATAATTGCTGCGTTGATATTATTGTTGTTTCAATAATTGTCACTGCACAGTATTTCCCATTATCAGATCAATAATTCATATTATTTGTGAATAATTAATTATTGATTCATATGATAAGGAAATATTTATTTTATGTGGATATAAATGAGGGATATATTTTTGTGGTTAAAAAAAGAAGGAGTTAATATTGAGGTATTTTATCTGTATTTTTGTCGGAACGGAGATATTGAAAATCAAATTAGGGTTTTTGAGATATTTTGCGGGGGTTATAATTTTTAATCTGACCGTTGGATCGTTGTGATTTTTGGATATGTTATACATATATAAGTTGAGTATATGTCCATAAATTTTGAACCATTAAAAATGAACGTATGATTTGTTATGAATTTTACGAGATGACTGGTTCAGAAATTGTTGAATTTTCGGAGTTAATAATTTTGGTGGAAAATTATAGAATTGGTGGGGCCCACTCTTGGTTGGTGAAGAAATATGCTGAAATTTTTATTCAAATGTGGTGGGTGGGAATAGTAGCAGGTAAAGCCATCAGGTTGCAGGTTAAGTCTGCTTCGGCGTGCTAACATTTTCCTATAAATTGAGGGCTAAGTTAGAATTGAAAATCACACCAGAATTCATAAGTTTTCTCTCTTTCTCTCTCTATATTATGAAACATATTTTGTGAGTATTTAGATACTTGGTGAGTTGCTATTCATCAGTGCAAGTTTCCTTTAGCGTCATATCCGATATCCAGTCAGAAGTGCTGCTCTTTTGAGGTAAGGGATTGTAAGGGATAGTAAGGGGTGTTATATTATTCTTAAAATGATATTTTCTATAATATCATTATACCGAAATGTTGGTATGAACTTTTTATCAAATTTTGAACTTTTTGAGTCGGGGTTACTATTCATGTATACGGCACTATTCACGTATACGACACTATTCATGTATATGGCACTATTTATGTATATGACATTATTTACGTATACGGTACTATGTACGAATACGGAATACTATTCATGAGTTACTATTCATGAGTTACTATTCACGAGTTATTATTCATGAGTTACTATTCACGAGTTACTATTCACGCGTTACTATTCACGGGTACTATTCACGATAAAAAATTGGTTTCTTTTTCTGACCAAATTATCGTTGATTTATGATTGTTGCTCTCAAAAATAAATACAGTTGTTGATCATATTATATTTATTATTATATATAATATTTTTATAACCCTGATGTTGAATTTCTCTTTCACTTGAGTGTAAAGATGGGTAAATTATTGGTATGATCGTGACTGAGGAATGTCTTTGGCCTGTAGTGCAAAGATGAATTGTTAACTGGTATGATCATGACCATTGAATTTATAATTGAATATCTTTAGCTTAAGTGTAAAGATGAATTGATTAACATGGTTATAATTATGGTGTATATAAATTCTGAAATAATTATATATTTCTTTGAGATATGAATATATTTGGCCTGTAGTGCAAATATGAACTGTTGAGGAATATCTTTGGCCTGTAGTGCAAAGATGAATTGTTGATGAATATCTTTGACTCGTAATGCAAAGATGACCTATTGTTGAATATCTTTGGCATGTAGTGCAAAGATGGTTTGTTGATGAATATCTTTGGTCGTAGTGCAAAGATGGATTTATTAGCATGATTATGAACAGGAACTGTGATTTGGTATAACCATGATCTTTAATTTTTTAGGTAAAGACAGGTGATGAAAATATTCTTCGTCCTGGGTGCGAAGAAAAATTTAGAACTACAATTATGATTATGAGTTATTCATATAATTGTGAAAAGGAACTGTTGATTAATGTTACAGGGATAAAATATTATTGGACTTTTAATGTGGAGAAGATAATAGACTTTATAGTCTATTTGACTCTTCTAATGGTTTGCTCGTTCCGCTGCAACTATGGTTGAAATTTTTTATCATCTACCATATGTTCTAAATCTCTGATTTAATTCTGTTGAAGGCTATTGATAACTTATGTATCTTTAGTCATGATATTCTTTACTGGGCTAGTTGTGCTCACCCTTCTGTTTCATAATTCCTTTCAGGTAATAAGAGTGTAGCTGGGTCGAGCAGGGGTAATAAGGGAATAGAATGGTGGTCATCATTTAGTAGTTATATTTGGTGAAGAAAATAGGGTGAGGCGAACCCAGGGTTGGAAGGGTGTTTTCTCACTATCATACAAGATGTCTAATGATATACAACCTCGTGTCATCATAAGACAGGGTTGTGCTCATCCACTTGCTGAGTATCTTTACGAGCACTACTTATATAATCTTGGTATTTGTTTGAAGTATAATTCTCAATTAGAGACAGTGGAGATAATGATAAGTCAAGAGAAGACTCACCATTGGGAATAATATGATAGTAATCTTCTCGTTTTTCTTTAGGGTATATTAGGTCAACCAAGGATAATTCTGTGGCCATATGATATCTATCACAACCTAGAAGCATGGCCTCCCATGTACCAAGGTTTCCTTGAGCACTTCCCAAAGATTCTAATTTCTAAAACAGTCTTTGACTATACCTTTATGTGAGGTGCCACTGTGAGGTGCTGTCCACGGTTGGGACATGTGTCACATTTGGTATATATTTGTATCCAAACTCACAGCATATGTGTTGTTGTATTTTGCACGACAATTGTTGTAATAAAGTTGTAGTTATTTTCTGTACCATGTATTTGGCGACTCAGAATAGGTTGGATGGAATGGACATATTTTGGGGTCGTTACATGGGAAATTTCACAAGGGTGAGTGCTTGATGGGGAAACGAGTTTGCTTCAATTATGGCCAGAAGGGTCACATCTCCCCAAATTGCACTCAACCGAAGAAGAATGCGTGCTTCACGTGCGGATCCAAGGATCACTTTGCTCGTGAATGCCCTAAGAAGAAGGATGGAGTGACTACCAGAAACAATAGAGGTAACAATGGAGGTACATGGGCCATTGCAGGACCTGTAGCATCAAACAAACCCACAGCTAGAACCTTCAGCATGACTGTGCAAGATGCTGTGCAATCAAAAGATGTAGTGTCAGGTATTATCCCAATCAATGAAATAAATGCTTATGTATTATTTGATTCGGGTGCTACTTGTTCGTTTATATCTGATGAATTTGCTAAGAGGTTAGAATTGCCTAGAGAAGAACTGAATTTTCCTTTGAACATAGAAGTTGCGAATAAGGAAGTAATCCTTGTTAGATTCGTATACAAGAATTGTAGGGTGACCATTAAGGAGAATATCTTGTAGGTAGATTTAATTCCGATTAAACTCGGGGAGTTTGATGTAATTTTGGGAATGGATTGGCTGTTCAAATACGGAGCGGTAATTGACTGCCAAAAGAAGTGTGTAAACCTTATGACTCCGTCAAAGGTAGTAGTTTATGGTAGCAAGTCGCCTAAACAAATGAGATGTCTGACGATTATGCAGGCCAAGAAATTGTTGAGTCAAGGCTGTGTGGGCTATTTAGCTTACATAGTCGATACTCAGAAGAAGAATGTAAAACTGGATGAAATACCAGTAGTGAGGGAATTCGAAGACGTCTTTCCAGAGGATTTGCCAGGACTTCCGCCTGATAGAGAAATTGAGTTCGTGATCGACTTAGTGCCAGGTACAACACCGATATCGAAGGCCCCGTATAGAATGGCTCCGGTAGAAATGAAGGAACTGATGGTACAGTTGCAAGAGCTGCTGGATAAGAAATATATTCAACCAAGCGTATCGCCATGGGGAGCACCAGTTTTATTCGTGAAGAAGAAGGACGGAACAATGCGTCTTTGCATTGATTATAGAGAGTTAAACAAAGTCACTATAAAGAATAGGTATCCGTTGCCTAGAATAGATGACTTGTTTGATTTGTTGAACGGTGCTAAATATTTTTTAAAAATAGATTTAAGAAGTGGGTATCACCAATTAAAAGTGAGGAAGGATGATATACCACGAACGGCATTCAGAACTCGATATGGACATTACGAGTTTCTGGTGATGTCTTTTGGTTTAACCAATGCACTTGCTGCGTTCATGGATTTGATAAACAGGGTGTTTAAACCATTCTTAGACAAGTTTGTAGTGGTATTTATTGATGACATTCTGGTGTATTCCAAAACTCAGGAAGAACACGTGGAACATTTACGTTTGACATTGGAAATACTAAGGAAGGAAAATTTGTATGCGAAATTCTCTAAGTGCGAATTTTGGCTCGACCGTGTACAATTTTTGGGTCATGTTATTGACAAGGATGGGATTTCAGTGGATCCGTCAAAAGTGGAAGCTGTAATCAATTGGGAATAACCAAGAACACCGTCAAAAGTGAGGGGTTTCTTGGGACTGGCCATTATTATAGAAGATTTATTCAAGATTTTTCTAAGATAGCCATTCCGCTAACAAATTTGACAAGGAAAGCTATAAAATTCGTTTAGACGGAGAGATGTGAAGAGAGTTTTCAAGATTTGAAGAAGAAGCTAAGTGTGGTAACTGTGTTGGCATTTCCAGATAATACAGGAAATTTTGTGGTGTATAGTGATGCCTCACACAAAGGGTCGGGTTGTGTTCTTATACAAAACAACAAAGTTATTGCATATGCATCAAGACAACTGAAGGATTATGAGAAGGGGTATCCGACTCATGATTTGGAATTGGCTGCAGTTGTATTTGCTCTGAAGATATGGAGGCACTATCTTTATGGAGAGAAATGTGAGATCTACACTGACCACAAAAGTCTAAAGTATATTTTCACTCAGAAGGATTTGAACATGCGTCAAAGAAGGTGGATGGAACTGATAAAAGATTACGATTGTGAGATCTTTTATCATCAGGGAAAAGTGAATGTGGTGGCAGATGCTTTAAGCAGGAAAGGTCGAGAGAAGTTGATGCTGATAACAACTCAGGTGGAGCTCATTTCAGTAATGACAAAACTGGAGTTGGAAATCAAATTTCTAAAAGAATTTGACGAACAACTATTCCAGATAGAAGCTGGTCCAACTTTAGTGGACAAATTGAAGAATGCTCAACTACAAGATGAAGAGTGTGGGAAAATTAAAGAGAATCTGATTGAGAGTAGTGATGTAAAATACAAGATCGACACCGAAGGACTACTACGGTTTGAAGGAAGAATCTGGGTTCCAGCAACACCAGAGCTAAAAGAAGAAATTTTGACCGAAGCTCATAGCTCAAAATATTCAATTCATCCAAGAAGCACAAAAATGTATCAAGATTTACGCCGACATTTTTGGTGGCCGAATATAAAAAGGGACATTACAGAATGCGTAGCAAAATGCTTGACATGTCAACGAGTAAAAACCAAACATCAAAGACCCAGCAGATTACTTCAACCGTTGGAAATACCGGAATGAAAATGGGAACACATCATAATGGATTTTGTGGTGGGTCTTCCAACTACTCAGAGAGGATGCGATGCGATTTGGGTGATAGTGGACCGACTGACGAAGTCAGCGCACTTTCTACCAATAAAGATTAGATTCAATCTTGATCAGTTGGCAAGATTGTACATTAAAGAGATCGTTTCGAGGCATGGAGTGCCAGTATCAATTGTGTCCGATAGAGATCCGCGATTCACATCCAATTTCTGAAAGAGACTACAAGAATGCATGGGGACACAGTTACGAATAGGTACGGCTTATCATCCACAAACAGATGGCCAAAGCGAACGAACGATTCAAACATTGGAAGATATGCTTAGAGCATGCGTCATGGATTTCAAAGGTAGCTGGGAAGAACATTTACCATTAGTGGAATTCACTTACAACAACAGTTACCACGCGAGCATCGACATACCGCCTTACGAGGCATTGTACGGTAGAAAGTGCAGAACTCCACTATGCTGGGATGACGTCGGTGAACGTCAACTGCTAGGACCAGAACTAGTGCAACAAACTGCCGACGTTGTCCAACTCATCAGGACAAGATTGCTAGCAGCTCAAGACCGACAGAAGAAGTATGTTAATCAACACATGCAAGATCGTGCATTTAACATAGGAAGTTATGTGTTCCTAAAAGTTTCACCTTGGAAGGGGAAAATTCATTTCGGTAAGAAAGGAAAGCTAAGCCCGAGGTTTATTGGACCCTTCGAGGTGCTACGAAGAGTTGGAGAGGTGGCTTACGAGATAGCTCTACCTCCAGAGTTGGAAAACATTTACAATGTTTTTCATATTTCGGTGTTACGACCATATAAGCCCGATTACAAGCACGTGATCGAGTACAAACCGTTGCAGTTTGATAAAGACTTGTCTTATGAAGAGATTCCTATCCAGATAGTTGACAAGAAAGAACAGGTGCTCAGGAATAAAGTTATACCTTCTGTGAAAGTGATATGGAGAAACGACAACGCTGAAGAAGCTACGTGGGAACTCGAAGATAAAATGATGAAAGATTACCCTGAGTTATTTGTTTAATCTGTATCTTCGATTCTAGGGACAAAATCTTTGTAAGTAGGGAAGAATGTAACGAATGATTTGTTTGAATTGTGATTCTGAGGACAGAATCCTTTTAAGAGGGGAATGATGTAACATTCCAGATTCTTTTAATTTAATTTGAAATATTTATTTGAGTTATATAAATATTTAATGGTTATGTTTATTGTTGAATAAATAATTGTTCAATTTGATCGATTTGATTTTGTTAATTATTTGTAAGAAAATAATTAAGGAGTTAAGAAAATAAATTGTGATGAGATTATATACTAATTTAATAATTTAATTAGATAGCTTATACTGATTAAATGAATTATAATATTTTAATTGGAATTGTGATTAAAATAAAGTGTTAGTTGGTTGAATAAAATTATAAAATAAATTATAATTATGTGATAATGATTTATGTGTGAAAGTAATTTAGTAGATTAATATTTCAATTGATTAAATTGATTATTTAATTTATTAGAAGTGTGACAAATAACCTTGCTATAAAGGAGTTATTAAAATAAATTAAAAGAGTTTAATTTAATTTTGCCAAACATGTCTTATTGCATATTAAAGTCTTTAATCTAATGATGTTTTATCAAACAATGTATAAGGATTAATCCATTTGTTTTAATTAGGTTTACCAAACAAGGTGTAAAGGTTAATGAGTTATTTTTTAGTTAGCTTGCCAAACAAGCCTTATGGCTTTTGATTTTCAAAATTCTATAACTGATGTCAGTTAAAATTCTATACTTAATATATCTATTATTACTATATACGTTATATTATTCTACATATGTTAGAGTTAGGAAGAAAGAAAACTCAGATGAAGAAGAAGAAGAGAAGAAGAAAAGTGAGAGAATCCTAGAGAATTGGGAGTAAAGAGGAGAAAAGCTTGACAATCAAAGAGATAGTATCATCATCTTCTTCAAGGTTTTATTTTATTCTTTTTAGTTTTAATAGTTTAGTTTTTCTCTTCCCAAATTCTCTGTTGAATCCTTGGGTAAGGATGAATTGTTGTTGTTATGTGGCTTTATATGATAAACTAGTGATGTTAAAACTATTCTCATAAGTTATAGTCAATGTATTGTTATTATGTATGTAGTTTGTGAAGAAAACCTTTTTGCAGATAGTTTTGTGAATGGGTATGGGTTAATTTAAAGTAGAAATTGAGGGTTAATTAGTTGTTTAGTTGATAAATTGATCATCTAATTTGATAGAGTATGTATAATTATTGATAAAGATACTTTGAATTAATTGTTTTGGTTAAAAAACAAAATTTACAGTGTTGATTTTCATTGAAATATCAAAAAGTGAGTTTTTATCAAAAATATTGAAATTGGATGTTTTAAATTCATTGTTTATGTTGTTGTATGGATAGAAACATGTTAGAAGTTCTTGAATTATGTTTACATGTAGTTTTTGTATGAATTAGATGTTAATTAGTCTATTAGATTGGAGCTTGTAGGCTAAATTAGCTTTTTCTTGTACTGTTGCCGACGCAGTCAGTCGAAACTGCAGTTTCGCGCCGCGACGCAGCCCAACCGTATGTTCGTGGCGCCGCAACGCCATCGCCACGCCGCAGCATGGCTTCGAAGTTTATTCACCACGCCGCAGTGCCATCCTCACGCCGCAGCGCGACCCACAGTGTAAACTGTGGCGCCGCAGCGCGAGTTAGCAGAATGGTCTGACAGTGTACTTTTTGTACACGAAATTTTAAGAAACATTATGTGATGATAGTAGGACTGTAAAATATTGATTTTAGTATGTCTATACTATGAATAATTATGTTGTTAAAGATTTACTTGTGTTATAACTTGATTATGTTATTAAATAACCAAACATACATGATGAATGTAGTTAGTTAAGTTTGTAAGGTGGTAGTGACTAACTATGTCATGATGACATATGTATATAGAATATTGTGATTTAAATTGTTCGGTTTAATCTACGAACAAGGCAAGTTTTCTAATCTATTATCTTGTTAATTCAATTACTGTTTTCAATTTGATTACAATATAATGATGTAAGTTATTCTGGAGCAAGTTATTCTTGTATTTAACTTGTTGATTAGCATGCACAACTATATATACTAATGTCGATCATTTCTATCGTTCAAATTGCTATGCATGCTTAGTGTTCAATTCTAATTAACCTTGGCTTAGAATTGTTCAAGCAAGGTATGCTATAGTTATTCAAATTGTATGCTATTAGATTATTCCTAAAGCATGACTTTAGTTACTATGATTGATTCAATCACGATTATTCTATAGTATAGTGTTATTGGTTTTATTAAACTACTCAGTTGATGTTCATTGAATTCCAAATTACCTTGAAAGCTTATCCAAACCAAACTTCCTTTGGTGCGGACTTGTACTCTGAATAATGAGATGAACAACCCTATTGTTATGATTAGGGGTTAACTAACGCATAGCATTAAAATGTTTGTGCACAATACATTATATGAAGGGCTGATCCCCCTAAGTACGATGTCCTTATAGTCTTATGACTGTTAAAGTTGAAGTTGAAAGATTACTTGTAATTGTGGACATAGTTCATGGTCTTACGACCCTCAGTGATGTATATTTTTCATATTTTGGAATTTCAGTTTCTGATTATTATTGATAGAGTACTATTCACTTTTGATGAGCCTATTTCGACAGTTATTATTTTTATACTCCTGTTAATTCCATATTATATCCAGTGAGCAATTGTTTTACTCACTCTTGCATATTTATAAACTCATTGCAGTTAAAGAAGAGAAGGTAGGTGAACCTTCGTCTACTAAAGGAAAGGGAAAAATGTACAAGTGATGAAGACTTGTAATTTTATTTTTATCATTATGATAATAGACTTTTAAATATGATGTGATGTAATAAATTTTAATTTTCGCATTTGAATGTTTGTAACTAAAGGTTTGATAACCTGTGATATTTTTTATTTAAGTTTAATCATGTATGGGAAGGTTTTTATTATTCAATTTTATTATGATTGGATAGTTAGAAATGAATGTTTTGATTAAGTGAACGCCAAATCTTGAGAAAATGAAGTACCAGGATTTGGGGGTGTCACATAAATAATCCCTCACTCTCCATTGTGTAGTAGCATTAACACATTAAAATTATATTTTTAGAATTTAAGGAACCAAAGTAAGCTTTATAAACAAGATTGCTAAGGTTGAATACCAGTGTCCCATATTCAGTGTCCAAACCGTACTCAAATAGTAGCATATATCCTCCTTGCGTGAAATCAGTTGCTACAAATCTATGGTGATGATGGCTATGGATTCGCAGTTGGTCAACTCTCTTCTACCCATTGTTCTCTTCCATTATCCTGTGAATCAATCCATTGAGCAATGCCATGAAATGGGTAATCCATCCTCTATATATAGCACCATTTCTACTCCATTTTCTGTTGCTTAAAACTTGTCTGAGAGGTGCAATAGGGAGTGTGTGCTGCTGAGGGAGTGTAATCATTGTGTTGAAGAATTCCATTAAGCTTCAAGAGGTATAAATTTTGTTTGTGCTCTTAAGTTATGTTTTGTCAAATTTTTGCAATTCTCATGAAATCTCTGTTAAGTAGTATAAATTAGCAAGCCTTTGTGTTGTTTGAGTTAGCATGTATGCCTTGAAGTGTTGTAGTGAGTCTGGTTTGAGAATTAACAATATATGTGCTAAGGCTCTTCAAAAGTAGAGCCATTTATTTTTGCCTCAGAATGAAGTGGCGCGGCCGCGCCACTTCTGTAACTATATACCGCGCGTGGTGACTTTTCCAGATACTGCTGTAGTGAGTCAGTGATATGCTAACTAGGTTAGAATGGTTTGAACATGCCTATAAATAACCTGTACATATGTACTGAGATTGTTAGGCATATATTAAGCCATGATTGGTTGGTTCTAGTTTGATTATCCAAATAGGAGGACTTAAATAGTTGGAAACTAGTTTGATAAATATGGTGTAAAACATGTCCTGACTTTATGTGCCAATGTGTCAAAACCTGAACTACATTAAAATGTGACCCATATGTTAGTCTACATTGTTTGCAAAGGTATGTTGTAGTCAAGCATGATTGAAAAGGAAAAATTTCAAATATAAGGCTATGTGTAAATAAGCTAAGTATACGTTAAGTTTTGAGCAAGCTATCATAATCTGTAAATGTCAAAGTACAACATAGAATACATGAACTTACTACGTATGCTTAAGTTTTGATGACTTCATAACTTGAAATACATAATGTATCTAGCAGGCATGCATAGTTGGGGCGGAAGGACCCTTGGCATGTTAAATGTATATAAGGATAGACAAGCTAGGCCAGGCAAATAGCTGCTCAGTCCTGGTTTGAACTGGGAGCCGCGCTGCCGCGCGTCTCCTTAGTACAAATCAGGCTCGGCCGCGCCAGTCTGCTGTAGGATCAGTTTTCTGCTATTAATTTATAAGAGTTACATACTTGTATTATTACTCTAGCATGCATTATATGACCAGTACATGTCCAATGTGTTAAGAAGCAAGCTAGATGATATGAGTGAATGTTTAATGATGTGATTATAGACTTTCAAGTGATAAGTTTTAAAAAAAAAATTATTTGCAAACTATAAAGCAACGATTAAAGACTCTATTAATTGATTTTCATGGTGATCTACAAACTGATTTTGTGTTATAAATATGTAAGGTATGAAATGAAGTATGTGGAGAGTATATAACTAAGTTAGATGTTTAAGTATGCATTTAAACTTACATATCAAGCATGAGCACATTTAACTAATGAATATCTTATATACATATTACATTATGTTAGAATTTGAAAGAGTGTTGTTTAGCGATATTTTGGTAAAACTGCGCTAGAGGCAAGTATCTGAACCCTACTATTACTGTTGTGCAATATCATTGCATTATATTACTCGACAAATACCGTAAGCTTATCCCTTTTGAATACAAGTTAGATTACTTTCTCGTTCAAATGAGCTAGTACGTTAAACCCTTGTGATAACTATTATTCATATTGAAATTGGTATTGTCTTTGAATATTGTGAAAGAGTCGATGCCATTTGATTCGGCTAAACTATATGCATGTTTTTAATAAAACTGTCCAAACCAATTGATTCGTGCGAAAATCTTGAAAAAAACTGAGTTGAATAATTCTTTTGGTAAGGGGAGTGTATGTCGTTGGAAACCCCAACACATGAATGAATATTATTGTGGTGTTACGCATAACATAAAGTATATTAGACTGATCATCTATGGTACTTGATATTTTTGGGTTATTAGTTTAATATTGGTAACTCTAGTGGGAGTTCAATAGTCTTTAGTGACTACTCAGTATAAATTGTTTATTCAGTTGGATACCTCGATAGCCATTGAATTCATATATATTTGTTGATTTATATTGAATTGTCATTCTTATTCAAAGAATTGTTGTTATTTCTTATCCCTGATGTTATTCCTACACTTTGAACTATCTTAGAAAAGACACTTCGCTATTTCAAACCTTGTGATATGTATATATCCTACACCCTTGTTGTATATTACTAGCTGGCCAATTTGTGTTCATCCTTGCTTATTTAAAACCTTTCAGTTAAGGAGGAACATGGAGGTGTCTCTGGAGCAAACAAGGGCAAGGGCAAGGCTACCTACTAGCTTGTCCTTTTTATGTTTAAAGTTTATTATGACGTATTAAGACTATTTTAGACTATGTTTAAGCTTATGTATGATCATGTAATAAGTCGTTATTAGATATTATTATATAATCTATTAAGCACTGTAGGTTGCGAGACTTGGGTGAATAATTATAATAAATCATTGTATATTATTTTAAAGTAGATTTTTCGTTGTGTATGCGTTATTTTTGTTGTTATGATTTTACCATGAGAACGTGATGAACTGAATTCGAGCGACCAAGTGGAGGTCCGAATTTGGGGGCGTCACACAACTCATGGTGACAAGTGTGTATGTGTGGACTTCGGGACCTTGACACATCGTTACCTGTTGAGGTATGATAGCAATAAAATTGATTTGCAATGATTTTTGAACTGTTTAAAAAATTGTCTATGCTAATTGTTTCGTCTAGACAAAAATAATTTGAAAATATCAAAATATATCTTATATCATTAATGCATCATATAACCTGGTGCAAAGATGATAAAAATTGTAATAATCTGTAATTTTAAATTGTAATTCCAAATATTTATTGAATTATATAAATATTTTAATTGATGTGTTTATTGTTAAAAAAATATTTGTTGAATTTGATTTGATGTGATTATTTATTTGTTAAATAAATAATTTATGAGTTAAGGAAATTAATTATTATCAGATAATATTCTAATTTAATTTAATAGTTAAATTAGAGAGTTGATATGGATTAAATGATTTATTATAATGTTTTGATTTAAATTAATAATTAAAGTGATATGTTAATTTATTAAATAAAATTATAATTTTATGGTAATTGGTTAAGTGGAGAATTTATTTAATATGTTGTAATTAGTTATTTAACTAAGGTTGTATATGAAAATCCAAATAAATAATATGGGACCATAAACTATAGTATAAAGGATTTATTGAAATAAATTAAAGTAGTTTTAAATGAATTTTACCAAACAAGGCTTAAAGATATTATGCCTTTATTTTAAAAGTGTTTTTGCAAACAAAGTCTTGTGGCTTTTGAATTTTGAATTTGAATTATAATATAAATAAAATAAATCAAAATAATAAATAAAATATATTTTATAACTGATGTACGTTTAAGTTTTTGTAACTGTTATTTTAAGTGTGTGTATAATGGCTATCAGTTTTTATTCTTACGCATAAGTCATAGTTGGTTTTACGTGAAAAGAAATTGGCTTATACTGATACTAAGAAGAAGAGAGAATAGAGGGAGTGTGAGAGAAAAGTTCAGTGATTCCAAAACAATTTTTGTGTTTTAGCAAGGATTGTTCAAGCAAGAGAAGGTATACTTCAATAACCTTAATATTATATATATATATATATATATATATATATATATATATATATATATATATATATATATATATATGTATGTTCGACGTCATGAATTTTTAGTCTCTGCGAATTCAATTTTTTTGAATTGTTGTTAATACAACTTAGTTATTGTGTTTTTGTGTAATTGTGATGTTAGAATTTACATTTAGACAAGAATTAGTGTGCTAATCACGTTAAAAAGAAATAAAATCGTTTTCAGTGCATGTGGTTATATATATGGCATGTGAAAGTACAAAATTGGTAGTTGGGTTGTGAACTAATATGTAATTAAGCCTTGAATATATTAATTCAGAAAGAAACAAAGAGGATGCAATTTGAATGAGTTAATTTTGTGTATTATTGAGACCTCAGTGTTAATTTTTGTCAAGGATGTCAAAAAAATGGAGTTTTTGCAGAAAACATGGAATTCAAAGGTTTTAAATTTGATGCTTATGTTATTTATATGGGTAAAAATATGTTAGAGACCTTAAGTTATGTTTCTGTGAAGTCTATGTAAATTATACGTGTTAAATTGGTTGCTAGAAAGTAAGTTGTACACCAAATTAGCTTTGTTTATGTTCTTCACGAAAACTGGCTGCCTGGAACTGTAATTTGGCACCGCAGCGCCAGTTCTCGCGCTGCAGCTCCGTATCTCACGCTGCAACACCTATCACAGGCCTGTGTCTCGCGCCGCAGCGCCAGCGCCACGCCGCAGTGCCGTTCTCAGTATAAATTGGGGCACCGCAGCGCTGGTCAGGAATGTTGGCCAGAAAGTGTATTTTAATTATACAACTCTGCCATTTTTGATAAAGGGTATGTTATGACTATTAAAATATGATTTTTGTTAAATGTGGTGTTATAGTACCAAGAATGAGAATATTATTAACAATTAATGAGTTATGTTATTGCATTAATAGTGTGTCTTGACTATATGATTAAAACCAAGCCATACATGAAATATGTACTTAATTATCTACGAAGTACATGTAATAACTAATTATGTCATGATGACATGTGTATAGGATATTGAGAATCGAGTTATTACGGTTTAGCCTATACGCAAGGCAAGTTTTCTTTACCCTATATTGTTTACAATTGAGCAAGTTTCCGAATTCTAACCTTTATTTATGTTTGTTCTATTTACCTTTATATTGAGCAAGTTTTTATCGTTCAACTTGCTATTGATTATGGATGTTCAATAATTCAATTCTGTTACTAAACAAAATTCTAGCCTTAACTTAATATTGTTCAAGCAAGGTATGTTACGTTATTCAATGCTTACGCTTTTAGTTCATTTCTAAAGCATGACCTTAATGAACAATGTTGATTCATGTATGACTTATTCCATAGCATATTGTTATTACATTTTATTCAACTAATCATTAGTTGATGTTCGTTAAACTCTAAATTACCTTGAAACTTATCCAAACCAAACTTACTTTGGTGCGGACTTGTATTCTAAATACTGAGATGAATAACCCTATTACATGGGATAATTTACGCAAAGCGTTTAGATGTTTGTGCACAATACATTGTACGAAGGGCCGATCCCCCTAAGTACGAGAAGTCCCTACATTCTTATGACTGTTTAGGTTTAAGTTGAAAGAATACTTATAAATTTGGACATAGTTCGTGGTCTTATGACCCCCAGATATATACTTCAATTTCTATTCTTGATTATCATTGATAAAGAATATTATTCAATCCTATTGAGCCTATTTGTTTGGCAGTTGCTATGTTATTATTATTCATTGTTACTCCAAGTGAGCAATTATTTGCTCACTCTTGCTTATATAACTATTACAGCTAAAGTTGAGAAGGTCGATGAACCTACCACCAGTAAAGGGAAAGGAAAGATGAACAAGTGTTGAAGACTTGTAAACCTGTTGACTTTTATATTGTCAGACTCTACTTAAATATTGTGATGTAGTTATTTAATTTCCGCATTTGATGTTTGTATTTAAAGGTTAGATAACCTGGGAGATTTTATTGAACTTATTGATATATTCCTTTAATGGGAAGGTTTATTGTTAAATTTTATTATATTTGGGTAGTTATAAATGAATGTGTTTATCAAGTGAACACAGAATCTCGTGGGAATAAAGTACCCGGATTTGGGAGTGTCACAAAAATGATGGAGTTATAAATGCAGAATTACTTAGTGTTGGATGTGATAAAAAGATCGTCAGCCCACTATAGTATGATGTATTATGACAAAGTCACACAATGACGGAATCCTCAAACGGGCTTAGGGGTGTTAACCGAGCAGAGTAGCTCAATACTCGACTCGAGATCGGTTCAAAAATATGATCCAAAGCTCGAATTCGAAGTTTATTTGAGTCGAATATGATCCATACTCGTTTTCTGTGTAATGATACACGAGTCGAATTCGAGTATACCAGTATTCGCTCAGATTAGGGTTCGAGTATTTCATTTTTTCTCGAACCATACTCGATACCTGCTCGGTGGATCATATTTGAATACTGGTCTGATCCATACTAATAAGCTAAATATGTGATATTTGTATCAATCTTTATAATTATAAAGTGTTGTATTAAATTGTGTAAGCTTATACTTGAATAAACTAGTGAATTGATTGTCAATTCGTATTATATTCTTTGTAATTTCTTTACATAAGTCAAAGTAAAAGACTTGTATATATAAAAGTTAGTTCAATAATCAATTTAGTATATAGTGGTTCAGTATTAAGCGAAATGATTCATATTCAAAACTCGATTTGAAGGCTCGTGAGTAACTCGTTTTATAAATGAGTCAAGTACTTACGAGCCGAGTAGGTCCGAGTAATGATCCAAGTCGAATCTGGCGCAAAATTAGAAATTCTTTATCGAATTCGAGCTCAATTTTTTCGAGTCAAGCTGAATTTGAGCATTAGAGTGTTCGCTGAGATTCGACTCGTTTTCACCCCTTAACGGGCTGTAAATACAGTACGGTATCATGACGTCATAAAACTATTTTTAGAATTTTTAAGATAAATTATTGCCAACGGGGTTTGGCCATAAATGTTTCGATTTAAATTGAATTATTGGCATGAGTATGAGCTATTTGATTCAGCTAGACCAATGTTTATGAAAATTCTATGTATTCTTTGAAATTTTCTTGAACCGAATTGTTTTGGTGCAGAATTCTATGATAAGACTGAGGTGAACTGTTGACTTGTTAATATTTTAACCTATTTGTTTTGATGATGACTTGATATTTTATACTAATTTGTTTATTATGAAATTTCAGGAAGTTGTCGAAAAGGATTGTTGTCTAAAGACTTTGAAGATTTGAGTCCTAAGGATTTTATGTAAGGTCATTGCAAATATTCGATTTTTCGATAAAAGGCTCTAGAACATTTTATGTGTGCATTAAAATGTGATTAAATATTTTGTACATGCCTAAGAATTTTTATGCTAACTGTTATTATATATGGTTAGTATTTATATATTATACATACGTAAAAATTAAATTATCTTATTGTCCGGTTTAAATGATTTACTGCCAAGAGTCCTGATTATTTAAAATAATGATGCATGTGCAAGTTGATGTAGGAAACTTAAAGGTTGTTTTTAAGAAATGATCAAGAGTCATGACTGCTATAACCTCGGTACTTTCATAACTTGTATATCCTGATTTGTTAGACTTTTACACTCCTACATTAATGCCATGATATCTTTTATTTCGGAATTGATATACCAACTTTATATGTGGCGGCAAACTTTATTAAGTGGAATTGAAAAAGTCTAAACACTAAGTGTTTTGTATCTGACTCAATTTCTTTTTGGATTACTGTTGAAAGAGTTCAACATATATTTCTAACTACCAAAGATAATTGGATTTGTCATTCCTTAGCCATTAACAGATGTATTTTTGGAACGTTACTTATTTGTTGGCAACACAAATATTTTCTATACAACGAAATTGTTTTATGGAGCAACGGTAATATATTTTCTGGGCTATAAAAGAAGAATTGAAATCAGTGATTAAAGTACAACACTTGAATTAATCTTTGCACTCATACACTTGAAAAGTTATTCCATTATTCTTAGTGTAAAATTTCCAGCTGCTGTGCAATTATATTCAGATTATTTATCAGCTATTTTTGTGAGCTTCATATTGGTGATATCTCTTTTATTACTTGATCATTGCATTCATCAGTTGGGTCTTGCATTGTTAACTTGCTTATTTACTTTGATCATTAGACCTCTATATTTGTAATCTTATATTTTTAGACATAGTGTTGTCTAAAGGAATTTAATCTAGGTTGATTAAGGTTTTATTACAAGTAGGTTCAAGGAAGCATAGGTGCTTAAAGAGTGCATTGGTGCATATAGACACTCGAATTTTTTTGCATACCTATTACTAACATTGCAGGAGGGCAGAATCGTCGTTTAGAGATAACCCTGGAAGATAGCTCAATTCAGTCCCAGAGACAACCCTGGGATATTCAGTATCACTATCTCGGCGATAACCCTGAGACATCCAGCTCAGATCCGGAAATACTACCGGAAGTTTCAACCTCAACCCGGCGACAACACCGGGAGTTTCAATTTCAACCTCGGAGTTAACCCCGAGGAGTGCAGTGCCAATACCAAAAAACACACCGGAGAAGACAGTGTCATCTCGGAGATAACCCCGAGATACTCAGTCTCAGTCCCGGACAACACCGGGAAAGACAACGTCAACCTCGGAGATAACCCCGAGGCATGTAGTTGCAGTTCCGGAGATAACCCTGGAAATGCTTGTTTCAAACCCATGCAATCAGCTTCAAACACTTGGTAAAAGCCTCGAGGCACTCATTCCACAAGTCTAGAGATAACCCTGGGAAGTCAAGCACATCTCAGAAACAACCCTGAGGATGGTCAACACCTGCAGCAGTCCAATCTCAGAGATAACCCTAAGCAACGATCGCTAAAATAGCTCAAACCGAAGATAACCTCGGTGAAGGGCATGACCATTATTTTGCTATCCCAAACCCACATCACGCTGTCTCAACAATCTCATACAGACATTTCTACACAGCAATGTCCTACAAGAACCAAGGAAATATAATCCTGAATGACTACAGCACAAGACAGCACACCGGATATAATTTGAAGCTTGAAGAGATAGGGCATAGTCCCATCTTCCTGACTTCTTACAACCTCTAATCCCATGTCATTGTGTAGCATTCGACAACAGCTGTCTGAAATAGGTCTTGTACACCTCAATCGGATGCCCAGATTGTAGTTTTGAAAGTTCGAACGGAAA
Source organism: Panax notoginseng (assembly GCA_016801055.1). Classification (NCBI taxonomy): domain Eukaryota; kingdom Viridiplantae; phylum Streptophyta; class Magnoliopsida; order Apiales; family Araliaceae; genus Panax; species Panax notoginseng. Next base: position 133,992,810 of record CM029016.1, read on the forward strand.
TCACAGTGCACACGTGCACGTACTTCGAGACGATGAGACCCGCGGAGCCCGGGGCACCCCGGGCAGCCGCAGGTACATCTGCGGCTAGCTGCAGGTACACCTGCAGCTCCCCCCTCTATAAATAGAGGGCTTGGTGTGGCCATTTGATAAGAAGAAAAGGCGAGGAAGCCCTGCCAAATTTGCTCTGTACACACCCTAAATTGAGTGCTTTCTCATTTTAAACACTTGTAAGCTCACATATAGCTATATTTCTACCAGCGGGAGCCGAGTGTTCATCCCTTTCACGTTATTGAAGTCTTCTTTGGCAGCACACTGTAAGCCTTCTTACACACTTTAAAGTCTTTCTCTTCATCTTTGCACACACCGTTCTTCACGTTGAGAGTCGTGTTGTGTGTGTTTGCCCGGACTTCGGTCCATGGCTTTTATTTGTTTTGTATATATATATATATATATATATATATATATATATATATATATATATATATATATATGGACTAGCATTATCGAGTTAGGCCTCGATTGAGCCTGGACTCACGTCCAGAGCATTTATCAGCTTTTATATATATATATATATATAAATAGTTATATATATGTTGTTGCTATCAAACTCTGTTTGATTGAGCCTGGATTTCACATCTGGTGCGTTTACTGCTATATATATATATATATATATATATATATATACATATATAGCGACAAATCGCTGAAATGATAAATCGAGCCGGGATCGATATATATCCTGTGCGTTTACCGCTTTTAAATATATATATTTACATTTTTGTCAGGCCTGGAATTTACTTTGTGGCCTTTTACTTCTTTATTTACATTTCTTCCCATCTGGAGTTTACTCATTGGCGGTTGATCACTTTTAATGCTTTATTTACATTTAGTCCCGCTTGGAGTTTACTTCGTGGCGGTTGACCGTATTTATTACTTTATTTACATTTCTGATCCCCCATGGAGGTGCTTCGTGGTGGTTGATCATGTCTCTATATATATATATATTTATCGCTTTTATATATTTACTTTTCCGATCCCCCATAGAGGTGCTTCGTGGTGGTTGATCAAGTTTGTATATATATATATATATATATATATATATATATATATATATATATATATATATATACAGCTTTTATATATATAACTGCTTACCGCTTTCATACAAATTGTGGCATCATGTGAGCCTAGGAATCATGTGATCACAGATTCAGTCTACTGAATCTAGATTCGGTTCCCGTGATGGACATTTTCAGCTGTAAGCAGCCTGTAAATTATTTATGGGGTTTGAATTTCCTTAGATGGCTCCCATGCCCACAAGGAGTTCAGAACTGCTTTGTACATTATTTTCTCGAAGATGCTTCAGATCTCGAAAAATAAAAGCAATCAAGCCGAACACATAATAAAATGGAAGTATAAAAGGCCTCAATTACAATTGAGCATAAGGGTTTGAAAAACCTCTTTTTACAAAGCATCACTCCTATATCTTGTTTAAAACTGAATTTTTACTCAAATTCAAACCCTTTGTATATAGGTCCGAACGAGGCATAACGCTACTTCTAAATAACAACACATTGACCCACACACACACACACATTTATATAACAGTTTCTTGAAAAGTGGTGGTCACCATGGTAACACAGATGTCGGGGGGTGCCTAACACCTTCCCTCCGCATAAGCAAGTCCCCGAACCCTAATGAATCTCGGTTTCACAGACCCGTTTAGCAGTGTCACATCACTGGGTCAATGTGAAAACATTTTCTTGGTTGTGTTGGTACAACCAGTTAAAAAACCAACTGGCAACTCTTACAGTCAAATCGTGGACATATAAATGTTGGACCTTTTCACAACTTGTTTTTTCAAACAAATCTCACCTAAAATGAGAACACCAAAGAATAAGAACAGAAAAGGGACAATAAAATCCCGACGTCGACATGTGGCGACTCTGTTGGGGACACAAGTAAGAGGACTTAAGCCGCTATTACAATCTTTTCAAAATTGTTATATAATTGTGTGTAGATGTTGCATTTGCATTTATGATGAATGTGTACGAATGCATATATTTACTGCACTTAATGCTTTACACTATATCTGCTTGTGATATTAGTGTTTCGCACATGTCATCATTTTCATAAACGGTGAGACACGTTATATGTGAATGCATGTTGAGTGGTTCCTCCATCAGGAGGCTATCCTGTCGGTGTTTGATTACTGGACTCGTAGGAAGACTAATTCCAACGAGGCTCAGGAAAGGCACCACCCAAATTTGCTCCAGTTGAAAGACCGGAATAACTTCCCGACGAGTAAATTGCGATGATTTGGGAACCTTCATGCCAAAAAGCAGCGAGAGTAGCCTAAGATAGGTCAGCCACTGATAAACCAAATGCGGAGGAAAGTCTCTTCATACTTTCTCATTTCAAAATTACTTATGAATTCAATTACTTGTAATTTCATTCCATATTCATCTCCATGTAATGAGAAATATGAAGAAATATGTGCACATGCATATTTACATGCTATCTTGTATTACAAACAGCTAACATCCGTTTTGCAGTATATTACTTCCAAAACGGACACGTCGTATAGCATGTAAACATTTATACAATCCCTAAAAAGTAAACTACGTCAGTTTTTCGTAGGGAAACAATCGGACCTATTACCCGTTAAAAATCTAAAAAGGCCACGAGCCTATAACCAATTATATCTTCATCTAACCAAGCTAATCTTAATCCTGTCACCCGCGAAGAATTCGACGGATTAAGTAAATAAATCACATATTTGGTAGTTCTGCTTAAAGAATTACACTAGTCTACTCAGGGTACAAGGATACCCGTACATGCTGAATCCTTTGCACAAGGAGGAACCCAATGTTCGGATAAAGCCATTACAGTTCCTGAGCTTAGTTGGATCCAACCAACAAAATGTATGATACCACCCATCTCAAAGAAGATCTAGATGTCGGTGATATCAAAAAGAAGGCGCTTCAGATGGAAGAAACTCTTCGTTCTCTCAAAGGAATTGGAGCACATGTGAGTGTTTCATATGCAGGCCTTTGTATTTTCCCTAGTGTGCATTATTCAGAGAAGTTCAAAACTCCTGACTTTGAAAAGTATGATGGGTTAGGAGATCCTTACACATATTTGAAGGTGTTCATTGGAGAACTTGGATCTTATGTAGAGGACGAGAAGTTCAGAATGCAGCTGTTCCAAAAGAGTCGGACTGGAGAAGCCCGTTCGTGGTATACAAGATTAGACAATTCAAAGATCTATAGCTGGGAAGAGCTAGCTCACGCCTTCCTCACTTAATACAGCTTCTAGTCTCAGATGGCCCCTAACCGGTACCAAATTACTAAAGTCAGGAAATAAACCATTGAATCTTTCAGAGAGTATAGTCAAAGGTGGAGGTGCCTTGCTGCTCAAGTTATTCCCTCTATGAATGAGTCAGAGATGGTGATGACCTTCATAGACATACAAGAAGCTCCTTTCTATGAGAGAGTGTTAACTGGTATTGACAAACCATTCTCTGAAATGATTAAACACGGGGAGATGGCTGAGATGGGGTTGAAATCAGGAAAGATTCAAGACCTAGCTACCTTTAAAGCTGTTGCTGAGCACATCCAGTCCAGAAATTATGGAAATAACCCCCGGAGGGTCCATAAAAAGAAAGAGGAGGATGTTTCCTTGATACTACAAGGTCAGAAAGGCAGTCAGAAGATGCCTATCCAAAGGGGAAATTACTCTCCCTTTCAAGCACAGTCTTTAAACCCTCCAGTACCTAAGGGTGGAGAACTCAAACGCCCTCGAGTGTTCACACCCTTGGGGGATTCACTCGAGAATATTCTTACTCTTCTAACGACTCAGAAGAAAATCACACATCTTCTTCCACTAGCCAACCCGAATGGGAAGGGTTTCAATGCTACTCGAAAATGTGCTTATCATGCCTTGAAACATAAGATCCAAGATTTAATAGACAACGGTGAGATCGTGGTCACCAAGGCAGATCAACCCCATGTGCAAGACAACTCTCTTCCTCAACACAAAGAAGAAGAGGTCAATATGATTAATTGGAGCAGTGGACAGAGTTCCAATATTATTGGTGGATCCTCCCAAACCAGCAAGGATGGTGCTGACAAATGGGATTATGCAAAGTTAAAATTTACAATGGAACGAAAAATAAATGCTCTGCATGAGCAACTTAACCAATTGGCAGAACTGGTGGTCCATCAGCATCAAGTCACACGCCAATTATTTAGTCAAGAGCATGCTCTATCTGGTCATAACATCACAATACTTGACACTTATTCTCATTGTAAAAAAAAATTTATATGCAAAATTTCTTATCTATTTACATAAAAAAATATCGGGTTATTACAATACTAGCGAAGGAATTTCCCGTCTCTCCCCTCCTAGTTCTATTCTCACATCTTAGCCAGGGATCATATCCCTAAGCTCTAATACCAACTGTGACATTGAACACCATCATGTGTCAGCACCTCACAAAGGTACCTATCAGCTTGCCACCGCAGAACGGCGTCCCCTACGGAGAGTCTGGCTTCGGTGCATTCCCCATCAACAGGATGTCACCAGCGAGAGGCTCGGGGCTCTTTACTTATAGCTCTGATACCAACTGTGACGCCCCCAAAATTAGGTATACGTCACCCATCTTGGGTCGCCACTTACATGGTACAAAATTCAAATACAACTTCAATAATACAACTATCGTGTACAATACGACATAACATAAACTGTGAGTTTAAATACTACTAATGCTATCATCTGGTCCATCACTCCATTTTCTGACTCGTCCCAGTTATATTCTCATTTCCTGAAGAGAACCGCGAAAGAAAGGGTGAGCTCAACTAGCCCAGTAAGAAATATTATGACTAAGATAATGCAGAATAAATTATCATTAGTCTTCAACAATGTTAAACTGATAAAATACAATAGACATCAAGTTTAACTGCAGTGGATCAAGCAATCCATTAAAAGAGTCAAGTAGAGAATAAAATCTACTATCTTTTATGATTTAAAAGGTTTTCATGACTTTTATCGCTGAGACTCAGCTTAAAAAAATAATCCACATCATCGAATCACCCCTGCACTACTGCCAAGGATATTCTTTAGTATCACGACCACGAATTATCCATGCACTACGAGCCAAAGATAATCGTGTTTTCATCAACGGTCCTGATCATGCCATAAAACAATTCATCTTTGCACTACGGCTAAAGAGAATCCATAGCCATAATCATACCAAAAACTGTCCATCAATGCACTACGGCAAATGAGGATTTTTATCACATCATTCATTACATTACGGTCATAATTACACCGAATAATCCCTGGTCATAATCATACGAAGTCCATCTATGCACTACAGGCTACAGATGACTTTATCCACATCATTTGTAACATTACGGTCATGATTACTCCGAATAATCCCTGGTCATAATCATACCAAGTCCATCTATGCACTACAGGCCACAGATGACTTTCAACATAATATAAACATGAGGATGATGACAATGACATAATAATCAATAAAACAAGTTCAAGAATTAATTTATCCAGGAACCAATAACGTCCAAATTGTCAACATAATACTGCTTTGTGGAGTAAAATTCAAGAATGCTTAGAAGAATATTTTCATGTAAAGATACTGGATGAAATGCAAATATCAAGGATATTCCACTAATATCATGGAGTATAGAAGTTAAAACTTTAACCAACTGAGTATAATAAAGAATGGAATAACAAAAGAAATCACCATGCATGCGGTACTTCGCATAGACATGTTATTCCAACAGAATAATAATGACGGAACCAGGTCAGGCAAAATTTACACCGACAGGATGTTTCAACAGAATAATAATGACGGAACCAGGTCCGGTGTAAAACACACAGACAAGATGTTCCAACAGAATAATAATAAAGACGGAACCAGGTCCGGCGTACAATAAACAGACATGATATTCCAACAGAATAATAATAAAGATGGAACCAGGTTCGACGTAAACGCATAGACAGGATAATCCGACAGAATAATAAATAATGGAACCAGGTCCGGCGTAAACGCACAGACAGGACATTTCGACAGAATAATAAAGAACGGAATATTAGAAGAATTTCACCATGTATAGGGTAGCCCGCGTATACAGGTTATTCCAACAGAATAATAAATAATAGAATAATAGAAGTTCTCTTCATGAGTACAAGAAATAACATCCCTTACTGTAAAAGAAACTTGATATAAGAGTAGGGAAGTAGCAGAATACTTTTCCTCTTTCTCTCTATAATTTTCTCTCTCTAGAGTTTCAGTGAATTTGTAAGAAATAATGAAGGAATGAACTTCTATTTATAGGAGAATAGAAGTGCACTGTTCACGAACGAAATTATTTTGCAGCATTATTTCTTTAATCAACTAACAACTAAGTCAAACAACTAACCAATAAGATTTCAACAAAAATTAAAATATAATACATATATATAAACACATGTTTTCAACTTATATATATCAATATTATATATACACCACTTAATTTTTCTCCCCCATAACCAACATCAATCCCCCACCCACCCAATAATCAAATTCACTACACTCTTAGACATTACTATCACACACAAACACATCTTACACCCATCACTTTCATATAATTACTTTTCTACCATTTTCCACTCACACACATCACTTTCACTCTTCCTTTTCTTCCACCACTCTCCACTCACACATATAATATTATATATATACACACACATCACAATCTTATATATATAAACTCCTTTCCCTACGTAACTCTCTCCCACCCCCATTTCCAAAATCAGTTTTTTAACACATATGGGCCCCACATGTGGACCCCACCTTTAAATAAATTCTACCGATTATTTTGAAAAATAGGTAAATGGGAGTCTATAAAATAAGCAAAACTGAGTAATTTCTTACATAAGCATCAATAATCAATACCGCGTGCTACTAAGCAACCACGCGTATTACTGTACTTTTACTACCAAGTAGTTCAACAGTATTAACGGTAAAACTTCCACCGTTATTTTCATAAAAATATTTTTGTCATTTTCTCAATCCGACAATAATTCCGTTGTGGGGTCCACCAATGATTGTGCCATCGCACGAATATTCTCCGACATAAAGAATATTCCCTGACCAATCGAATATAATATGACAACTTGCATACTTTACAAAATTTATAAATACTACCCACAACTATAACATTATCTCAAATCCACACCATAATATTAAAAAAAAATATTTCGAGAAAATTAAATATTTATTCATAAAATCTGGGGTCTCACAATCTCCCCTCCTTATAGAATTTCGCCCTCAAAATTTACGTACGTACCTGGTATGCCGAACAGATGCGGACACTTCGTCAGATTCTAACTCTTGAGGTATAACCTTTAAGCGTAGAATATATTCCAGGATTTAAATAGGTACATCTTCATACGTTAAATCGTCCGCTATCTCATCCGGTTTTAAATCAATAATGTGGTTCGGGTCGTCCACATATTTACGTAACATCGATACGTTAAAAACGTTATGAACACGCGACATACTTAGCGGTAAAACGAGTCTATAAGCCACAGTTCCTACTTGATCGAGGATTTCAAATGGGTCTATTAAATCGAGGGTTGAGATTTTCTCTCTTCGTCGATTCTTGCTTCTAGAATAACGTCCTCTTGAACCTTCTTCATTCATCTACTTCGGGTCTGTAGCTTGCACAGCTTTAACTTTATCGATTAAAGCCGATTCTACTCGTATATTTGTTATCTTCATGTGGGTCCTTAGAGTCTTTAACTCTATCTTCATCATTTGTAAGTTATACGAAATGAGTCTTTGTGTTAACAACATCTCACTCGCATACGATCTTCTACTCAACGCATCAGCTACCACATTCGCACTTCCATGATGATATTGAATGGTACGATCGTACTCTTCAACAGCTCAAGCCAACGTCTTTGGTGCATAATACGTTCGTTTTAGTTGAAGAATTATTTGAGGGTCTAAGAAATGGGTTTTGTACTGGGGTCAATACAAAATTCGATTTCACGCTCTAGGGGTAGGCTAAGAAGTCTTCAAGAATACATCAGGAAATTTATTAACAATAGAAATATCATTCAAAACTGTGACCCTCATCCAAGACTTGGATAGTACGTCACATTGATACCTATAAACTTGCCATCGTCATTCAGAATGTCTCCTACAGAAAGTCTGGCTTCGGTGCATTTCACACAAGAAAGTCAACAATGAAAGAATCGGGGTTCTTTATTTATGGCTTGATATGACCATGATTGACTTTAGTGGTTTGGTTACTTTGAATTCGCATAACAGGTTGGTTAGGAGTATGAAAGCTAATAACCTTACGAAAAGCATGATGAGTAGTTAACAAATTGATTCCAAAAATCACATCAAAGGCAAGTATTTTCAAAGAGATAAGATCGACAGGTAATGCGAAAGTGTCGATTTGAATTAAACAAGATTTATAAACAGTGGAGGTAACGAAGGTTTCAACTATCGAAGTTTCAACCAATAAGTCAAAGTCTAATTTCTCCGAAGTCAAATTTAAATGTTGAGCGCAAGCAAGAGAGATAAAAGAATGGGTAGAACCTGTACCTAATAAGGTATAGGCTTCGCAAGAATTTATAATTAAATAATTCATGCTAACTTTGTTCGGGTTACTCGCTTTTTTTTCTTTTTTTTTGAGAATTCACGAAAAACGCTCTTCCTGAAATCACTGACTTTGTTTTGTCCGTATCTGCCTTTGGTGCCACCATCCCAGCCGGGCTTGATTTCGTTATAGGACAAAATCGAGCTATGTGACCTTCTTTTCCACAACTAAAACATACATTGGAAGGCTGTGAACAGTTTGGATTTATGTGTCCCTCATCTCTGCATCTATAGCATTTAACTGGTGGTCGTTCTCCTCGCCTTGAATTTGTTGCTGGTGTTGGTGCTGCTACCGACGTCTTCCCATCATCGATAAATCTTCTCTTCTTGAATTTTCCACTTCTTACCACCGAAGTGGTTACCATTTCTTACCTGATAATTTCCCCCACGATGGTTATCATTGTTCCGATGGCCGTTGCCACCGGTACGATTATTATCGTGTTGTTTGTCGTTACCTTTTTGGTTGAGCTAACTCAATGGTCTCATGTGCTTCATTGCTTATCTCAGTATTTTCAGATGCCATTTTCAAACACTGTCACAAAACAAGGGTAAATTAACATATCACATATTATTCCTATACTCTGACCGACCAATATTAAATACCAAATAAACTTAGGTAGGTCATACTTGTGACGCCCCCAAATCCAGGTACTTGAAACCCGAACTCGGTGCTTCACGATACCATTTCTATGAGCAGAATTCTACGAATAATAATAACAATAATATGAATAACAACTTAATTTACATAATTATCAGAGTTTATCTCCCCAGGTACGAGACCTTAAAGTACATTCCATACAATACATGATATTATATATATATATATATATATATATATATATATATATAAGTTTTAATAATATAAACTATTACAACAACTATCACAAATCTTATTCAGTTAGCTTTCCTTTTCCTTTGTTTCTGCACGAGCTTTCTGGCTCTTCAAACTTAACTGAAAACATTTAAATTAAGCAAGAATGAGCATTTGAGTGCCCAGTAAGTAATAACAATAATATATATTAGCTGAAAGAATTAAATGTTTTCTTTGAAAGACACTTCTACAACGAATCAATAGTTCTGAAGTAAGTTGTACCAAGAATAATAATAACATAACAACTCTCTTTCATATTTTTGAAACTACGTATTGACTATAAGTAGGGTTTAGTGACATATCATGAACATTATTTTTTTTTTCGAAAAGGTTAAACAGAAATTCATCTGTAAACCGTCATAACTTACGGACACGGGGGTGATCAGCCCGTTGTGCCCTGCATTGATCAATACTACATTTCAAGAACTTTCTCCGCCTTGGTCGCATAAAAGTTTTTGTGACAACCCCAAAATAGGTCCATTCCATCCAACCCATTCTGAGTCGCCAAATACATGGTACAGAAAACAACTACAACTTTATTACAACAATTGTCGTGCAAAATACAACAACACATATGCTGTGAGTTTGGATACAAATATATACCAAATGTGACATTGGACATCATCATGTATCAGCACCTTACATTGATACCTTACATAAAGGTATAGTCAAAAACTGTTTTAGAAACTAGAATCTTTGGAAAGTGCTCAAGGAAACCTTCGTACATGGGAGACCATGCGTCTAGGTTATGATAGATATCATATGGCCACAGAATTATCCTTGGTTGACCCAATAGACCCCAAAGAAAAACGAGAAGATTACTATCATATTCTTCCCAATGGTGAGTCTTCTCTTGACTTATCATTATCTCCACTGTCTCTAATTGAGAATTATACTTCAAACAAACACCAAGATTATATAGGTAGTGCCCATAGATATACTCAGCAAGTGGATGAGCACAACCCTGTCCTATGATGACACGAGGTTGTATGTCATTAGACATCTTGTATGATAGTGACAAAACACCCTTCCAACGTTGGGTTCGCCTCACCCTATTTTCTTCACCAAATATAACTACTAAATGATGACCACCGTTCTATTCCCTTGTTACCCCCGCTCGACCCAGCTACACTCTTATTACCTGAAAGGAATTGTGAAGCAAAAGGGTGAGCACAACTAGCTCAGTAAAGAATATCATGACTAAAGATAATTCAATTATCAATAGCCTTCATCAACAATAAATCAGAGATTTAGAACATATGGTAAATGATAAAAATTTCAACCATAGTTGCAGCGGAACGAGCAATCCATTAGAAGAGTCAAATAGACTATAAAGTCTATTATCTTCTCCATGTTAAAAATCCACCAACAATATTTTATCCATGTAACATCACTCAACAGTTCCTTTCCACAATCATATGAATAACTCATAATCATAATTGTGACTATAAATTTTTCTTCGCACCCAGGACGAAGAATATTTTCATCACCTGTCTTTACCTGAAACATCAAAGATCATGGTTATACCAAATCACAGTTCCTGTTTATAATCATACTAACAAATCCATCTTTGCACTACGGGCCAAAGATATTCATCAACAAACCATCTTTGCACTACGGGCCAAAGATATTCAACAACAGTTCATCTTTGCACTACAGGCCAAAGATATTCATCAACAGGCCATCTTTGCACTACATGCCAAAGATATTCATCAACAATTCATATTTGCACTACAGGCCAAATATATTCATATCTCAAAGAAATATATAATCATTTCAGAATTTATATAAACAATAATTATAACCATGTTGATCAATTCACCTTTGCACTTAAGCTTAAGATATTCAATTATAAATTCAATGGTCATGATCATACCAGTCACAATTCAACTTTGCACTACAGGCCAAAGAGAACCCTAGTCATGATCATACCAATAATCTACCCATCTTTACACTCCAGTGAAAGAGAATTTCAACATCAGGGTTATAAAAATGTTATATATGATGATAAAAATAATATGATCAACATATAGTTTTAATCTCAAGAGTAATATTCGTAACTCATGAATAGTAAATCGTGAATAGTAACTCATGAATAGTAACCCCGACACAAAAGATAGAAATTCCACAATAAAATTCATACCAATATTTCGGTATAATGATATTGAAAGAATAACATTACTTAAATTTATAAACAATTTATTTTAATTGTTTACACTTTACTAATTAATGCATTTAATCATCATAAAATGCCAACTCTTACAATTTCATCATCAATAACCAAAACCCTCATCAAAAATCTGCATATACCTCATATAGGATTCTCAAGCCATAAAATCCTATTTTCCAATTTTCTTTCTTCACAAAACATATTTAATTCATTTACTCATAACTAGACCATTTTCATGAAAAATACCAAATCAGTTCCAAAAATATTTCTTTTCTGGGATTTAGCATAATATAGTCCCATAGTGAACATATATTTTTCTCAGAATTTTTAAAAGTCATTTACTATTTTTTATATGGCCAAAATAGCCAAATATTTAGACATTTATCAAAAATTGTACTTTTGTCTAAAAATTCTGAAATTTACAGAGTATACTTCTATCATATACATGTACTCCCAATAAAAATTTCATCAATTTTGGAGTTAACCACAAGGAATTATAAGCTGTTACTTTCAAAATAGTCTTTTCTCATAAAATTCATAACTCTCAATCTATACATCCAAAAATCATCATTTTTGGATACAATCAAGAAAACTCATCAAAATATCATTTCAAATTTTTCCAGAATTTTTGAAGATCAGAAAAATTACGAAACTGAAAATCATAACAACCCTTAAAATCCCTTAATATCCCTTACTATCCCTTACCTCAAAAGAGCAGTACTTCTGATCGGTATGCAAAGCCGAAGGAAACTTGTACTGAATAGCAACTCTCAAAGTATATAAATACTCACAAATTATGCTTCATAATATAGAGAGAGAAGGAGAGAAAACTTGTTTCTGGTGTGATTTTCAATTCTAACTTAGCCCTCTATTTATAGGAAAATTTTGGTAGGTTTGACCTGCAACCTGATGGCTTTACCTGCTACTATTCCCACCCACCACATTTGAAATATAATTCAGCACATTTCTTCACCAACCACAAGTGGGGCCCACCAATTCTAGAATTTTCTACCAAAAATGATTTATAACCTGATTTCTGAATCAGCCACCTCTTAAAATTCATAACAAATCATACGTTCATTTTTAACGGTTCAAAATTTGTGGACATATACTCAACTTATATATGTATAACATATCCAAAAATTACCACGATCCAACGGTCGGATTAAAAATTATAACACCCGCAATATATCTCAAAAACCCTGATTTGATTTTTAATACCTCCATTCCGATAAAAATACTGATAAAATAACTCAACATTAACTCCTTCATTTTTAACCACAAAAATATATCCCTCATTTATATCCACATAAAATAAATATTTTCTTATCATATGAATCAATAATTAATTATTCACAAATAATATTACAGAATCACATTTATGACAACCAGGCCGTTCCCAGGAAAGAGGGGGCTTTCCAATAAGAATTTCTCCTTACTGGCGCGCAATTAGGTGACCAAACCTCTCCTTAGACAGAACTTTCTAGTCATTGCCAATAATGTTATCTAATAATATTATTCAAATAATATGAATTATTGATCTGATAATGGGAAATACTGTGCAGCAACAATTATTGAACAACAATAATATAAAATTTCAACGTAGCAATTATTGAATCAATAAAATAAAATATTGAACAGTAATTACTGTAACAATTATTGAGTAGTGCCTTCTTACGTAAGAATCAATAATTTCAAAAATACTATGCAATACCGTGTGCTACTGTGCAATAACGCGTATTACTGTATTTTAACCACCGGGTATTCCAACAGTGTTAACGGTAACAACTACGCCGTTATTTGTAAAAACTCAAATTTGTCTTTTTCTTCATCCGACAGTTATTCGTTATGGGGCCCACAAATAGCTGCGCCGTCGTACGAATATTCCCCGACAGAAAGAATATTCCACGACCAAACGAATATTCCCCGACAACAATGATTATTTTATAACCACTTGCTTATTTTGAAAAATTTTCACATTTCACCCATAACTTTAACTTTTATCAATTTAACCATTTACTGAATAGAATTTAACAATTTTTTAACTTTTATCACATTTCATAAAATTCGGGGTCTTACAACCTCCCCTCCTTATGAAATTTCGTCCCCGAAATTTACGTACCTGGTATTTCAAAGAGTTGAGAATACCTTCCTTTCATTTCAAATTCCATCTTCTCTGTCATCATAATTTCTCCATTGCTCATCTCCTGTATTTCAAATAACATTCTAGAATACAGCTTCAAAACAAGTGTTAATTTAACAAATTAACATATCACATAATATCCCGATATTATGACTGACCAACAAATAAGCTTAGGTAGGACACACTAGCGAAGGATTTACTCATCTCTCCCCTCCTAGTTTTATTCCCCGATCTCCGCCATTGATCATATCCCTAAGCTCTGATACCACCTGTGACAACCCCAAAATAGGTCCATTCCATCCAACCCATTCTGAGTCGCCAAATACATGGTACAGAAAATAACTACAACTTTATTACAACAATTGTCGTGCAAAATACAACAACACATATGCTGTGAGTTTGGATACAAATATATACCAAATGTGACATTGGACATCATCATGTATCAGCACCTTACATTGATACCTTACATAAAGGTATAGTCAAAAACTGTTTTAGAAACTAGAATCTTTGGAAAGTGCTCAAGGAAACCTTCGTACATGGGAGACCATGCGTCTAGGTTATGATAGATATCATATGGCCACAGAATTATCCTTGGTTGACCCAATAGACCCCAAAGAAAAACGAGAAGATTACTATCATATTCTTCCCAATGGTGAGTCTTCTCTTGACTTATCATTATCTCCACTGTCTCTAATTGAGAATTATACTTCAAACAAACACCAAGATTATATAGGTAGTGCCCATAGATATACTCAGCAAGTGGATGAGCACAACCCTGTCCTATGATGACACGAGGTTGTATGTCATTAGACATCTTGTATGATAGTGACAAAACACCCTTCCAACGTTGGGTTCGCCTCACCCTATTTTCTTCACCAAATATAACTACTAAATGATGACCACCGTTCTATTCCCTTGTTACCCCCGCTCGACCCAGCTACACTCTTATTACCTGAAAGGAATTGTGAAGCAAAAGGGTGAGCACAACTAGCTCAGTAAAGAATATCATGACTAAAGATAATTCAATTATCAATAGCCTTCATCAACAATAAATCAGAGATTTAGAACATATGGTAAATGATAAAAATTTCAACCATAGTTGCAGCGGAACGAGCAATCCATTAGAAGAGTCAAATAGACTATAAAGTCTATTATCTTCTCCATGTTAAAAATCCACCAACAATATTTTATCCATGTAACATCACTCAACAGTTCCTTTCCACAATCATATGAATAACTCATAATCATAATTGTGACTATAAATTTTTCTTCGCACCCAGGACGAAGAATATTTTCATCACCTGTCTTTACCTGAAACATCAAAGATCATGGTTATACCAAATCACAGTTCCTGTTTATAATCATACTAACAAATCCATCTTTGCACTACGGGCCAAAGATATTCATCAACAAACCATCTTTGCACTACGGGCCAAAGATATTCAACAACAGTTCATCTTTGCACTACAGGCCAAAGATATTCATCAACAGGCCATCTTTGCACTACATGCCAAAGATATTCATCAACAATTCATATTTGCACTACAGGCCAAATATATTCATATCTCAAAGAAATATATAATCATTTCAGAATTTATATAAACAATAATTATAACCATGTTGATCAATTCACCTTTGCACTTAAGCTTAAGATATTCAATTATAAATTCAATGGTCATGATCATACCAGTCACAATTCAACTTTGCACTACAGGCCAAAGAGAACCCTAGTCATGATCATACCAATAATCTACCCATCTTTACACTCCAGTGAAAGAGAATTTCAACATCAGGGTTATAAAAATGTTATATATGATGATAAAAATAATATGATCAACATATAGTTTTAATCTCAAGAGTAATATTCGTAACTCATGAATAGTAAATCGTGAATAGTAACTCATGAATAGTAACCCCGACACAAAAGATAGAAATTCCACAATAAAATTCATACCAATATTTCGGTATAATGATATTGAAAGAATAACATTACTTAAATTTATAAACAATTTATTTTAATTGTTTACACTTTACTAATTAATGCATTTAATCATCATAAAATGCCAACTCTTACAATTTCATCATCAATAACCAAAACCCTCATCAAAAATCTGCATATACCTCATATAGGATTCTCAAGCCATAAAATCCTATTTTCCAATTTTCTTTCTTCACAAAACATATTTAATTCATTTACTCATAACTAGACCATTTTCATGAAAAATACCAAATCAGTTCCAAAAATATTTCTTTTCTGGGATTTAGCATAATATAGTCCCATAGTGAACATATATTTTTCTCAGAATTTTTAAAAGTCATTTACTATTTTTTATATGGCCAAAATAGCCAAATATTTAGACATTTATCAAAAATTGTACTTTTGTCTAAAAATTCTGAAATTTACAGAGTATACTTCTATCATATACATGTACTCCCAATAAAAATTTCATCAATTTTGGAGTTAACCACAAGGAATTATAAGCTGTTACTTTCAAAATAGTCTTTTCTCATAAAATTCATAACTCTCAATCTATACATCCAAAAATCATCATTTTTGGATACAATCAAGAAAACTCATCAAAATATCATTTCAAATTTTTCCAGAATTTTTGAAGATCAGAAAAATTACGAAACTGAAAATCATAACAACCCTTAAAATCTCTTAATATCCCTTACTATCCCTTACCTCAAAAGAGCAGTACTTCTGATCGGTATGCAAAGCCGAAGGAAACTTGTACTGAATAGCAACTCTCAAAGTATATAAATACTCACAAATTATGCTTCATAATATAGAGAGAGAAGGAGAGAAAACTTGTTTCTGGTGTGATTTTCAATTCTAACTTAGCCCTCTATTTATAGGAAAATTTTGGTAGGTTTGACCTGCAACCTGATGGCTTTACCTGCTACTATTCCCACCCACCACATTTGAAATATAATTCAGCACATTTCTTCACCAACCACAAGTGGGGCCCACCAATTCTAGAATTTTCTACCAAAAATGATTTATAACCTGATTTCTGAATCAGCCACCTCTTAAAATTCATAACAAATCATACGTTCATTTTTAACGGTTCAAAATTTGTGGACATATACTCAACTTATATATGTATAACATATCCAAAAATTACCACGATCCAACGGTCGGATTAAAAATTATAACACCCGCAATATTTCTCAAAAACCCTGATTTGATTTTTAATACCTCCATTCCGATAAAAATACTGATAAAATAACTCAACATTAACTCCTTCATTTGTAACCACAAAAATATATCCCTCATTTATATCCACATAAAATAAATATTTTCTTATCATATGAATCAATAATTAATTATTCACAAATAATATTACAGAATCACATTTATGACAACCAGGCCGTTCCCAGGAAAGAGGGGGCTTTCCAATAAGAATTTCTCCTTACTGGCGCGCAATTAGGTGACCAAACCTCTCCTTAGACAGAACTTTCTAGTCATTGCCAATAATGTTATCTAATAATATTATTCAAATAATATGAATTATTGATCTGATAATGGGAAATACTGTGCAGCAACAATTATTGAACAACAATAATATAAAATTTCAACGTAGCAATTATTGAATCAATAAAATAAAATATTGAACAGTAATTACTGTAACAATTATTGAGTAGTGCCTTCTTACGTAAGAATCAATAATTTCAAAAATACTATGCAATACCGTGTGCTACTGTGCAATAACGCGTATTACTGTATTTTAACCACCGGGTATTCTAACAGTGTTAACGGTAACAACTACGCCGTTATTTGTAAAAACTCAAATTTGTCGTTTTCTTCATCCGACAGTTATTCGTTATGGGGCCCACAAATAGCTGCGCCGTCGTACGAATATTCCCCGACAGAAAGAATATTCCACGACCAAACGAATATTCCCCGACAACAATGATTATTTTATAACCACTTGCTTATTTTGAAAAATTTTCACATTTCACCCATAACTTTAACTTTTATCAATTTAACCATTTACTGAATAGAAAAATTGAATACTTTTATTTCATAAAATTCGGGGTCTTACAGTTTTCCCTATGTAAGGGATGTTCATACTTGTCTGGGTTCTAAAGCAAAGGTTTTATCTTGTTCAACAATAATCTATAATTCAACCTATATATATAAGGGTAATTGACAAAGGTATATCAACATGTGATTAAATACAATGATTATCCAAGTGGGGGCACTTATATAACCATTTTATAGAAATTGATGAACATAATATATATCTGAATTATCATATACTAACATGTTGATAAACAATGAGCGGATATAGAATATGTCGCAGTAGAGTTGATAATATAGCATAATAATAATTTAATTCTGAAACTTCTTACTCATGTCCATTGCATAAAGGAAATGCAAAGGTAGGATACTTGCCTGAGCTGCTGCTTACAATAACGCAACTTAGATTAATCTTTTATACAGCGACCTATCAGTAATAAGATCATTCGTTTGATTAGAATAATATACTATAACACATAGTACTGCATTTCGCAGTCAACACATAACCTAATCACATTATCACACATATCCAACAGTCATTGAATCATAATTAATCATTAATACAGTCAAAATATCTAAGTATAGATGAATTTCTGAAACATGTCGGTGTATCGACAACTTTATTGGATAATTATTGAGTCTAAGACTCTATACTGTATTTCAATATCCGTAAGTATCAGTCATATTATTTTTAAATGACTTAATATAATTTTAAAACATTTATTATAATTTATCATGAATTTTCAAACATCAGAATCATATTTAAATGATTTAAACATCAAATAATTCTATTATCATTAACATTTAATCAATATTAAATTATTAATGAAACTGTTGCCAAAATATTAAAGTTATGTATAATAACTCAAAATACTTTTAAAATATTTATATTACTCTTAAATGATTTTTAAAATATTTAAAATCATTTTTAAATAATTACCATTAATATTAAAATATTAATGCACTATTTATCTAAATATTAAAAGTCATTTATTATAACTTAAAATATTTTTAATTCATTTATATCCTTTTTAAATGATTTTTAAATAAAACCATTTTTAAACTATTTATTTAATATAATTATTAAATAAACTAAATATCATCAATATTAGATTAATATCATTAATATTAAATTAATAATATTTTTCATGACAAAATATCCAAAGTCATATTTTATAACTCAAAATATTTTTATGATACTATAAATGATTTTTAAAATCATTAATTCTATTTTCCATAATTATTTCATATATTTATTAAATAACTTAAACATCATTAATATTAATTAATTAATGAAATTTCATCATAAAATATTAAAATTCATTAAAAATAACTTAAAATATTTTCTAACACAATAATATAATTTTTCATGATTTTTCATGAATTAAAATTATTTTTAAATAATTTATTTAATATTATAATTAAATAAATAAATACTTTTTTTATATTCCAAAAATACTAAATATTTTTGAAATATACTCAAAATAGTTAAAAACTATTTTTCAGACTTTAAAATAATTTTTCAGAATTTATTAAGTATTTTTAATAATTAAAATCTAATTTTTCTAATTTTTAAATCATTTTCAGAATTTTCAGAAATTAAAAATTTTAAAATAAATCAAAACCGTAGCTAAAGGCTTTAGCGACGCTTATCTGTTGCCTTAGGTGTTCTTGAGCCTCAAGAACACTGACAAGACAGTTATCAAGGTGCCTAGTTTGACCGATTATAATTCTCAATCAATTACGTTTCTGGGCAATCTAACACTTAGATCTTGTAGTGCTCATGTAATACTACAATTACCAACAAACATCATGACTAAAAAACATCAGATCTAAGAGTTATTAGCCATCAAAAAGTCTGACAAGGCTGTTCTTCGACTGAAGAACAGTCGAGGTGCCTACTTTGGATCCTTATAACTTCCAATCTGTGTATTGTTTGTGTGATCTATCAATTGAAGTGTGTAGAAAATATGTAGGACTACAACTACAAAGCATCATAACACATTAACATCATAACATGAGCAAGATCTATCTGGTCAAACTTCAACACAGAATCTGCTCAAAAAAATTCTGGGTTTGTGTTCTTCAGCGTTTTCGGTCAACGGGTTTTGACCATGAATAACTCCCGATCTACAACAGATATGAACTTTATTCTTTTTGCATATTAACGACCACATATCCGACTACATATAATAACTTTTAAACAACAAAAATCATGATTGAGAAAAGATTTATAAGCTCTGACATTTGCCAAATAATATTTTCTGGACACTCAAAATATTTTTTGGATTTGAAGAACAGCCGGTCAATGCCGGTCAATCCACTTTGACCTTAAATAACTTTTGATCCACAATAGATATGGACTTGATTCGTTTTGCATATTAAAGACCACATAACAAGCTACACATATCAACTTTTAGAACACAAAACACATTAAAGATCACAGAGATATAAGGCTTGACATTTGCCAAAAAATCACAGAAAATAAAATTTCTAGATTTTAGAAATCTTCAAATCCGAGCTTCTAAATGTTATGGATCCAACATCTAGCAACCCAGATCATCTTTAGACACTATAAATAACATGTTCTAACATTTAAACATAACATCTAACACCAAAAATTAAAAAAAAAATCAAGCTAGAGTTTATACCTTTTCTAAGCTTTGATTCTTGATTTTTGGCTTATGATTTGTTATGATTGGTAGTAGGGCTTTGTTTTGGGACTGAAATACTATAATAATTCGTAGGTTTTAGAGAGAGAAGCTCAAGGATGAGAGTTGGGCAATTTTTATTGTACAAAATGCCTTAATTCTCTCTCCAATCTATATATAAACCAAATTAGATGCATTGAATGCTCAAAATGGTTGATTGAATCTAAATATAATTGAGTCTTGGATGCTAAATTGGTAGGGTAGGATGTTTGCCATGCTTTGATAACAATAATACACAATAATTCACTAATAATAAACTAAAGAGACAAAAAGGGTATTTTGGTAATTTTTCATATAATTTCAAGGGCATTCTTGTACAAGGTGATTAAATCTAGGGTTTATTCACTAGATTGAAAATCTTACAATTTCCCAAATAATTTATAGGGTTTGGACAATTTAAAATTTAAAGTGTAATACAATTTTAATTTAAAACATACTAATTAAATTAGGGTTTTTAATAGAAATTAGGGTTCCCAAATTAATTAGGGTTTCCTAATTATCTTTATAATTCACAAAATAATAATTAGGGTTTCTAAAATTTGCAATTAGGGTTTTCAAATAAATAATTAGGGTTTTTCCTAATTATCAGCATAAAACAATAATTAAGGTTTCTTCTAATTACAGAAATTCTAATACGCAGAAGAATTCATATAACACAATTACTACTCAGTCTTAACTCATAATTGAGTTTAATAATTAGGGTTTCACAACACAATATTAGGTTATGACCCAATTTATCACAATTGACCAACATTAACAGTCTACAGATATACGGTATATATTTAAGCACTGAAAATTAAAATATAATTAATATTACATTATTATTCTCATTCCTGGATAAAAATCCAAGTTTAGGGCTTGGATTCTATATCTGACTTATTCTTCGTACACAACATCAATAATCAAGTTAAAATAATTAACTTAAATATTCTGAACAAATTCATATAATAACATATTTATTATTATAATTCTAATTGTCACTTCATATATTATTTAAATAATATATAAATTATATTTTCAGGGAAAATAAATAATAAAAACATTTCTGCTTACAGAAATTAATTACCATAAGAATATAATTTGTAGTAATTAATAATTCTAAAATTATTTCTAATTTTTCAAAGAATAAATATATTCGCATTTAACATCAGAATACTTGAAACTTATTCTCATTATAAAAAAAAATTTATATGCAAAATTTCTTATCTATTTATATAAAAAAATATCGGGTTATTACAATACTAGCGAAGGAATTCCCCGTCTCTCCCCTGCTAGTTCTATTCTCACATCTTAGCTAGGGATCATATCCCTAAGCTCTGATACCAACTGTGAAATTGGACACCATCATGTGTCAGCACCTCACAAAGGTACCTATCAGCTTGCCACAGCAGAACGGCGTCCCCTACGGAGAGTCTGGCTTCGGTGCATTCCCCATCAACAGGATGTCACCAGCGAGAGGCTCGGGGCTCTTTACTTATAGCTCTAATACCAACTGTGACGCCCCCAAAATTAGGTATACGTCACCCATCTTGGGTCGCCACTTATATGGTACAAAATTCAAATACAACTTCAATAATACAACTATCATGTACAATACGACATAACATAAACTGTGAGTTTAAATACAAATATTGTCTTCTAGAGAGTATCCATACTCAAAAGGAGTCCTCATTACAATTATTATCACACTATTACATAGAATAGTGAGGACTACTAATGCTATCATCTGGTCCAGTACTCCGTTTTCTGACTCGTCCCAGCTATATTCTCATTTCCTGAAGAGAACCGCGAAAGAAAGGGTGAGCTCAACTAACCCAGTAAGAAATATTATGACTAAGATAATGCAAAATAAATTATCATTAGTCTTCAACAATGTTAAACTGATAAAATACAATAGACATCAAGTTTAACTGCAGCGGATCAAGCAATCCATTAAAAGAGTCAAGTAGAGAATAAAATCTACTATCTTTTATGATTTAAAAGGTTTTCATGACTTTTATCGTTGAGACTCAGCTTAAAAAAATAATCCACATCATCGAATCACCCCTGCACTACGGCCAAGGATATTCTTTAGTATCACGACCACGAATTATCCATGCACTACGAGCCAAAGATAATCGTGTTTTCATCAACGGTCCTGATCATGCCATAAAATAATTCATCTTTGCACTACGGCTAAAGAGAATCCATAGCCATAATCATACCAAAAATTGTCCATCAATGCACTACGGCAAATGAAGATTTTTACCACATCATTCATTACATTACGGTCATGATTACACCGAATAATTCCCGGTCATAATCATACCAAGTCCATCTATGCACTACAGGCCACAGATGACTTTATCCACATCATTTGTAACATTACGGTCATGATTACACCGAATAATCCCTGGTCATAATCATACCAAGTCCATCTATGCACTACAGGCCACAGATGACTTTCAACATAATATAAACATGAGGATGATGACAATGACATAATAATCAATAAAACAAGTTCAAGAATTAATTTATCCAGGAACCAATAACGTCCAAATTGTCAACATGATACTGCTTTGTGGAGTAAAATTCAAGAATGCTTAGAAGAATATTTTCATGTAAAGATACTGGATGAAATAAAAATATCAAGGATATTTCACTAATTTCATGGAGTATAGAAGTCAAAACTTTAACCAACTGAGTATAATAAAGAATGGAATAACAAAAGAAATCACCATGCATGCGTTACTTCGCATAGATAGGTTATTCCAACAGAATAATAATGACGGAACCAGGTCAGGCAAAATTTGCATCGACAGGATGTTCCAATAGAATAATAATGACGGAACCAAGTCTGGTGTAAAACACACAGACATGATGTTCCAACAGAATAATAATAAAGACGGAACCAGGTCCGGCGTAAAATGCACAGACAGGATATTCCGACAGAATAATAATAAAGATGGAACCAAGTCCGGCGTAAACGCACAGACATGATATTCCGACAGAATAATAAATAATGGAACCAGGTCCGGCGTAAACGCACAGACAGGATATTCCGACAGAATAATAAAGAACGGAATATTAGAAGAATTTCACCATGTATAGGGTAGCCCGCGTATACAGGTTATTCCAACAGAATAATAAATAATGGAATAACAGAAGTTCTCTTCATGAGTACAAGAAATAACATCCCTTACCGTAAAAGAAACTTGATATAAGAGTAGGGAAGTAGCAGAATACTTTTCTTCTTTCTCTCTATAATTTTCTCTCTCTATAGTTTCAGTGAATTTGTAAGAAATAATGAAGGAATGAACTTCTATTTATAGGAGAATGAAAGTGCACTATTCACGAACGAAATTATTTTGCAGCATTATTTCTTCAATCAACTAACAACTAAGTCAAACAACTAACCAATATGATTTCAACAAAAATTAAAATATAATACATATATATATATAAACACATGTTTTCAACTTATATATATCAATATTATATATACACCACTTAATTTTTCTCCCCCATAACCAACATCATTACCCCACCCACCCAATAATCAAATTCACTACACTCTTAGACATTACTATCACACACAAATACATCTTACACCCATCACTTTCATATAATTACTTTTCCACCATTATCCACTCACACACATCACTTTCACTCTTCCTTTTCTTCCACCACTCTCCACTCACACATATAATATTATATATATACACACACATCACAATCTTATATATATAAACTCCTTTCCCTACGTAACTCTCTCCCACCCCCATTTCCAAAATTAATTTTTCAACACATATGGGCCCCACATTTGGGCCCCACCTTTAAATAAATTCTACCGATTATTTTGAAAAATAGGTAAATGGGAGTCTATAAAATAAGCAAAACTGAGTAACTTCTCACATAAGCATCAATAATCAATACCGTGTGCTACTAAGCAACCACGCGTATTACTGTACTTTTACTACCGAGTAGTTCAACAGTATTAACGGTAAAACTTCCGCCGTTATTTTCATAAAAATATTTTTGTCATTTTCTCAATCCGACAATAATTCCGTTGTGGGGTCCACCAATGATTGTGCCATCGTACGAATATTCCCAGACACAAAGAATATTTCCTGACCAATCGAATATAATATGACAACTTGCATACTTTGCAAAATTTATAAATACTACCAACAACTATAACATTATCTCAAATCCACACCATAATATTAAAAAAAAAAATATTTCGAGATAATTAAATATTTATTCATAAAATCTGGGGTCTCACATCTATTATACCAAAGGTCTACATTTGTTGCCTTACCATCGGTAGGTTCTACAGATGGCTTCGGAGTTCGAAGAAATATCATTCCTCCACATTCCTCAGAATATGAATGATTTTACGGATGCACTAGCAACCTTGGCCTCCTTGATCAACATACATGACAAGGAAAACATGCTAACCCTCACATTTACCCAACAAAAGGCTCCAGCCGATGGGAATTACATTGGAGAAGTATCAGATGAGTTACCTCCTATCCAGCATCCTTGGTATCAGCATATCAAGGAGTACTTATGGGACGGATCTACACCCGTTGAGGAGAGCCCGACTGAGAAAAGGCAGATCTATCGACTTGCTATGAAATTCTACCTGAGCGGAGATGCACTCTATAAAAGAGATACATGACTAGGTCTCCTCAGATGTCTGGACGAGGACCAAGCTCAGAGGCTCATGGATGAGGTCCATGGTGGAGTATGCGGCCCACACATGAGTAGCCCTCTACTTATTAAGAAGATCCTCAGGACAAGACATTACTATCTCACTCTCAAAGTTGACTGTGATGACCATGTCAGGAGATGTTATCAGTGCCAAATTCATGGGAATGCCATCCACGCCCCTCCACGGGAGCTCCACAATATGAGTTTGCCTTGGCCCTTCTGAATGTGGGGAATGGACGTGATTGGGCCCATCGAGCCTAAAGACAGTAATGCACATCGATTTATCTTCACCATGATCGACTACTTCACCAAGTGGGTAGAAGTAGCCTCCTTCCCCAGGGTTACCAAAGAAGTCATCATTGCTTTCATCAGAAATAATGTCATTTGTCGATATGAACAACCAGAGGTAATTATATCAGACAATGCTAAGAACCTCAACAACAGAATGATGGAGGAGTTATGCAGTAAATTCCACATCAAACATCTTAACTCCGTCATTTACCATCCAAAGATGAGTGGTACTGTTGAAGCGGCTAACACATCAAAAAGATCATGCAATAGATGTCCGCCAACCACAAAGGGTGGCCTGACTTATTACCTCTTACTCTGTTAGCCTACAGAACATCAATGCGCACTTCCACTGGGGCAACCCCCTATGCATTAACCTATGGGATGGAAGCAGTGCTCCCCATAGAAGTGGAAATGGAATCCCTCAGAGTGTTGATGGACGCTCAGCTGGATGAAGACCAATGGGTACAAGACAGGTATCACCAATTGTCTCAAATAGAGGAAAGGTGAATCGCGACTATCTTCTATGGTCAGTTATAACAACAAAGGATCGCCAAATCCTACAACAAAAAGTTCGGCTACAGCAGTTTAAACAACATGACTTGGTTTTGAAGAAGATCATTTACAACCAAGATCGGTCCAAGGAAAAATTCGCCCCTAACTTGGATGGCCCGTTTATTGTCAAAGAGGTATTGACAGGAGGTGCTCTCAGATTGTAGGAAATGGATGGCGATGAATTTCCACAGCTTGTCAACTCAGACATTGTGAAACGGTACTATCTTTGAAGTCACCATCAAGCAAACATCTTAGTTTTGGATCATCAGATCACCAGTCATTATGGTTCTTTAACCCTTCATTACATACAACTTCGCTTCACACTCATATGCCCCATTAGGGATAAACACTTTTCTAACCAGCAGCCTGGTTTCTGATCGCTAGATCCTTTTCTCACCACTTGGTTTTTAACCCTTACTCGACTTTGGTTATCCCACTAAGGATTGAACCTTTCACACCTGTAGTTTTACGCCGCTAAGGATAAGACTTTTCATATCTGCAGTTTATCCTACACATAGGATTAAACTTTCTTCCCCACAGTTTGTCCTTAAGACGGGATCAAACTTTTCTTTGGCTGCAAATCATCCTGAAAACGGGGCAAACTACGCTGACCTGATCTCCCTGATACACGGGAGTACGTAGGCAACTATTTTATATGGCCCGGTAACAATAAAACAAAAATAACAAAAACATTTCTACACCCTTTTCCTTACAAAAATAAAAATAACAACAACATTCCTACACCTTTTCTGCCACATACAGCGTTGAACCTCTTACACCAGGTTCGAGCTACGCAGACGTGATCTCCTCTTCAACAGGAGTACATAGGCAGCCATTCATGGTTCGGTCTCACCCCCTACCAAAACACAAATACTTGTCAACGGTACTGGGATCATCCTTCAATCCATTGCATTTCATCGGCTTTAGACCTCGGGGATGGAATTATCTGACCTCCCCATGTAAACAGGAGACTCGACGACCATCTAAGCTGAGGTTGATTACTCAAAGAGTAACACCAATCCATAAGAGATGGAATTAACTAGGCTCCTCCTAAATAAAAGTACTAGCGACCATCTGTGGTGCGGTCAACCTCAGAGAGGAAAGCCACATTCCTCTCCACGTTTTCATATAGAAAGCAGTCCCAAGACACCAAAGATGGTAGGGAGTATACACAGATCAATGATCCATTCTGAGCTATCCAGAGACAAATCAATGTCCATCCATCAAGGAGGAATTCAGAATGCATCAAGATCATAAGCCCTGAAGAAGCAGGCAAATATCAAGCAAGCAACAAAGCATATCAAAAAGGGAAGTGATCAAATATATATTTCCCTGCTATATATATAATGTTGTTTGATATACATAATGTAAACTGTACATGACAAAATGGCTAAGCTAGTCCGTGCAGGAAAATACAAGCCCATCTACAAATCAGTGTATATGCGAGCTATCAAACCCAACATGGCATCTCTCTCTGAGGAATGAGGTAACGTTGTGGTCTCCTGTACAAGGGTATCCACATAAGCTAACAGATCTACAGCCATCTGCATGGTAACGCGGTGCTCATCAATGTATGTACTCATCTTTGCAATCATGCCAGTAGTAAGGGACCTCACTGTGGTACTATCTGTGGTGGCTACATCCCGGGAAAATATGGCACTATCCCGCTCAACTATCGCGCTCAACTATCGCGGCATCTCTGGCTGATCTGGCATCGTCTCGCTCAATAACAGCGGTATCTCTATGTGCTAAGGCATCGTCTCTCTCTAATAGAGTTGCGTCTCTCCCATCAAGAGCTGTCACTATCAAGGCTCTAGCATGATCTCTCTCGAAGGTCATCAAACAAAGACTCTGCTCGAAGTACTGTGCTGAATACTGAATCATAACAGTGCTAGTACTAGGAGAATCTAAAAGAGCTGCTGGCAACCCAGTAAATGGCTTCTCCTCTATGTGGGAATCAATGTCCTCCATGGGCTTTCCGTCATCTAAATCAATACTCGGCACTGTGGATACTGCCACAGCCGATGAAGTCTCTGTCTCCATCCACGCAGAATACTCTGGCAGCCCGGATGGCTAACAAAAAAAGTAGCCATCTCACGCTGATCCCAACAAGCATACACCCAGGATCGGTCCTCTGCTGACAAGTGGTGAGATGCTAAACGCTGACCTAACGCCCCATCAAAATGATGAAAGTTCTAGAACTGGTCAAACTGTGACATCACGGCCAGTGGGTGGTAGGTAGTCATGCCCATCAAACCAGCCAGAGGGAGATATTCCATGCCAGGAGCGTGAGTAATGAAGCTATAGGGTGAGTAGAGCCCTGAGCATGGTAGGATGCCAAACGGATCTCTGATCCCTGCCAAGAAGACTGATCAAGACATAGCGTCTATACACTCCAATGGCTGAAAGGAGTAAGACATAGCTATATCATGGGTGAAGTAGTACCCGTGTCGATGAAAAGTGCCAATCGGTCTCAAATGTGACATAAACCACACGTACAACATGACCGAACTGCCTGTAAATACCCCTGCAGGGTAGGTGTTGCAAAATATGGCTGACCTCAGCGTCTCCGCCACAATCATCAGAATGATGGTATGACCCTCCCTGAGAGCTCTCAATGCCATGGTAACACTGATGTCCAGCTCATCCATATACCGTGGCATGTACACATACACCACTATGCACATTACAAATACATCTACTCAGGCTAAATGCCACTAATCCTCTAGTTCGGTGAAATCCCCAGAATACCGTGTATAGTTGTCCAATGAGCCAAATCTGTCTATCAGGAAATGCTGGGATAACATATGGCCGGATGTAATCTCATCCTCTACTACTCTATGCCGTAACCCGGTGAGGGTTATGAACTGTAGGTGCATATCTTCGACAGCCATGTGAGCGCAAGGTCTTTCTAAGGGCAAAGCCATCAACCGCTCATACTCCTCTAATGTAGGAGTCAACTCCTAGGTACTAAACTGAAAAACCTGTCTCTCCGGTATCCAATGCTCTAGCATACCCTCGACAAAGCCTGCGAGAACCTGAAACATCAGGATGGTCATCGAATGCTGTAATAGCTGATCTATAGTCACCCTATCTGTAGGTGACATACTATCATACCACGACCTTAGACGGGATGCTACCAATACTGGTAAGGTGTGATCTATACGGCTGACTGTCAAAGAAGACATCTGTGTAGGCCGTATCATAAGACCATCCAGGGGTCAATGCTGAATATCTCTGGACATATATATGCATGACATAATACATGCATGACAGATAATAGGTGGCAATATGATGTAGGGAATGGAAAATAGTACATACATTCCTAAGTACATCATCATCTAAATACATCATCTCTGTACAACTGAAAAATACGGGGAAATGGGGCACAATTGTCCAACAGCTAACAGAGGCTATCCAGGTGGGTCCCACCCCTCCGGCTCAGTCCAGTTCGAGTTGCAAAGGAGTTCTCACAAACTGAAAAGGCCAAATCAGGAATAAAAATGCTACGTGATTGAGCAAAATAACTTGGAATCCTAGTTTTCTCAGACCGAATTGTGAGTCTACATATCACTTATTTGTGTTCGCCCGAACACAGGGTACACTATGCCAATGATCTAAGCTGTTACAAGTCACCCTCGGCAATACCTTACGTAGGTCCAATGCCGCCAATTCAGGGTCGTCACCCTAATCTTTTCAAGAGTCCCCGGCGGGGGTATCACGCATGGTCCTCTGTCCAAATACAGATTCCCCGACGGGGGCATCACGCATTCTACAGTACACATCCCCAGTGGGGGAAACACTCATTCTTAAGTAATTTCCCCAGTGGGGGCATCACGCTTTTTCATGTGTCGAAGTACATATCCCCGGCAGGGGTGTCACGTATTTTTCGTTGATGCACAAGTCAGCGAAGGTCAAGCAACCTTGACAATTTACCTAACAGGGATATTATCTGGTGATATACATATCAGCGAAGGTCAGACAACCCTGATAACATAAACTGTTGGCAGTAACTCCGACAGAGCATTGATATGTCCTGGCGATACGAACCAGGAAGGATCATCCTCATCGGGGAGGACCTATGATGGAATATGTTATACATATCCTCAAACAGATAAGGATACATCCCCACAGAGTCTCTGATACGTGAGAGATACATCTTTAGTATAAAGTTTATATCAGTGATTCAAGACTTTGGTGATAACCTCAATGTCAACAATCCTAGAGATTCCTGGTAGCTGTGGATCGCACGTCCATCAGGCTGCTTATCTATTGCCATCCCCAGTAGAAGCAACAGGGAGCCGGCAATCTTCCCACCCTGTTGAAGAATAATTCAACAAATCATATGCATCATACATTTGCATCATGTGGCTGTACATGGCATCATGTTTATCTTGTTGCATTTCAAGTGTCTAAGATTCTTTATCTTATCAATGCCATTGCATTGCATGAATATGATAAAGAGGGGCATCTGTAGACACTCGAAATTTTTTGTATACTTATTACTAACATTGCAGGAGGGCATAATCGTCTTTCAGAGATAACCCTGGAAGACAGCTCAATTCAGTCCCGGAGATAACCTTGGGATATTCAGTATCACCATCTTAGTGATAACCCCGAGACATCCAGCTAAGATCCAAAAATACCACCAAAAGTTTCAACCTCAACCCCGGCGACAACACCGGGAGTTTCAATTTCAACCTCGGAGATAACCCCTAGGAGTGCAGTGCCAATACCAAAAAGCACACTGGAGAAGACAGTGTCATCTCGAAGATAACCCCGAGATACTTAGTCTCAGCCCCGGACAACATCGGGAAAGACAGCGTCAACTTCGGAGATAACCCCGAGGCATGCAGTTGTAATTGCAGTTGCATTTTCGGAGATAACCCCGAAAATGCTTGTTTCAAACCCATGCAATCAGCTTCAAACACTCAGCAAAAGCCCCAAGGCACTCATTCCACAAGTACAGAGATAACTCCGGGAAGTCAGGCACATCTCAGAAATAACTCTGAGGATAGTCAACACCTGCAGCAGTCCAATCTCAGAGATAACCCTGAGCAACGATCGCTAAAACAGCTCAAACCGGAGATAACCCCGGTGAAGGGCAGGACCGTTATTTTTCTATCACAAACCCACATCGCGCCATCTCAACAATCTCATATAGATATTTCTACACATCAATGTTCCACAAGAACCAAGGAAGTACAATCCTGAATGACTACTGCACAAGACAACACACCGGATAGAATTTGAAGCTTGAAAAGATAGGGTATGGTCCCATCTTCCTGACTTCTTACAACCTCTAATCCTATGTCATTGTGTAGCTTTCAACAACGGCGGTCTGAAATAGGTCTTGTACACCTCAATCGGATGCCCGGATTGTAGTTCTGAAAGTTCGAACGGACATCACAGTGCACACACTTTAAGATAGCGGGACCCGTAGAGCCCGGGGCACCCCAGGCAGCTGCAGGTACATCTGCGGCTACCTGTGGCTCCCCCTCTATAAATAGAGGGCTTGGGGTGGCCATTTGATAAGAAGAAAAGGTGAGGAAGCCCTGTCAAATTTGCTCTGTACAAACCCTAAATTGAGTGCTTTCTCATTTTAAACACTTGTAAGCTCACATATAGCTATATTTCTACTGGTGGGAGCCGAGTGTTCATCCCTTTCAAGTTATTGAAATCTTCTTTGGCAGCCCATTGTAAGCCTTCTTACACACTTTAAAGTCTTTTTCTTCATCTTTGCACACACCGTTCTTCACATTGAGAGTCGTGTTGCGTGTGTTTGCCCGGACTTCGGTCCGTGGCTTTTATTACTTTTTTATATTATATATATATATATATATATATATATATATATATATATATATATATATATATATACACACACACACACACACACACACACACAGGATCCTGTCCGGACTCCCGGACATGTCCTAAAATACGGACCCTATTTTTTTTAATTTTTTTTTACTTTTTTTTAAAAACAACAAAAAAAATATTTAATATTTTATGGAACTGAAATTTTTCCATAATACAATATTTTGGACGTGTTTTGAATACCTATACCAAAAAGTGGTGGTACAGTCTGCACAGACTGTACATACATATTTTGTTATACGTACCCAAATCACACCCAAAACACTGTATTATGAAAAAAATTTCAATTCCATAATTATTTATTTATTTTTTTTAGTTGTTTCAAAAAAAAAAGCAAAAAAAAAAGGTCCGTATTTTATAAAGTCTGGGATCCCGGACTGGATCCGGACTCTATATATATATATATTTATATTTTTGCCAGGCCTTGAGTTTACTTCGTGGCCTTTTATTGCTTTATTTACATTTCGTCCCCCTTGGAGTTTACTCCGTGGCGGTTGATCGCTTTTACTGCTTTATTTACATTTAGTCCCGCCTGGAGTTTACTTCGTGGCGGTTGACCGTATTTATTGCTTTATTTACATTTCTAATCCCTCATGGAGGTGCTTCGTGGTGGTTGATCATGTCTCTATAATTCTATTTATCGCTTTTATATATTTACATTTCCGATCCCCCATGGAGGTGCTTCGTGGTGGTTGATCAAGTCTGTATATATATATATATATATATATATATATATATATATATATATATATATATATATATATTTACAGCTTTTATATATATAACTGCTTACTGCTTTCATACAAATTGCGGTATCATGTGAGCCTAGGAATCATGTGATCACAGATTCAGTCTACTGAATCTAGATTCGGTTCCCGTGATGGACATTTTCAGCTGTAAGCAGCCTGTAAATTATTCATGGTGTTTGAATTTTCTTAGATGGCTCCCATGCCCACAAGGAGTTCGGAACTGCTTTGTACATTATTTCTCGAAGATTATTCGCATCTCAAAAAATAAAAAGCAATCAAGCCGAACACATAATAAAATAGAAGTATCAAAGGCCTCAATTACTATTGAGCATAAGGGTTTGAAAAACCTCTTTTTATAAAACATCACTGCTCTATCTTGTTTAAAACTGAATTTTTACACAAATTCAAAACCCTTTGTATATAGGTGCGAACGAGGCATAGCACTACTTCCAAATAACAGCACATTGACCCACACACACACACACACACACATTCATATAACTGTTTCTTGAAAAGTGGCGGTCACCGTGGTAACATGGATGTCGGGGGGTGCCTAACGCCTTCCCTCCGCATAAGCAAGTCCCTGAACCCTAATGAATCTCGGTTTCACAGACCCGTTTAGCAGTGTCACATCACTGGTCAATGTGCAAACCTTTTCTTGGTTGTGTTGGTACAACCAGTTAAAAAATCAAATGGCGACTCTTATAATCAAATCGTCGACATATAAATGTCGGACCTTTTCACAACTTATTTTTTTAAACAAATCTCACCTAAAATTAGAACACCAAAGAACAAGAACAGAGAAGGGACAAATAAAATCCCGACGTCGATAGTGCACAAGGAGCAAGTGTGCTCAAGTGAATTATTGTAATTCAAATTTGATAGAATCTGTTTTGTAACAAGGGTCAATTTAAAGAAATAAAAGTGAGTCTCCAATACTTGTTGGTATTGGACGTGGACTAGACTATTATTATAGAAGGTAATAGCTGAACCAAGTAAAAAATTTTGGTGTTGATTTTATTATTTGCTTTACTTTAATTTCTCACAAAAGCTTGTTAATTGACTTAATAATTAAAATTTAAATATTTGCATTGTTTTAATATAAGTTTTTAACACCAAGTATTTTTCTCTAAGTTATAGTTTCAGCAAGATATTTTCATAAAATCAAATAGTCAATTCGGTAGGCCATATTCATTCAACAAGCTGCATTCATCGATATAGTAGGCTATATTCTATAGTTTGGCTTAAAGTTTAAAAATTTGTCATAGTTTATTCTCACACTTATTCAACCCCTCTTCTAAGTGTGCGTTATCTGAATTTCATTTGGTATCAGAGCTTGGCTCTACTTATTTGGTCTTAAAGGTGACTTGTAGGGAAAGATTCTGACATGGCACAGTTCGGAAACAACAATCAGGAAGGTCAATCAACCAATAGACCTCCTTTGCTGTATGGAACAGAAAATTACGACTTCTGGAAATTCTGAATGAGGATCTACCTCAAAAGAGATCCTTGGGAATGGTGGGTTGTGGAAAACAGACCAGTTATTCCAAGAAAAGATGACGACACTCCAAAGACTTTGCTAGAGATGGACTCAACTGAAACTTTCATGGTTTCCTATGATTCAAGGGCTATGAACATACTACTTAGTGGCATGGTACAATCCGAGATTGACAAAGTCTCCTCATACAACACAGCTAAGGAAATTTAGGACACTCTAGTTGTGTGCCATGAAGGAACATCAAAGGTTCGAGAAGTTAAACTAAGCATGTTCATGCATGATTATAAAATGTTCAAACTCGAGAAAGATGAAACTATAAAGATGTCTCAAGCAAGGTTCCTTGTTCTTCTAAACTCCTTAAAGCTACTGGACAAATCCATTCCACAAAGTGAGATTAACCGTAAGTTACTTCGAGTTATTCCCAAGAAGTTTGCTTCTAAAATTACTACTCTTCAAGATTCCTCTACTATTTCTACTATGGATACACTAACTCTTTTTGGTGAACTTGAGGAATATGAACATCAGCTAAAGAGGTATGATGATGAGGAGGAAACTCCTTGAAGAAAGGTGTTAGCTCTTAATATAGGATATGAAGAAGAGTTTAATGATGATTCGGATGAAGAGATAGCCATGATGTCAAGAAGACTCAAATGACTTCTACAAAGGAAGAATAAACGAAAGAATACCTTCAACTTGAATAAAGCCAAAGGAAAGCAAACCGAGGAGACATGTTTTGAATGTGGACGTCCAGGGCACTTCAAGAAGGATTGCTTTCAACTAAAGAACAAAGGCAAAACAGGCTTCAAGGATAATAAGAGAAAAAAGGCAATTGTCACCTGGAGTGATGAAGAAGAATCTGAAGTTGAGGTCGATGCTATGGATGAAATAGCTCAAGTATGCTTCATGGGAATAGAAGGTGAATCAAACAAGGTATCCAGTTTTGAGTTTAATTCTTTGAAACAAGAAAATGATAAATTAAAAGAAAAGAATGCATATTTGAAAGACTTGGTAAATACATTAATGAGTGAAGTAGACTCTTTAATAGATGAAAATAAAGATATTGAAAAGGAATCTACATGTAAAGAAAAGGTTTTGATTGCTAAAATTGATTATTTAGGTAATTATAACAAAATACTTTTCAATAAGGTAAATGTTTTTAATAATGAAGTCCAAAAATTGACTAATGAACTAAAAATGAGAGATGTGTGTATTGATGCATTTAGTGATAAATCACCTATTAAAACCTTTCCTAATAATGAACTTCAAAAAAAATAGATTCAGTAAAATCATCTCTTGCTAAATTCGTTCAAGGTGAAGAAAATTTAAATGTCAAATTGGGTAAACAAAGACCTAGTTTTGGAGACAAGGAATTAGTTATAATTCTATGCATAAAAAGAGTAATATGAAAATGCTAAAATCAAAATCATATTTTAGATTAAATTATTGTTCTCCTTTCACAACATGTAGAAATTGTGGTATTAAAGGTCATTTGGACATAAACTGCTTTAAGAAAAATAAGATTAAAAAGGTATGGGTTAAAAAGGATGATTTACGTGCAACTCACATTAAAAGGACCCAAAAAGATGTGGATACCAAAAGGATGAATTATTTTTTCTTGACAAGTATGTCTCAAGGCAAGGGTTCCATTTCAAAAATGGATTCTTGATAGTGGATGCTCACGTCACATGACTAGTGACAAATCAAAGTTCGTGGAGCTAAAAATCAAGAAGAAAAATGGTACAATTACATTTGAAGATAATCGAACCTGTGCAATAATCAGAAAAGGTAAAATAGGAAATGGTAAGGTAAACATTGATAATGTACATCTTGTTAATGGACTTGAATTTAATCTTATTAGTATCAGTCAATTAATGGATAATGGTCACCAAGTTAGTTTTGATAAAGAAAAATGCACTATTTCCCATGGTACTAACAATATTACTCTAATTGCACAAAGAGAAGGAAATATATATATTATTGATTTTGAGCAACAAAATGAAGAACTATGTCTTATATCTGTACAAGATGAGGATAATTTGTGGCCCAAGAGGATGGGACATGTTCATATGGATTTAATCAAGAAATTATACTCAAAGAATCTTGTCAAAGGGTTGCCAAAAATAAAGTATGAAAAGAAGGGAATTTGTGTTCCTTGTCAACTCGGGAAACAAGTAAGAACATCGTTTACGGCAAAGAACATGGTATCAACTTCTTCTCCTTTACAACTACTTCATCTTGATCTATTTGGACCAGAAAGACATCCTAGTATAAATGGTAAGTTTTATGCATTTATAATAGTAGATGATTTCTCTAGATATACATGGGTATTATTTTTGAGAACTAAAGATGAAGTATTTAAGGAATTTGAGAAATTAATAAGAAACTTGGAAACAAAATATAGTCTCAAACTTGTAAAGATAAGAAGTGATCATGGTACTGAATTTCAAAAAGACTTTATAATATTTTGTGATCACAAAGGAATCAGTCATGAATTCTCAGCCCCTAGAACCCCTAAACAAAGTAAAGTTGTAAAAAGAAAGAATAGGACATTACCAAAAACAGCTAGAACTTTATTACAAGAAAGTAAACTTCCTAAAAAGTTTTGGGCCGAATCTGTAAATACTTCTTGTTATGTTTTGAATAGAGTACTTAATCGTCCAATAATTTTGAAGACTCCTTATGAACTGTTAAATAATAAGATTCCTAATATAAGTTATTTCAAAGTTTTTGGATCTAACTATTTTATTCTGAATACTAGTGATAACCTAAGAAAATTTGATGCTAAATCTTATGAAGGAATTTTCATTGGGTATTCACAGAATAGTAAAGCATATCGTGTATTTAATATTAACAAGATGTGTGTTGAATAATCTGTTCATATTACTTTTAATGAAGCTCACAATGATCTTCCAAAAGAAAGAGATAAGGATGCAGGCAATTTGGAGATCTTAGTGAATCCAGCACACCAAAAAAGTCAATTTAGCCAACCAAATGGACAAATCCAGCAAGCTGAATTTGAAAATGCACAAGAAGTGGAACAAAGAACAACACAAGAGCTTGAAGTTGATATTCCTCAACAAGTAGAAGAAATACATGATGTGCAAATACCAAAGACTGCGAGATATCTCAAGAACCATCCACCAGAAAACATCATTGGAGATATAAACAAAGGAATCACTACAAGGAGAGGATTGCAAAATCAATGTGCATTTTTTGCATTCCTATCATAAGTTGAGCCAAAAAGTGCTAAGGAAGCTATTCTAGATGAAAGTTGGCTAATGGCAATGCAAGAAGAACTTCAACAATTTGAACGATGCCAAGTCTGGGAACTTATGCCCCCTCCTAAAGATGTCTCTATCATTGGAACAAAGTGGGTATTCAAGAACAAGCTTGATGAGCATGGCACAATCACTCGTAACAAAGCAAGGTTAGTGGCCCAAGGATACAATCAACAAGAAGGGATCGACTATGAAGAAACTTACGCCCAAGTTGCTAGACTGGAGCCCATCCGAATCTTGTTAGCATTTTCCTGTTACAAGAAGTTCAAGCTTTATCAAATAGATGTAAAGAGTGCCTTCCTCAGTGGATACATCAATGAAGAGGTATAAAATAGCCTCCAGAATTTGAACATGAGAGGTATCCAAACCATGTCTACAAGCTAAAGAAAGCTTTCTATGGGCTAAAGCAAGCTCCAAGGGCATGGTACGAAAGGTTGAGTAAGTACTTACTTTCAAATGGTTTTATTAGAGGAAAAATTGTTTCTACATTATTTATTAGGCATGAAAATAAAGATATTATTATTGTACAAATATATGTAGATGATATAATCTTTGGTGCTACTAATGATTTCCTTTGTGAATGGTTTTCTAAGTGTATGCACAAGGAATTTGATATGAGTTTAATGAGAGAACTTAACTACTTTTTGGGACTTCAAATCGAGCAAATAAAGGAAGGGATGTTGTAAGACCCCAAATTTTATAAAATGAAAGTATTCAATTTTCTTATAATTATTATTCTATTTAATAAATGGTTAAATTGATTAAAGGTTAAAGTTAAGGGTGATATTTGAAAATTTTAC
This sequence comes from Panax notoginseng, assembly GCA_016801055.1. NCBI lineage: Eukaryota > Viridiplantae > Streptophyta > Magnoliopsida > Apiales > Araliaceae > Panax > Panax notoginseng. The sequence continues at coordinate 134,031,158 of CM029016.1, forward strand.
AAAGTAAGCAAGTTGATATAAAATATTTATTGTGTCGGAGAATATTATTTTTGTCAGGGAATATCTGTACGACGACACCATCATTGGTGGACCCCACAACGAAATAACTTTCGGAGTTAGAAAACGATAAAAATATCTTTTTATAAAAATAACGGCGAAAGTTTTACCGTTAAACTGTTGAAATACCCGGTAATAAAAGTACAGTAACACGCGTGGTGGCATTGTAGTACATGGTATTGATTATTGATGCTTACGTAAGAAGCTACTCAATTTATTCAATTATTGCAACAGTAATTGCTGCATAGTATCTCATATTATTGATTTAATTATTGTCACAGTATCATCTGTATTATATTTTATATTATTAAATTAATAATTGAGACGACAAAGTTATTTATATTATTATTTATAATATTGATGATGTCTAGAAAGTTCTATCGAGGAAAGGGGTTCGGTCACCTAATTACGCGCCAATAAGGAGAAATTCTTATCGAAAAGCCCTCTCTTTCCTGGGAATGATCTGGTTGTTAAATATTGTGGGTTATAATATTAACGATGAATAATTGTTGAAATATTAAAAATGTGTTTATTAAAGATAAATGATTTGTGGTAAATATTTATTTAATTTTTGATATAAATATAGGGATTCGTTATGAGGCGTTTGTTGTAAGTTTGACTTAGTATTCTATGGGAAGATTTACTAATTTTATGGACTGACGGTGGTGGTTTTAATAGTAAATCAATCTGAACCGTCGATGGTGGTTTTAAGAGTAAATCAATCTGGACCGTCGGTGGTGGTTTTAAAAGTAAATCAATGTGGACCGTCGGTTGTGGTTTTAATAGTAATCAATATGGACCGTCCGTTCTAATAGTAAATCAATCTGGATCGTCTGTGAATCAGTTACTATTTAGTCCATTCTCCTATAAATAAAATCTTAATGCTTCTTTCATTCTCACCAATTCACTGAGACTCACAAGAGAAACTACAGAGAGAGAAACTTTAGAGAGCAAGAAGAAGAGTATTCTGCTACTTCACTATTGCAGTAACCAGTCTTCTACTAAGGTAAGGGATATTATTTGTTGTATTCGTAAGGGATGTTATTTTCGTATGGTAAGAAGTATTATTTCTTTCGTATTCATAAGGAATATTATTTTTCATATTCATCCTTTAATATGTGGGAATAACCTATCTACGCGGATTACGTACCGCATGACAGGTGAAAATCCATTTGCAATTTCGTACGTTATTTCTTTTCAAATTCTTAAATCTAAACTTACTATGGTAAGTATTGCTTCTATAATCCCTTAAATTAGTGGAATATCATTGAGTTTTGCGCTTTATCTAGTATCGTTTCATTGGAATATTGATCTGAACTTTCTTATTAAATATTAATATTTTCACCTGGACACTATTCATGGGTTACTATTCACTTATATATTATTCACTCGGGTATTCAGGGTACTTTTCATACTGGAGTACTATTCACGAGTTACTATTCACTCGGATACTATTCACTCAGGTATTTGGGGCATTTTTCATGTTGGGATACTATTCACGACAAAAATGTTAATTTCTTTTCTGTACAAGATTATTTTTGATACATGGATATTATTCTTGAATTTTACTTCACAAAACAGTATCATGTTGACAATTTAGATATTTTTAAACTCTAGATAAATTTAAAGTCTTTAATATTTATCTTGATCTCGTTTCATTGAATTCTTATATCATTGTCATCATCCTCATGCTTATATTATGATAAAAGTCATCTTTGGCCTGTAGTGCATAGATGAACTGTTGATTGGTATAATTATGACCAGGGATTATTCGGTGTAATCATGACCTGTAATGTTACAAATGATGTGGTAAAAGTTCTCATTGGCCCGTAGTGCATTGATGGACAGTTGTTGGTATGATTATGACTAGGGATTATTCAATATGATCATGACCATTGGTAAAAATACGAATATCCTTGGCCCGTAGTGCATGGATAATTTGTGGTTTTGATACTAATGAATATCTTTGGCCTGTAGTGCATGGATGATTCGATGATGTGGTTTATTTATTAAGTTGAGTCTCAGCAATAAAATTGATGATAAACTTTTTAAATCATAGAAAATAGTAGATATCATGCTCTACTTGACTCTTCTAATGGATTGTTTGTTCCGCTACAGTTAAACTTGATGTTTATTATATTTTATCAGTTTAACACTGTTAAAGGCTAACAATAATTTATTCTGCATTATCTTAGTCATAATATTCTTTAATAGGCTAGTTGAGCTCACCCTTTTCTTTCACTGTTCTCTTTAGGAAATGAGAACATAGTCGGGACTAGTCGGGGAATGTAGTGATGGTCTGTGATGGTTGTTTTAGTAGTCCTCACTATTTAGTGTGACAATAAATGTAATGAGAAATGAATTTGAGTTTGGATATTGTCTATGAGATAATATTCGTGTAAAAACTCAGCTATGTTTTGTCGTATTTTACACGGCAGTTGTATTAATTGAGTTTGTATTTGAATTTTGTACCATGTATTTGGCGACCCAAGATGGGTGATGTATACCTGTTTTGGGGGTGTCACAGTTGGTATCAAAGCTTAGGGATATGATCACCGGCTGAGATGTGAGACTAGAACTAGGAGGGGAAAGACGGGTAATTCCATCGCTAGTATGACCTACTTAAGTTTATTTGTTATTTTATTGGTCGGTCAGAGTATAGGGATAATATGTGGCATGTAAATTAACCCTTGTTTTGTGACAGTGTTTGAGAATGGCATCTGAAAATGTTGAGATAAGCAATGAAGCACATGCGACTGTTGAGTCACTGACGATCAATAACCAGGATAATGTGCAATAAGAAGGCAATAATCCTCGTGTAAACAATAACACCGACCAAATGACAAACGATGGTATGTTTAGGAACTTTTTAGAATTTATGCAAAACTAAACAAGAGAGACTCCTATTCAAAATGTAGGTAGAAACACTGGCAACTCTCGGATGGTCACTGCTAAGCAGTTCAAGGAGCTAGGACCACCAGAGTTTTTGGGAAAGCCAGAACCACTTAAGGCAGAGACGTGGATAAAGCAGACCAAGATATTTAATGTCTTGGGATGCTCCGAGGATCAAAAGGTTCCTTTTTGCCACCTTCATGTTGAGAGGAGAGGCAGATTACTGGTGGGAATCAGTAAAACGTACTCAGCCTGCCTCACTCAAAATGTCTTGGGAGAAGTTCCAAGAACTGTTCAACGACAAGTACTTTCTTGAAAGTATTCGTCACATGAAGAAGGTGGAGTTCATCAAGCTAGAGCAAAACAATATGATTATTTCGCAGTACGAAGCTAAGTTTGCCGAGTTGTTCCGGTTTGCATCCCATTTGGTTGATAATGAGGAGAGAATGACACGAATATTTCTGCGAGGGTTGAAACCCAAAATACGTCAATACCTCATTTCTCACAAACTGTGTTTGTATTCAGATGTTGTAAATAGGGCTCAGTTATTGGAGCACGATAATGAGTCAACCCAACCAAGAGAGACTAGCCGACAAAGCGATAATAGCAGTTGTAGCAGTCATCAAAGCGGTGACAACAAACGTGGAGGAAATCAACAAGCCAGAAATAGTAACCACTTCGGTGGTAATCATGGCCAAGACAATCAGAGTGGAAATTTTAAAAAGAGGAGGTTCAATAATGATGGAAAGACGTCAGCACCAGCACCCATTTTCAAGGAAGGAGAATGACCACCGATCGTATGATTCAAATGCGGAGGGGAAGGACACATCAGTCCAAACTGCACGATGCAATCCAAAGCGTGTTACAATTGCGGAAGAGAAGGTCACCTAGCTCGATTTTGTCATATAGTGAAGTCAAGTCCAGCTGGGATGGTGACGCCAAAGGATGTCCTAGACAAGTTAAAATCGGTAGTTTAAGAGAGAGCATTTTTTATAACGAGTAACCCGAATGAAGTTATCACGGGTAAGCTAAACATAAAATCTTACAAAGTCTATACCTTATTCGATACGGGTTCTACCCACTCTTATATTTCTCCCACTTGCGCTCAAAGTTTAAATTTAACTCCGAAAAAATTAGACTTTGACTTATTTGTTGAAACTCTGTTAGGAGAAACCTTCGTTACATGTACTATTTATAAGTCTTATTTGATTCAAATTGGCAACCGCATATTACCGGCAATCTTATCTCTTTGAAAATGCTTGCATTCGATGTGATTTTAGGAATTGATTGGTTAACTACTCATCATGCAAGAAATTGATTATTTTCGTAAGGTTGTTAGCTTTCATATTCCTAACCGACTTATTATGCGAATTCAAGCAACCAAACCACTAAAGTCGATCACTGTTATATAAAGCCATAAAGCTATTCGTTTATTGAAAAACGGATGTCAAGCTTTCTTAGCCTATGTCACAAATTTAAATAAAAATATGTCAGATTGAAATGATATTCATATTGTTAACAAATTTTTTGACGTATTCCCCGAAGAACTTCCTAGCCTACCCAGAGCGTGAAATCGAATTTTGTATCGACCTTAAACTCATTTCTAATCAAATATTTCTTGACCCAAAACGAACGTAACATGCGCCAAAGACTTTGGCTCGAGCTGTTGAAGATTACGATAATACCATTCAATACCATCCTAGAAAAGTAAACGTGGTAGCTGACGCATTGAGTGGAAGATCGTATGCGTTTATCATGAGTGTGATATTGTTAAAACCGAGACCCATTTAGTACGACTTACAAAAGATAAAGATAGAGTTAAAGACTCTAAGAACCTACATGAAGATAGCGAATATACGATTAGAATTGACTTTAATCGATAAAGTTAAAGCCGCTCAAGCTACACACCCGGAGCTGATGAATGTGAAGAAGAAGGTGCAAGAAGGCGTTATTCTAGAAGCAAAAATCGACGAAGAGAGGAATTCTCAACCCTCGATTTTATTGGTCTATTTGAAATCCTTGAGTAGGAACTGTGGCCTATTGACTCGCTTTACCGCCAAGTATGTCGCGTGTTCATAACGTTTTTCACATATCGATATTACGTAAATATGTGGATGATTCGAACCATATTATTGAATTAGAACCGGACGAGATAACTAAAGATTTAACGTATGAGAAGGTACCTGTCAAGATCTTGGATAAGAAGGACCATATTCTACGCTTCAAGGTTATACCTCAAGTCAAAGTTTTGCGGAGAAACCACGATATTGAGGAAATGACATGGGAGTTAGAATCTGAATGAAATCAAGGTATCCTCACCTCTTCGGCATACCAGGTACGTACGTAAATTTCGAGGGTAAAATTTCATAAGGAGGGGAGATTGTAAGACCCCGAATTTTATGAAATGAAAGTATTCAATTTTCTTATAATTATTATTCTATTTAATAAATGATTAAATTGATAAAAGGTTAAAGTTAAGGGTGATATTTAAAAATTTTGCAAAGTAAACAAGTTAATATAAAATATTCGTTGTGTCGGGGAATATTCGTTTGGTTGGGAAATATTCTTTTTGTCAGGAAATATTTGTATGATGACACCATCATTAGTGAACCCCACAACGGAATAACTGTCGGAGTTAGAAAATGATAGAAATATCTTTTTATAAATATTTACCTTTAAACTGTTGAAATACCCGGTGGTAAAAGTACAGTAATACGCGTGGTTGTATAGTAGTACACGGTATAAATTATTGATACTTACGTAAGAAGCCGCTCAATTTATTCAATTATTGAAACATTAATTGTTGCATAGTATCTCATATTATTGATTCAATTATTATCACAGTATCATCTGTATTATATTTTATATTATTAAATCAATAATTGATACGACAAAGTTATTCATATTATTATTTATAATATTGGCGATGTCTAGAAAGTTTTGTCGAGGAAAGAGGTTTGATCACCTAATTGCGCGCCAATAAGGAGAAATCCTTATCGGAAAGCCCCCTCTTTCTTGGGAATAATCTGGTTGTTAAATATTATGGGTTATAATATTAATGATGAATAATTGTTGAAATATTAAAAATATATTTATTAAAGATAAATGATTTGTGGTAAATATTTATTCAATTTTTGATATAAATATAGGGATTCGTTATGAGGCGTTTGTTGTAAGTTTGACTTAATATTCCATAGGAAGATTTACTAATTGTATGGACCGTCAGTGGTGGTTTTAATAGTAAATTAATCTGGACCGTCGATGGTAGTTTTAATAGTAACTCAATCTGGACCGTCGATGGTGGTTTTAATAGTAAATCAATCTAGACCATCGATGGTGGTTTTAATAGTAAATCAATCTGGACTGTCGGTGGTGGTTTTAATAGTAATCAATCTGGACCGTCGGTGGTAGTTTTAAAAGTAAATAAATATGGACCGTAGGTTGTGGTTTTAATAGTAATCAATATGGACCGTCCGTTCTAATAGTAAATCAATTTGGACCGTCCATAAACCAGTTACAATTTACTCGATTCTCCTATAAATAGAAGCTTAATTCTTCTTTCATTCTCACCAATTCACTGAGACTCACGAGAGAAACTACAAAGATAGAAACTTTAGAGAGCAAGAAGAAGAGTATTCTGCTACTTCACTATTGCAGTAACCAGTCTTCTACTAAGGTAAGGGATATTATTTGTTGTATTCGTAAGGGATGTTATTTTTGTATGGTAAGGAGTATTATTTCTTTCGTATTCATAAGGAATACTATTTTTCGTATTCATCCTTTAATATGTGGGAATAACCTATCTACGCGGATTATGTACCGCATGACAGGTGAAAATTCATTTGCAGTTTCATATGTTATTTCTTTTCATATTCTTAAATCTAAACTTACTATGGTAAGTATTGTCTCTATAATCCCTAAAATTAGTGGAATATCCTTGAGTTTTGCACTTTATCCAGTATCGTTTCATTGGAATATTGATCTGAACTTTCTTATTAAATATTAATATTTTCACCCGGGGTACTATTCATGAGTTACTATTCACTTAAATATTATTCACTTGGGTATTCGGGGTACTTTTCATACTGGGGTACTATTCACGAGTTACTATTCACTCAGGTATTCGGGGCATTTTTCATGTCAAGGTACTATTCACGACAAAAAAAATTGATTTCTTTTCTGTCCAAGATTATTTTTGATACATGGATATTATTCTTGAATTTTACTCCACAAAACAGTATCATATTGATAATTTGGATATTTTTAAACTCCGGATAAATTTATAGTCTTTAATATTTATCCTTGATCTTGTTTCATTGAATTCTTATATCATTGTCATCATCCTCATGCTTATATTGTGATAAAAGTCATCTTTGGCCCGTAGTGCATAGATGAACTGTTGATTGGTATAATTATGACCAGGGATTATTCGGTGTAATCATGACCTGTAATGTTACAAATGATGTGGTAAAAGTCCTCATTGGCCCGTAGTGCATTGATGGACAGTTGTTTGTATGGTTATGATCAGGGATTATTCGGTATGATCATAACCATTGGTGAAAACACGAATATCCTTGGCCCGTAGTGCATGAATAATTTGTGGTCGTGATACTAATGAATATCCTTGGCCTGTAGTGCAGGGATGATTTGATGATGTGGTTTATTTATTAAGCTGAGTCTCAGCGATAAAATTGATGATAAACTTTTTAAATCATAGAAGATAATAGATATCATACTCTACTTGACTCTTCTAATGGATTGTTTGTTTCGCTGCAGTTAAACTTGATGTTTATTGTATTTTATCATTCTAACACTGTTGAAGGCTAACGATAATTTATTCTACATTATCTTAGTCATAATATTCTTTAATGGGCTAGCTGAGCTCACCCTTTTCTTTCACTGTTCTCTGTAGGAAATGAGACCATAGTCGGGATTAGTCGGGGAATGGAGTGATGGTCCGAGATGGTTGTTTTAGTAGTCTTCACTATTTAGTGTGATAATAAATGCAATGAGGAGTGAATTTGAGTTTGGATATTGTCTATGAGATAATATTCGTGTAAAAACTCAGCTATATTTTGTCGTATTTTACATGACAATTGTATTAATTAAGTTTGTATTTGAATTCTGTATCATGTATTTGGCGACCCAAGATGGGTGATGTATACCTATTTTGGGGGCGTCACAGATATATATTCATCAAACCAAATATACAAAAGAGCTACTTAGAAGGTTTGGTTTTGAAGGATCCAATTCAAAGGCTACACCAATGAGCACTTCAATAAAGCTTACATATGATGAAAAAGGTATAGATGTAGAAGTAACAAAATATCGAGGTATGATTGGCTATCTATTATATTTAACTGCATCTAGACTGGATATAATGTATAGTGTATGTCTGTGTGCATGTTTTCAGGCAAAACCTAAAGAATCACACTTACAAGATGCTAAAAGAATTTTTAAATATTTAAGTGGTACTATTAATTTGGGGTTATTTTATCCACTTTGCAATTATTTTTAACTAATAGGCTATTCAGACGCTGACTATGCAAGATGCCAAATTGATTGAAAAAGTACCAGTGGTGCTTGAACATTTTTAGGTCACAGTCTTGTTACGTGGCACAGTAAAAAGCAAACTTCGGTGGCTTTATCAACCAATGAGGGTGAATATCTAGCTGCAGGGAGTTGTTGCTCTCAAATTTTATGGTTAAAACAAACTCTATGTGACTTTGATGTTTTATGTGATAATGTGCCTATTTACTGTGATAATTCTAGCACTATTGACATTTCAAAGAATCCTGTTTTGCATTCACGCACAAAACATATAGAGGTTAGGCATCATTTTCTAAGGGATAATGTTTCAAAAGGTTTAATTAAATTAATTTTTATTCCAACAGAAAAACAATTGGCTGACATTTTTACTAAACCATTTATTGAAGAAAGGTTTTGCATGTTTAAAAGAGAACTTGGAATGTGCATGGTATAAAATGATCACATACTACAAATAGTTTGTTTATGAAAAAATTCTGGATCTATTTTACTTCAAAAATTCCTCTTTGGAAAAACTTTTTACTTCTTGTGAAATTTTTGCTATGCTTTTTCCCCTCACTAGGGCATATCCCCGATTGGTTCAACAATTGTACATAAATTTAGAGTGTAATGGGAATTGTTATACGTCCTTTGTGAAGGGAAAGTCTCTGTTCTTCACAGTTGTTGATTTTGGAAGTATTTTTGATATTCCTTCTTCTGGTCCTTGTCCTTTTACTCTTAAAGGTGCTGCTAATATACCCTTTCCTCCCCTCGAGCAACTTCATACTGTGATGAATGATTCATCTTTGACTACTCTATTTACCCCCAAAACCGTTGATGTATGTCCACTTGCATGTGGCTTGCATAAACTGCTTCGTTACAATCTGTATTCCCGAATTGGTGGTGGAGTAGATTTCACTTATCAAGATCTTGTGGTTGTTGCTATGATTTTAAAAGGTGTTATGTTTAATTATTCTCTTATGATGTTATCCCACAAGATAAGTTGTATTCGTCAAGTCAAAGACTGTCTGCCTTATGGGTTATTTCTGACAACAATGTTTTAGCATTTCAAAATCTACCTTGATGATGAAATTGTAGTGTCACACAATGAATTCATTGATTCTGCTAATTTAAAACAATCTCGTATCTCATTTGTTGATGACTTATTTGTTCGAATTGTTCCTGATCCTATTCCTACTCCAACGAGTTCTATTTCGACCGATTTACCATATGATAATCCTACTTCTTCTACTCTTCCTACTTCATCAGTCTCATCTCCAGAGGTAATCGATATGTTGACTTAAATTCTAAAAAATCAAGAGCTTATGCATTTTGATATTCTTGATGTTAAATACAAGCTTTTGGTTTTAGAAAAAGGAAAACTGTCTATTCGGGCAAATGATTTGAACAAATGTTTTTCTCAAATTGAAGACGAATTTATTGATTTACAAGCTGGTTTTGAGTTGCACACAATGGCTATGGTTGAGTCTCTTCACAGGAAGATTAACAGAAATTCTTGTCAACTAAGTTAGGAACTGAAGTTTGTTAGTTATCAAATTGGAGAATTTACTGATTTTATTGCTCATCGAATGACTGATGTTGGTAGGCAGCTGCATTTTGGTAGAATGCACTCTCTAGTCCCGGAATGGCCTCGATGTAATTGGATGGCCGAGTACATTGGCGATTTTCTTGACCTACCTCTACCCAATGAGACCTTTATTCCTCGTTCTCCTAGGTTTGCTCATGAATTTTCTATGGAAGAAAGGATTCATCGTCTTCTCCATTGTCCCTATTTCATTTCTCATCCTCTGCCTGTGATACACGTTGACGATATTGATATCTGATGATCTTTTTGCTGATGACAAAGGGGAAGATAATACCAACTGCTATGAAGAAGTATTGGACTGATTTTGGATTTTGTTAATTTTTTTTAAAGTTTTTGATGGGTTGTTTAAAAACGATTTGGCTGGAACCAGTATTAGATATTATGTTGCTTAATTTGCTATATTCTATTTTGTCTAATATTTGTTATAGCTAACAATCTTGCAGGATAAATTATGCATAAACAAAAGGCAGGATAATCTGGATTATGTTTGTTTCTTTCTGAAAATTTTAAATATGCATGAACTCAGGGGGAGTTATAATTTTTAGTGTTGTCATCATCAAAAATGGGGAGAATGTTGACTTGTTAATATTTTAACCTATTTGTTTTGATGATGACTTGATATTTTGGACTAATTTGTTTATTATGAAATTTCAGGAAGTTGTCGAAAAGGATTGTTGTCTAAAGACTATGAAGATTTGAGTCCTAAGGATTTTATGTAAGGTCATTGCAAATATTTGATTTTTTGATACAAGGCTCTAGGAAATTTTATGTGTGCATTAAAATGTGATTAAATATTTTGTACATGCCTAAGAATTTTTATGCTAACTGTTATTATATATGGTTAGTATTTATATATTATGCATGCGTAAAAATTAAATTATCTTATTGTCCGGTTTAGATGATTTACTGCCAAGAGTCTCCTGATTATTTAAAATAATGATGCATGTGCAAGTTGATGTAGGAAACTTAAAGGTTGTTTTTAAGAAATGATCAAGAGTCATGATTGCTATAACCTCGGTACTTTCATATCTTGTATATCCTGATTTGTTACACTTTTACACTCCTACATTAATGCCATGATATCTTTTGTTTCGGAATTGATATACCAACTTGATATGTGGTGGCAGACTTTGTTAAGTGGAATTGAAAAAGTCTAAACTCTAAGTGTTTTGTATCTGTCAATTTCTTTTTGGATTACTGTTGAAAGAGTCCAACATATATTTGTAACTACCAAAGATAATTGAATTTGTCATTCCTTAGCCATTAACGGATGTATTTTTGGAACGTTACTTATTTGTTGGCAACGTAAATATTTTCTATACAACGGAATTGTTTTATGGAGCAACGGTAATATATTTTCTGGGCTATGAAAGAAGAACTGAAATCAGTGATTAAAGTGCAACACTTGAATTAATCTTTGCACTCATACACTTGAAAAGCTATTCCATTATTCTTGGTGCAAAATTTCCAGCTGCTGTGCAATTATATTCAGATTATTTATCAACTATTTTCGTGAGCTTCATATTGGTGATATCTCTTTTATTACTTGATCATTGCATTCATTAGTTGGGCGTTGCATTGTTAAGTTACTTATTTGCTTTGATCATTAGACCTCTATATTTGTAATCTTATATTTTTAGACATAGTGTTGTCTAAAGGAATTTAATCCAGATGGATTAAGATTTTATTACAAACAGGTTGAAGGAAGCATAGGTGCTTAAAGAGTGCATTGGTGTATGTAGACACTCAAAATTTTTTGCATACCTGTTACTAACATTGCAGGAGGGCAGAATCGGCTTGCCAATTTCAGTATTTCAGTATTTCAGTCTTATCCATTTGGCTTTTCGAAATAAGGTCCGAAGCAATACTGAAATTGGCTCTGAAGTAGCTATTATGTAAATGGCAAGCCGAAAATGCGAATCTAGCAACCCCAAACGTCGATCCAAGTAACTTTTGTCCCAATTCCTACAAAACAACGTAAAACAAGCATTAATAGAAACAAACACGAATAGAAACAAACACTTAAAAACATCCAAAAGATTAAGCTTAAACGCATTCAATTCATGGGTATAAAACTCACTCATCAGATCCCAACACCTCTTGGTTCTCAAGAAGTTGGCTTAACCACTGTACCAAAGGAGGCTTGGTCTTTTTCTAAAGTTCCCACTTAGTTTGCAATTATTTGTTGGGTAAAATGAAGTATGTAAGCTATCTTCCCATATACTCCCTCTGTCCCAAAATAAACGTTCTAATTGGTTTCGACACGCTAATTAATAATTTTTTCTTTTACTTAAATTACCCTTTTGATTACTTATTGAAGTATTTCTTCAATTTTCTATGACACCAATAATTACATTTTTTCCCATCATTTAATTCTCTAGATACATTTTTTTTGTAACTCTTACATTCTCAATAAGTACATTAAATAGAAAAAGATGTTATAGTGAAATTGGTATAATATATACTAGTTTCCAATATAAACGTTTTCACATTTATTCAGCTTCCAATAAAAATTAGTAAAAAGATTACGAGTCTATAAGAAGAAGAATATGATAGAAATAGTTATCAATATATAAAGAAGACATTTATTTTGGGACATCCTAAAAAGGAAATTAGGACATTTAATATGGGGACATGTGGAGTATATAACTCGTAATTTGGTTATTTTGATTTTAACCCCGAAGGACTTCCTATTTCTTATCCAAGCTCAATTCTTCTTATAAATTATAATTGCTAGCCAAGTGATTAATTAGAGTAAAGCTTAATTACTTTTTGCCATCCTTAATTACTTGTAAGTAATCCATGGTTTTACAATAAATTTTGTGATTAAAGCTTCCATTTAGTACCATGGCTACCAATGTGGCCACATCTTCTCACTCTGAGCTTGACAATACATTTAACACTAGTACAAGAGCAAGTAGGAATCGGGAACTCCTTCACATGCCCCCCCAATGGGCCAGCTATGGCCTCCCACCAAATCCAAATTTCACCTTTTTTTAGCTAGATGCACAACATGTATTTCTTATGAATCAAAAATGAGCAATGATATCTAGGGGATTGGTTTAAAATTAACTTTGGACGATCATTGCTCATTTTAACTTTAAAGCCTGGAAAGTTTGTGGCAAAGGGTTGTGAGGGGTTTTTGGCGTTTGTGAATGATACCTCTAAGTGTAAGTCTCATATTGATGATGTTCCAGTTGTTCGTGAATTTCCTGATATGTTTCCTAAGGAAGTAATACTAATAAAAGATCTCACAAAACTTCGCCCAATTAAGTGTCTCAACATATCCACCACCCTTTGTTACTTTAAAATATAAATTTAAATGTTGTTTTTTTTCCTGAGTATTTCATTACCTCCCTTTAAAAAGGATTCCGTCCCTAGAATCAAATGAATGGAACTTAACTAATTTTTAAAAAGATGTGAATACTCTGCTCGATTAGACTCCTAAATCTCCCAAGTAGCTTCTCGCTTCGAATGGTTCCTCCATAAATCCTTAACAAACGAAATTGTCTTTCTCCTCATAATCCGCTCTTGACGATCCAAAATCGCCTTGGCTTGCTCCTCACAAGTAAGATCCTCCTGAATCTTATCGAACGAATATTACACCATATGCAACGGATGATAATGATAACTCCTCAACACCGACACATGGAATATATTATGCACATGAGCTAGCTGTGGAGGCAAAGCTAACAGATATGCAAACTTACCAATTCTCTCCAAAATCTCAAATGGACCAATATAACGCGAACTAAGTTTCCCTTTCAACCCAAATTGTTGAATGTCTTTCCCAGGAAAAACTTTTAGAAACACATGCTCACCATGTTCAAACTCGAAGGTCCTTCTATGCTTATCAACATAACTCTTCTACCATGATCGAGTCGACCTCAATTTCTCTTTAGCTACTACTACCTTCTTCATAGTGATTTGAACTAACTCAGACCCTTTTATGTCCCTCTCGCCAACCTCATCCCAATAAGTTGGTACCCGACACTTCCTACCATACAATGCCTAAAACGGAGCCATCCCAATACTTGTATGCTAGCTATTTTTATAAGCAAACTCAACTAGGCTCAAGTAATCATCCCAATTACCTGGTCATTTAAGTGCACAGGACCTCAACATGTCCTCCAATGTCTGAATAGTCCGTTCAAATTGTCCATCGATTTGCGGATGGAAAGAAATACTAAAGTTGAGTCGAGTGCCCCAAGCTCGTTAAAACCCTTTTCAGAACCGTGAAGTGAACTATGGGTCCCGATCTGAAATAATAGACACCGGAGTTCCATGAAGTCTAACAATCTTCTACCGAAAGATTTGTTCCAACTTATCCACCGAGTAACCCTGATGGATAGCCAAAACGAGTGTCGATTTGGTCAATCGGTCCACCACT